>JAMWET010000300.1:250000-457500 GCA_024036415.1 Prochilodus magdalenae
TTATGTTCATCTTTAAATTGTAAATAGTCAATCTGTACCATGGGCCCTTCGAGCTTCGAGTACCACTGGGCTTGACCCGCCATCCTTGCATGGAAAACAAGTGCCCATGCTCGTCTCTGTTCTGGCACTCAGAGGTTAAAATAAACCTCAGCTGGCTGTTCGAACAGCAGACCCTCTTCAAATGTAGACTCAAGATACATCGACCTGTGACGCACTTAAGTGAAGACTGATGTATAAGTGTATATATTAAAATGCATTCTATTGCACTTATGCTAACATCATCATATCTTCTCTCTAGGTATGAGCACTGGTATGGGATTGCTGGGTAATACACACTTCTGATGTATTGAACACTGTGGCCTATGTTGTGGCAGCATCTGAGCTCAAGGGGAGTTTAGACGCGGACCTATTATATACTCTGACTGAACACTAAGGCACTCTTGATAAGAATTAGTTAGTTAGCTCAACTGGGGATGGCATGGTAGTGCAGTTGGTAGTGTCACCTCACAGCAAGAAGAGCCTGGGTTGAGTCCCCAGCTTGGGGCACCAGGGTATCCTTTCTAGAAGGTATTTGCATTTTCCTCCCGTGGGGTTTCAGGGTTACCTCCAGGTGCTCTGAGATGTTAAGTTGACCCCTAGATGTGAGTGTGTGAATGTATATACTAGTGTGTCTCCCCTGTAATGGACTGGTGGCCTGCTCAGGGCGATTCCTGACACCCAGGTCTGTGATAGGCTCCAGCACCCCTGGTGACCCACAAAGATATAAAGATATATTGCTTAGAAGATGAATGAATGAATGGATGGATGGATGGATGGATGGATGGATGGATGGATGGATGGATGGATGAATGGATGAATGGATGAATGAATGAATTAATAGCCCCAGTCACTCTTTTAATAGAATTAAAAGTGTAATGCTGAATAAATGCACACTATGGCAACTTTAGGCATCTCAAGCCTAGTAAAACAGTACATGAGTGGATGTGTCCAAGATTTGACTAATACTGTATCTGGGGTATAACAGAGATAAATAGAAACAGGTTAGTCCTAGGCAGAGAAACTCTTTCTTTGGTCACTGCAAGCTAAAGTAAGGACTCTCCATACAAAATGAACTAAATACAGATCTAGTTGACCCACACAGAACATGACAACCACGTCCTATTATGGACTGGGAGGAAATTAGGAATGGAAATTTGCTAACACAAGATCATTATGACCCAATAATAACATGCTTTGAAAGAGTAATGGAAGCACGTTGTTTTTGGAAGCAAGTCTTGTGGAGTATCAAGGCCATAATTCACACTATCACTGAGGAGGAGTAGCTGAATATGAAAGGCTCAGCAAAGAACTTCCTTCCAGCAATCAGAGCAGCACAGACCCCTTGGATACACAGATTTCAGGTTTCACAGGCTCTAATAAAAATACCACTAATAAAAATGTACAGTATAGAAATCACTTTTAATAAGATTGCCCTTACAAATTAACTTTCACACTCTCTTAAAACTAGCTGATTAGTGGTTGTTAATTAATCCTAAACACACCAATAAGCTGTTATTATTAATAACACATTAATAATAATTGCAACAGCTGACTGTTCTGTCAGATGAGTTTGCGCATAGACTCTAGATGACAAAGATCGATCAGTGAACATCAAAATCTGAGTTTTAACATTATAAATAAATGGGACTTAATTGAAAGGAAAACACCAACTCACTGTTGCCCTTATTATTAAGGTATTATAACTGCTTATTAACAGTTATATAACAGTGTTTATGATATAATTATTACCATTATTGAACCATGAACCATGATTCTAACACTTATTCTCAATGGTACCATACATACATACCATACATTGCATTCTACAATGCAATATACAGTGTTTTATATATACATAATATATAATTCAAATATTATGTGACTGGCATTGTTGAAACATATCAGTGACCAACTGTGCGATGGCTCCCCAGATCATCACGTGAGCAGTTAGGGCAATGTCTCGTTCTACAGCAAAGCCAGGATTAAAGAGAACACCACAAGGGCTACATCCAAAGCCTGTATGCTGTATGTGGGTGCTCATGTAACCAGACCACACCTGTAATCATTTACATATCTACCTGAGAAATAACTGTATGCCAGATTTTGGAGCAACCTGACATCTCTATCTGGGTGTGTTACTGTTTGTCATAGAATGCATGTGCATATCCTAATCCAAATCCAGACTTTTTGTAAATCAGATTTAAACTAGTGGCGGAGAAGAGTACCAAAGAGCTCTGAACCATGACTTGACAGAGTGATAAAAGCAATACCTGAGTGTGGAGCATAAAAACAATGCACCTCTGTCTCTCCAGCTTCCACGTATGAAATGCTCGTCACCAGTGTGGCTATGTACTGTAGTTAATGGTGCCTACATCATTATAACAGAAACCTACACAGATAGGCTAGTGATGTCTGGACACACAAATCTGATCTGATCACTTGCAGTGTGGGCAGCTGTTTCAAAGGATATGATCTGAAAAACAAATCTGATATGCCTGCAGTCTAGGGTTTTAAGCTAAACAGTCCGATTTTTCAATTCCCAGTCCTCCGTCTGGCACAGTACCTGGACAGATGTCTATTAGTCCTCATTTCAAAATGACCTTTTTAAATGTTCATTGTAAACAGCATTATGTGTGACACTGACTCACGTCCGTGTCAAAAGATATGCCTTGGTCATGTGACGTACTAGCTAATACCTCTAAATGCTAGTCAATTAGTAAGCTCCCGTATGTCTCACAAATGTCATCCATTTTACCCAATTAGGTGAGTTAAGCAATCATTTATGTGTTAAATAGGTTAGGCTATGAATTCAATTCTATTCTAGTATCCTGCTCAAACCCCTGCCACCCACCCAACTTAATGATGTCCTCCTTTTAGGGCTGCGATGGCCTTCTTTGAGGTTGGGAAAGTGGCCATCCCACTGCAGTCTAAACACAGCCTAAATGTCTCGGCCCTGCCTTGTGTGCCATTCTCCACCAATGTCATGCTATCTGGCATATGGTTGGGGTAGCGCAGTGGGTAACACCACTACTCAGGGTGCCACCTCTACGTGTGGGAGACTGGGGTTCGAATCCTGGTCTGGGTGACTATGCTGAGCTACACCAATAAGAGTCCTTGGGCAAGATTCCTAACACTACACTGGCCTACCTGTAATCATTAACCTTGTAAGTCACTCTGGATAAGAGCGTCAGCTAAATGCCGTAAATGCATATTTAGAGTATTGCGCTGCACTGTCTGCACTACATCTGTCATATAATCCCAGTCTGTCGTGTTTTGTATGCTGCCCCAGGGTTCTGGACACCATTGCTTTCCCTACATTCTGATGTATAGATGGAATGACAAGCTATGCTTGATCTTCTCTTGGAATGGGTCAGATAAGAGAGATAGCGCTCTGCTAGCACGTGTCGGTCTCAAGCTTAGTCTTTGATTTGGAAACTGACAGGCTAAAAACAATTATGAGAAGACGTCAGCTGTCAAAGGAAATGACATGTGCGTCTGAACAAGACTTTCGTGCGGAGTTAGCATCCTGTGAAATTAGTAAAATGTCACTCAGAGACTCACTCGTTAGCCTCAAGGCTAGTAGATGGAGTTACTGGCTCGGGACATTGTCGGAGCAGAACAACTTGTCAAAAGGTTTCCCTTTTTTTCCCCATCGCATGCTTTAAAGATGTGCACCAGCTGAAGCGCCAGGTGTGTTGTTCCTCGAGAAGGGGAAGAGAAAGCAGCAGGGGAAGAAAAAAGAGAACAGAAAAGAGCACTTGGCTTTCATCGCCAAAGGATAGGTATTGGGCGGCTTGTGTGAACAAGCACTTTAAAAGGAGAGATCAATGGAGGACGAGAGGAAAGTCAACATGAGAAAAGAGAAGAAAGACTAGTCCGTCAAAAGCACTTTCTTTTAACCATCCTCGGCTTGCGTTTCGGGGTTCGTAAGACAGGGCTAAAGACAATGGCCTGGGTTCTCGTAAACGGCCGAGCGGTTCAGCGCCCAATGATTTTATGACACTCAGATGAGAGGCTAGTAAAAACTCTGTCTCTCGTACCGCTTTTCTCTCCCCCTTATCAGATCAACCGGAATGCCTTTCTCACTTCACTCGTCCTCTGTGTCTGCACTCGTCCATTGTCAGCTTTGTGAATAGGTCAGCTGCCTGAATGGAGCCGAAAGATGATCACTGTGCTGATGCATGGTTGTGAGCTTTGACGCATTGTGCTTTTCTGTAACAGGGTTGTAGTGGGGAGAGAGCGGTGAGTCAGGCAGGATTAGGTTAAACGTACAGAAACAAACACGCACACCTTCAGGGGTGGCAGCTGTTATAACGTAAGAGCTGAGGAGCTCTGCCTTCTCTCTTTTAGCTTCGTGTAAACAGTAAGAAAGTGTTGAGGAGAGGAGAAGAGAGAGAGAGAGAGAGGGAGAGAGAGAGAGACAGAGAGAGGATTAGAGGACACAAGTCACTTTGAGAAATCACTCTGGATGTGACTCATGTTAGCCAAAAGCAACAGAGGCTGCCATCTTTACAAGCCACAACAACTTACATAACTTTCTAAGTGCTGTTCTGACCCCAGCAATCCCTGGAAAACACAGGCATGTCTTAATATAGAGCCATGGTGTGGGGTCATACATACATTGTGAGTGTTTGTGTGTTTGTGTATATATATATATATATATATATATATATAACAAAATGGTAAATGGATGTACTTGGTTATCCTGAAGACTCTACAGGCTCTCACCTTAACGGTTCCAACTGATTAGCAGTACATATCTTGATATACCACATGTACTCTTGACGTAGCACAGTATTGTATTTCTGCCATATCACCACCTTTAACATATATTTAGTTATCTCTTATGTTGCACTGTGTAAAAGCTCTAGTTCCCCTTTCAGTGTAGTGAATATTCATGATGGACAGACCAATAGACCTGCTCCAAAACTGCTTAGATATAAACCCTGTTATATATCAGCCTCCACTGCAGGTTAAGTTGTAATGTTCCATTTTGGAGGTATTTTAAGGTGGATCCCATAATTCCATGAGTGCTTATTATAGTTTCCTGTCAAAACATCTAATATAAATGACTGTACTACTTAGTTTGATGAAAATCAGATCTGAAGCAAGACTGGAGCTTGACTTCCATCTGTCTCTCAAATAGGAAAACTCGTAAGTACTGTTTATGGTGACAGGGTTTGTGGTCTACAAGGCCTTCCAGGTGGAGGTTTTTTCCCCATTTATTTTCCTCTAACGTTCTTTTTCCTTGTATAATTAGATTGTCCTTGAAAAATGAAATATATATCACCAGAAATAACCTTTGACTTGATAGCTATTTTGGGAATTAAAACAATGAAGGCCTCTGGCGATCTCTGATTTTTGCACCTATATGGAATATGCAGTGTTGGGGAGTAATGAAACACATGTAATGTTATTAAATATACAGAATACAAAATATGAGGAAACTTAAACCCCTCATATTTACTACTACTCCTACTATACACTGATAATATACTCCCACTAATTTTCCCATAAGTCCCTATTTTAAGATGGATTTGCCTGCAGTATACTCTACCTGTGCACCAGAGATGGCAAGTAACAGAGTGCAAGTATTTTGTTACTGTACTTAAGGAGCTGTTTTTAGGGCCCTGTACTTTTGTGTATTTTGTGCTTAATACTTTGCTAATACAAACATAGCCCAAACCAGAATCACACTGGCTGTGAAATGGGGGTGGTGAAGTGGGCGAGCTGGAGTGAACCTGTAATTGGCTTCTTTCATGGCTTTCATCCTGTTCCCTGTATCACTGCATACACTCCTGAGGCCCATAAAGTTAAGAACGCTATCCTGAAATATTTGTATTTCCTGACCACAGATCCTGCCCTTACCCGGTATTTTGAGGGCCCAGCTCTCATTGTTTATAACAGTATTAAACTTGTGTAACTTGTGTAATAATTTAGTTGGAGCCAACAACTTGCCTCCCTCTAAACAGACTCTCCTGGATCCCATTAAACAGGGAAACTACCAATGTAGCTATTGTGCCCACTGACAGACCAGATTTTCCAACATACTGGGGTGTGTTGACAGGGCATTAGACCAGACAGAACGTTTTTAGATTCCCAACTTGGGTACACTACAACTTGAGGGTTTCACTATGAGTGTGTTGATATGAATAAACTACAACAGATTCTCTATGCTTTATGATTTTGATGGCTGAAACCTGTTAGAATATATAGCATATATCTTGCTATGTAGCTTAGCAACACTTGTGCATCCTTATTGTGTATTTTTGTATGTTGGAGGTGCTTCATGTTCCCTGAATGTCAGCTCTGTGTCTTTAACCTGTAGAACGTTTACTCAAGGACTATGATTCCCATGATGTCTAGCCATAAGCTCAGCTGTTGGACACATGTGGCCTGCATTAGTTCTCATCAGGTGCTGCCCTTATGCTTTTAACACTGTCGCATCCATTTGCTGCCCTTTTAGGCCCTAAAGAAGCCAAGCCTAGCCAAGCCAAATCATATACTGGATGAGCAATGTTTTCTCTTTGAATATCTCTCCTAGCACTGGGAATATGATAGAGGCAGGCCTAACCCTAAACTATTCTTAACCTCAGTGACCAAGAAATGGTGTTGCCTTTGCAGTTATATAACAGACCATCCAACAGACCGAATGACCACAGATGACTAACACGCTATAAAGGGGAATAATGTTACCCAGTAGTTAAAGATGTAAGCTGCAGGTAAAGTTGCTTGAACGGCATCGTCTTCCTTGGGGTGCGAGCGTGTGGGAGCATGAGTGAGCCGTGTCTAGTGTCAGCTCTTTGTGGTCGGGGCGGGGCACAGACAGAGACAGCTCCAGGTGTGAGTTTGGAGGTAGTTCAGGGCAGCAGGAGAACAGAGGCTGGTGAAACTGACCCTGCCTGGATCTTTGTGACTCACACTGCCCAACTGTTTGAGCTTCGTGTAGGTGTGAGGGGACGGCATGTGACTGACACTGATCACAAAGGCAGTGACTAAACCTTTTGGGATGCACTCGTCCCGCAGAGGTTTTCGTTTGTTTGTTTGCTTGTTAGTTTGTTTGCTTGGTGACCAATGTTTATATTATATTTACCAACACAGAAACCATGATGAAAAAAAAATGGCAGCAGCTCTTTTTTCACCGAGGGAGTCAGTGTAACATGCATATTACATATAAGCTTATGGGAATGGGCAAAAATGTCTTTGTGTGGACCACTGTTAGCCCTATAGAACTCACATATGGGCATTACATTTCTCCTTTTATGCCCAGATGGATTTGTGACATTTATGGCAAACTAACGACCTAGCCTTAGTAGTCATGGCCCACCACTAGCCTGCACTGTATAGGTGTACACATGACACACCCCACTGTTTGCTATCTCAGTGCCACACGGATGAGTCAATGTGCATACTGTAACCAAACTGTAACTGACCGTGCTGTGATGTGGGTAGCAGCCACCGTTGGCCTCAGTTATGGGTGAAATGTCTTAATGCTGCAATCTGCCGAGTGCATCTCATAGCTAAACCCTTTAAACTCCTATTACACAAAACAGACTGACTGTCTATTACATTGTCTTAACATCGTAAGTCATAGGGACCAGTGGAAATATGGAGAAGCAGATCTATTATAAAGCTTATTAGGCTACATTACACTCATCCTCAAAGTTGCACCTAGAAGGAAGTGTTAGATTGTAATGATATTGGGAAGGAGAAAAAGAGGTTACCAGTAAACGAAAGGAATAAAAAGAAAGGATTGAGGTTGGTTTACATCAGAATGACACCAGTTAAGACCCAGTGAGAGAAATCCTGGTTATATTTTACCACACTTTTCCAAACCTCTCTACATAATGCTAATTCCACATTAAAAAAACAGACCTGGGGCTAATTTAAAAAAGACCTGGGGCTATAGGCCAATAGCCAGGGCCTAGGCATGCATCTGGATTGGGTTGAACACAGTGCATAAGTCACCTTACTTTTAGACAGCACTGGTGTACATTGCTCTTATCAGTTATTCAGCCTGTCAGAGTAAATATAAGAGACAACAAAAACATGTGTTCTCCCCGGTGCTAAGATGCACTAATCCTTGGGCTGGATTAAAGGAAGCGTGTACACAGTAAAGTGCGATTAAAGAGATTTTGTGAAGAAGCAAAAGACTTTATAACCAGCGGGGAACCCTTCAGAGGCTTCTAGGCCTTCAGGGAATACCTAAAGATGCCTGGGAAGCAAGTAATGCATGTGTGTTTTTTTGTCAAACATCATCATGCTCTTACATTCCGCATTTATTATCCAAATTTACTTATTTCTTTGTTGCGTTTTGGTTAAAAGATTGAAACTTTGTGGAACAGGAATCTGTGGACGTTCTACATACATCATTGAGTGTAATTATGAAGGGGCCTGCGTGATCTGTGGGAGTATTTAGCCAGTGGTTGGAAATGGAAACCAGTGGCTTCAGGTTCACGTCAGGGCTCTTTATTGATAAACTGCCTCATGCAAGGTAAACTGTTGTAATGGAGGAGTCATTGAAGCAAGACATAGCTGTGAGTGTTTATTAAACTCAATGAAAACAGAGTCCATAATAAAACCATCAGAAAAAACACAAGGAAAAACAAAGAACACGAATGACTAGAGGAGCTGAAAAACAAATGGAAGGAAACCAGGAGCAGAGGACCAGGAGGAGGAACAAAACCAAGAACCTTGACGGCAGGCAGAATGGTGGACACGGAGCAGGACTGGAAACCCAGCACAAGAGCAGCATGGAGTTAAAACAGAGAACAATGCACGACAAGGACAAGACTGAATACAGGAGGAATGTAAGGCACACAGGGAATAAGACACAGCTGGAACTAAGACGAAGGGGCGGGGCAATGAACAGACGTCAGCTAAGGGGTGTACATGAGAGCAGGGCTAAGAAGCGGACAGAAATCCAAAACAAAAGCACATGGCATGGCAACAAGACTCGAAAAATACAGGAGAGCAGAAACAAAGGAGGAGCCCAGGGCGGAGAAAGAGCCATGAAAACAAACAAGAGCACACGGAAAACAGAGAAGGACTGGGAAAACGGGGAAGACATGCTATAACTGTATGTTAATGTCAATTAGGACTGAACTAAAACATGGAGTCCAGCCATAGATGTAAACGTGCACCACAGTTTAGCATATTACCATTAGCATATTACGAGAGACCCAAAAGGTACACAATCAGACAGGAGCATTATCATGTGTTTTCTGTCACATGTATCATAATAGTTTGGACATTCATGGCCTGAACAGAACCCCTGACTCCACCGGACACATATTTCTGACAATAATACACACAATAGACAAAAACAAATGCACAATACAACAATATGCTCAAACAGGGTCAACAGGAACAGGGGATTTCCTTACATCAAAATCTAGCTTCTCTACCTCGTCAGTTTGCATAATCCACCGGGTCATATCATTCAACTTATCATCTTGTGTCTATGTAATGTTTGATTGTAGGGTAGTGATTTCTGCCCACATCAAATTATTGTCAGGCATTTCCAAAAAGCAACTAGGCAGCAACACAGGCACACAAACGCACACAGTCCATCTCTTCCTAAAATACACTCGTACAGGATTTATGTAAGCAGGCTGTGAAAGTGAAAAAGGGGTGGAGAGATGCGGATGCTAACAGGCTAGCCTGCTAAAAAAAAAAAAAATCAAAATATTGTTGTACTGCAGAACTATTGTAGTACTCCCTGAACTGATAGGTCCCCTAAAAGCACCTAGCCATCAACTGCTCCCTGTGCACTGTGGGTAGGGCAGCCTGTTGCTCTGGGCAAGTGTGCTTATTGCCTCCTAGTGTGTGTGTCTATACAGATGGGTTAAATGTGGAGGTCAAAATCCAAATTTCTGACCAGTTGGTCAATGGTTCTCTGGCAGCCTCTTGGTCCAATTTTCCATTCCACCTTAAAGAGAAGTGCAGAAGTTCTCTCCTGGCACCAGGAGGCGTTTATGAACAGCTAGTTAGCTACTTCCGAATATGATAAATCTTCTAAATGTTATTACAGAGATTGAAGTACAAGAAAGGATGCTTGAGGTTGATCTGCACTCTTACGGCAACGCTTCATGTGTAGTTAGTTAGTCCACTGGCATCGAATTGGATTCTGTCTCTAGTAGTCCAAAGATAGACAGCTGTGCAAGTCCAATAAAACTGCTAGACTGAACATTTAACTCAGAACACGAATTCATTACTGCTTTAACTTAAGCTCAGCCAACCAAAAAATTAGTCTTCTGTGATTGAAACGTACCTAATAGCCTGTAATACCTCCATGGACATGGATGGAACAAGTTTCTGGATGTAGACCACATCAATGTTCAGCCAATCTTGGATTTTAGCCACTGCTGGTTGATCTGTATGACCATATGATTTTATACACCTGCAGATTCAGCAGCCTCCTTCACACTATGCTCTTTGGCATGCCCAAATGCAATTACTAATTTTAGCCAATCATTAACATCTGCTTTGGAGTGAGACATTCACTGCACTGTACCACCTCTTCTCAGTCTATGAATCCTGTCACTCACACCCCACAGGTATATATAGCCCCATCATCCATGTGCAGCGCCATCCACAGAAGCTTGAAGTTACTACCACATTAACCTGCTGATACCTGGCAAGTCTTAGTGGTAGGGTGGTGGCTATACGGTGGCTATAAGTGCATCTGATAAAATGACTGTAGGTATAAAGTAAATGTTTCCAATAAACTGGCCAGTTCATGTAGTTTTTTGGAACATGATGACCTTCCTTGGCTGTTACTCGTGAAAGGAGTTGAAGACTCAGTCTACCTCTCCGGACTATCTGCAAACATCATCTTTTATTCAGACGTTGGGTTTATTTGTGTGTGTGTGTCTGTGTCCTTACTCATCTCGCTTTATCTGACTCCACTCCTGCCCTTTCTGCTGACTTCAGTCCAGCTGGTGTGTTGGTAGCATTGCAGGGTAAGGCGAGCCGGAGAGCGGGGGAAAGTAATAAAGCGAGAGTTCACTTCAGTTCAGCATCAGAGAGCCACGCGGCGGGAGAGAGACACTGAAAGAAAATGAGTCAGCGGAGGAGCGAGTGAGGTCAGGAGGAACAGACACACATCCATTTCGTCTGTCAGGGAAAGCGAGTGAGAGGGACAGAAAACAGCGAAGGCAAGAAAGAGCAGAGAAACCGACAGCTGAGGTTTGACACATCTGGTCCGGAGCAGATTGCCTTGACTGCCTTTAGACTGATATGAAGTCCCAGTGGCCTCTATCAGCCTCTCTCCTCCTCACAGCGCTCTCGCAGAGGAGGCCTGTTATTCCTTCGACTTAAAGCTGAGCAGAGGACTGTACTGTCAAGGGCTGACAGCACACGCTGTCCTTAGGTTACTCTATAAACATTCCCTCTCCCTCACATTCCGCTCTCAGACATAACATTATGCAGACACGTGACACGCCCTTAAATGACTAAGAGGCCACGAACTAATAAATACCAGTGTCTATATGTATGTCTAGCATGAGTGTATATGTGCTAAACTCAGCGTACCCTAGATGAGGGCCCATAACCTCTGTGGTGCTGGCCAGCTTTATTAAAGCACAACAAAACCCCATGACCCTTAAAAGCATCAGTCAAAGCAAACACATCTCTTCAAGCAGTCAAAGGAACTGCAGTGTTTCACCATGCTTCATACAAACCATAGTGCAAGAAACACCATGGCCACTAAATCCACTCTCAAGTACAGGCACTCTTAGCTAAGCTTTCGGTCAGTACCCTGAAGTTCTACAATTACCGACCGTAGTTTATCTGTTTTCAGTGGTCAGGACACCCACAGGATACCCACATAGCTTGTACTATGTGGGTGTTGGACCGTTTTCAGCACAGCTGACATGGTGGTGGTGTATACAAGGAAATCCGACACAGCAGTGCTGCTGGAGTGTTTGAACACTGTGTCAACTCACTGTCCACCCTATTAGACACCCCTACCTTGCTGGTCCACCTTGTAGATGTGAAGTCAGAGAAGATAGCTCATCTGCTGCTGCACAGTTGGTCATTCTAGTCAAGAGAATGCTGCCCACAGGACGCTGTTGGCCAGACAGTTTTATTTGGTGGGCTAGTCTCAGCAAAATGGCAGAGCCCCAGATCTTTACATGCCCAGTCAACAAGCTTAGTTAGTCTCATGTCAACAAAAGCTTCGTTGATTGTTGTTTAAACTATGACTACAAACATGAGAAGGTTAAAAGTTGGTCCAGATATGCCAAATATATTTATTAACATAAACTTATGATATGCTGCACATGTTAGTAATTTGACTGTTTGTCTATTAACCAGTATCAGTCAGTTTGATATTAGTTAATAGACCAACAGGTTTTGCCAACCTTTGACTTTTGAATTCAATGAATTCAAAAACTTCAAATAATATAAAACACAAATTATTCCACTATTAACATATTATTATAAGTTCAGTTGACTTTAAAGACACTCTGGTTACAGCATCTGTCAAAATCAAATTGAATGTAACTTTGAATGTGTCACCCAGCTATGTAATAACAGTGTAGTTACTGACAAATACCATAGTAATAACATAATAATATAACAGATTTTAAAAATTCAGAGTTCTAAGAATCAACCACCAATCACTATTCCCTCTAAGCTTTTATAAACTTCCACAAGCTGCTGGTCAAACAGTCTCATCTGACCCCACCCACCTCCACGTCCACTTCAAGCCAAATCCAGAATCGACTTCCGTCTGTGGGATCCATTTCTACCAGAGGAGAGGTAATTTGGATCTTTCCAGGTCCATCCCCACCCTGTTGGGGTCAATCAGTGCTTCTCTCCAGGATGTGGAAAATTCCTGACAGCGACCTGTTAGGGAAAGTCACCTTAGGTTAAGAAAGAAGCAGGGATTGGAGCTCTCTGGGGTCTAGTAGAGCTGGAGGCACTGCACTGAAGGCCATGGGGGTAATGAACACTTCACAGGGAAGAGATGGGACCTGGGTTGGGGGTGTGGAAGAGTTTACATGAAGGATGATATTATTTTAAACTAATCCACCAAGACATACATGGAAGGTTGCTGCCAGAATCCCAGTACCAGAGAACTACAGATGGAACATGACTATATAAAGTCCATGATTGTGGAAAACTGTATGGTTTTGTCTGTTTTTATGACAGTACATAGAATCAGATTCTCCCCAAAAACCCAAAACCTCTTCAAAGCAAAGTGTCTGGATAATCATGATCAAGCAGCTTGAAATCAGCTTGCTCTAAAATCCTGATAGTACAGTATACAGAGGCCAGTGGATAGGAAGTCATGTTTGCACCTAGACATAAGGACATGAGTGTATCGTTGCTGTCAGAACAAAATTTCTTTCATTTTTCCCCACGGCCATTTACACAATGTGTTAGACAAAAGACTTTGAGACCAACGTGTGCAGAACTAAAAACCAGGAATGGTTTATTAAAAAACAGGCAATCACAGCAAGCACCAGTACACAGCGAAAACAATGGGAGAAGCTAAATCAGAGTCAGGGACAGGCGGAGGTCAGAACCAGGTAAAACAAGCAACGAGGGCGAACAAGTTTAAAGGGGAAAACCGGAGTGAGAAAGCAGAGGTACAAACCGTAGAGTCAGGACACGAGCAAAAGGGACAAGGCGAAAGAGTAGTAGAGGAACGAAGGGAGTCGGAAACCAGAGTAAGGCCATACGAGGAAAGACCGCTCAGGATTGCTAACCTAGGTTTGGCAAAGCTTCGCAAAGTGTGAGTGTTTGAGAGTGGCCTAAATACAGGAAGTAATTAGATACAGCTGAGGTTAAAACTCGGGCGATCTAGAGCGAATCACAGAGTCCGACCGGGGGCACATAGACATGATGTCATCGAGCGCGGCCCTCTGGGAAGTGGAGTCCTGAAGAGCGGAGAAGCCGGGGAGACGCGGCGGCGGGCACACTGTCAAAATTCATGACAAACATAAAAATTAAAAAAATTAAATTTCCTACTGTAAAAGTTTTTCTTTGTAAAGTTTTTTTCTTTCTAAGTTTTTGGTTCTTGTCTACTTGGTACTTGATTCTAGCACTGGTTTTAAACAGTGACGTTTTAATGCATCTTTGGAAAATGTAACTTTTTGTTATAGTATACTTCATTATTTAAATAGCGTTTAATGTAAAGTGTCCTGCAGCTCATTTGAAAGGGCAATCGTGAGGCAGTCGTGTTCTGGAGCTTAGAGAACCACCTTTGTGACCTGTTTGATTCTGTGAACTAGCAGTAATGAGAAGTGGCCTTAAGGAAGGCACCTAACCCCCAGCTGCTCCCCGGGCATTGTGGATAGGGCTGCCCACTGCTCTGGACAAGTGTGCTCCCTGCTCCCGAGTGTGAGTTCACTAGTGTGATAATCCAGCCCATGCATCTTAAATATTCTCACACAGTTCCTGTAGATTGTGTGGTAGGAATGGAGTAGTGGATTGACAACAGGCCTTCTGGATGTGTGATGTGTGACAACAAACCGTTCATCTTGGTGCTGACCACGGTGCCTCCACACACAGATTCGTTGGTTGTCTACACAAAGACAACACTCAAGATGACCCGCTTCCATTCCGCCTAACAGTCTGGCACGACACCATTGCAGTCTTTGGTGATGCTGATGTGGTGCTAAGGGCAGTCGTCATAACAGTCTGCAAGCATGTAGTCCTCTGTCTGCCAATGGTGCTGGCACTAACAGGATGACTCTTAAAGGGCATCACTGCTCACTGAATTTCTGGCTGTTGGTTCAGTCAGGTAGAGTGATAGGGCATAGCCTTGCTTACGTCACATGTATGGCTGAGCTTGAAGCTTGGATCCTTTGCATGTCACACAATGTCCCTCTGGATGTAGCTATTTGTGCAACTGTTCTTTTGATACTGAGCGTCAGAATTCAGTAAAAATCTGTAGGTAGCAGCTGTAGGTAGAGCATGGTCTTTGCTTGGCAGGCATTGCTGCCAGTCATCTAACCTTTTTTTATAATGTGTGTTTGGTAAGAAACCCACATGTTTTTCAGTCCTACAGTACTTGTGGAATTTTGGTCAATCATGGTCAAGCTCTACCACACCATGGTCAAACTTTAACGCACCACAGTGAAGCTCTAGCACTGCATAGTCAAGCTCTAACACACCACAGCCAAGCTCTAACACACCACAGCCAAGCTCTAGCTCACAATAGTAAAGCTCTAGTGTATCAAGGTCGAGCTCTAGTGCATCATGGTCAGGCTCTAGTGTATCATGGTCAGGCTCTAGTGTATCATTGTCAACCTCTAGCACACCATAGTCAAGCTCTAACACACCACAACCAAGTTCTAGCACACAATGATCAAGCTGTAGCGCATCATGGTCAAGCTCTAATGTATCATTATCAAACTCTAGCACACCGTGGTGAAACTTTTACACATAATGGTCAAGCTGTAGGGCACCACAATCAAGCTCTAGCACACCATAGTCAAGCTCTAACACACCCTAGTCAAGTTCTAGCACAACATGGTTGAGTAGCTAGACCATTTCTAATTTTGTGGACGATGCTTTAAAGAAGTTTTGTGGTTTGAACAAAAACCAACACAGATAAAAATATACTTTATATCAATTTTCTGATATAAATAATAATAATGGACATTATTATGGACTTTATCTGATGTTCTCTGGTACCGGGATTCAGGCAGCACGGTTTTGAAGCTCCATGTATGTCCTGGTGTATTAGTTTAAAATAATATCATCCTTCATGTAAACCCCGCACCCCCAACCCAATAGGTTAGGATAACACACAAGTCATGCTAGAGTTTGGGATTCTCACCCTTTAACTCCTAGCCCTGGAGGCTTGAGATCCTTCAGGGGTAGAGTTGTCCCAGCATATGCCTGAAGGCAAACATCTGGAGCTACATCAAAGATCTGACGCACATTTCAGCGTGGAGAGAAACTAACTCGCGGTGACCCACAAAGACTCACAGCCCCCACCCACAGAAAGACTTGGATACTTGGTGGGGGATACTTCATTCTTAGGAAACTTGTTTGTAAGCATAGTTATCTTTTGCTGTACAGTATATTTGTTTCAGATAATATCCCTTACTATCATGTACTATCATGCACCCTATAATACATTTCTAACCTCATCAGATTTACCGGTGCCCCTCATTTTGAGACCATCCATGGTTTGGTTAAGATTTTGGTTTACCCTATGGTTTGTATTTTTCTTGAAAAGAGGAGACTAAATTCAGAGGTGTCTTTGCCACACCTGATATGATCATTTCAGGAGCGTTTGAGAGGGACAGTGTAGATGGATTTAGATAAGGCTTCCAAAATTCTCTTCATATCTCAGGAGGTTAGAATAAGACATGTGGGATTAAGAGCTCAATCTGAAGCCAGTGTTGAAAGTGGTTCAGTTTTGTCTAGGTGATATAGAAGCTGCCTAAAAGATGTGTCTTGGATTTGCTTGGGTCCCACGTGTCACTAGACAGGAGAGAGAGAGAGAGAGAGAGAGAGAGAGAGAGAGAAGAGAGAGAGAGAGAGAGAGAGAGAGAGAGAGAGCAGAAGAGAGAGCAGAAGAGAGAGGGAGAAAAAAAGGAGAGAAGATACGAGAGAAAGAGAGAGAGAGAGGGAAAGAAAGAAAAGTGTTAGAGATAGAGATGTGAGAGAAAGAGAAAAAGACAAAATGAGAGAAATGAGAGTGAGAGAAAGAGAAGTGTGTATGAGAAAAGACAGAGAATGAGGAAGAATGAGAGAGACATGTGACAGAGAAAAGTGACGAAGAGAGAGAGTGTAAAAGAATGAGAGGGATACTGTATGTGAGGTAGAAAAAGAGATGAGAGGAATGAGTGAAAAAAAAATAGAAAAGTAAGAAAGAGAGAGAGAGAGAAAAAAGAAAGAGAGGGAAGGAGGGTACGAGAAAAAGAGCAAGAGAGAAAGAACAAAACAGTGAGAAAGAGATCAGGGCAGAGAGACAGAAAGACAATAAAACGAGACTGGGAGAAGGAGAAAAAGAAAGAGATATGATAAGCAAGGAGAAATGAATGAAAGACTGACAGAGACAGAGTGGAGAGAAAGAGGGAGAGTAAATAAGACATGGAGAAAGAGGGAGACAAGGGCAGAGAGATAGAAAAAAGAGAAAAAAGACTGAAAGAAGGAGAAATAGAAAGAGATATGATAAGCAAGGAGAAATGAATGAAAGACTGACAGAGAGGTAAAAAGAGAGATACGGAGAAAGACAGAGGGAGAGAAAGATAGAGGGAGAAAGTGGGAGAAAGAGGAAGAGAAAGGGAGGAAGATAGATGGTAGATGGGGAGAGAGAAATAGAACAAGAGAAACAGGAAGACTAAAAAGGGACTGAGGGCATGAGGAAGGAGAAGGGTGGGAAGAGAGAGAAAGAGGGAGAAAGTGAGGCTGAGAGAGAAAGAGTGAGAGAAAAACAGAGAGAGTGAAAAACTGACAGAGAGAGGGAGAAAAAGAGGAGACTGAGGGCATGAGGAAGGAGAAGGGGGAGAAGAGAGAGAAAGTAAGGCTGAGAGAGAAAGAGTGAGAGAACAGGAGAAAAAGGGAGAGAGAAATAGAACAAGAGAAACAGGAAGGCCAAGAGAGAAACAGAGAGAGTGAAAAACTGACAGAGAGAGAGGGAGAAAGAGAGGAGACTGAGGGCACGAGATAGAAGGAGGGAGAAAGAGATGTGATTTATCAGGCCGAAGGTCACAGGTCATTTGATTTCAGGCTTCTTGTAAGTCGGTTGCTCTGCAGCGCTGGAGCTTAGCTGGCTCAGCGTGTGTTCAGGCTGGGCCCAGTTAATGGTCTTATTGTGTTAGTGCTCCCTCTCAGTCTGCCCTGCTCTCTGTAATCTAATATTCTCTTTACATGTGAAGCTCTCTGCACTTTTACTGCTGCACTACTGCAGAGCTCAGCTCCTCTGTAGCAACGCCACAAGGGCTTATGTCAATCCACCAGCACAGTGACATACGGCGCCGAATAATTTATATGGGCTCAGTATTACTCTACAGAGAATTTACTCTGCACACATGCATTAATATACACACCTTCACACACACACTCACGCACACACACACACACAGATAAAGGAAAACGACGCTTAGAGGAGCTCAAAGGCTAGACAGCTGTCATCCATCCACAGCATGCAGCATTCCTTTTCATCATCAGCACCACTGGATGCTGTCTGTATACATACATACACTATAGAGCCATACCTTCTTTGCGACAGGGCATAGAAGTTTTCAAAGTGGTGCAGACTTTGTTGCGTACTTCTCCCCTGGCGTGAGAGCTGAGATAAATAACAGCAGCCAGAGGTGCTTTCTTTCGAGCGAGTGCAATATAGAATACAAGAATTCTCCATAACCGAACAAAGCAGTCTGAGTCTTAAAGATCAAACCTGCACTAAGAGCCAGCTGTACGTACAAGCACAGTGCAAAAGTCCCTGCAACTTAACTTTCATGCACCTGTACAGTTACACAAGCAGCTATTACTGTATCCAGCACATCCAATCAACTCTCTAGTCCCATCCGTCCATCTTGTAAAATGTTTATCCCATCCTGGGTCATGGGTTGAGGGGATTCTGGAGCCTATCCCAGCACTCATTGGATTTACATTAGCATATTTATACTTGCATATAGACTGACCTACTGTTATCTTCTATTCATACTGTATATCTGTAGAGCATGTATATATATACATACACATCAATATTCCATGCCCTGTACTGCCAATGTTCCTACACATAGTGTAAAGCCTTTCTCAGAAGAGTAGAGGCTGTTACTGCAACAATGGAGGAACAAGCTTCTTATTAATACCCTTCCGGTATCTGTAGCCTGATCATCCTCTTGCAGCGCCATCTGCAGGATCCTGAAGCTACTACAACCTTAAACACTCGCCATGCCCAATGCCAAGAGGACTACCTAGCCCCCAATACTGTCAGAGTGATGGAGCTCTGTCTGATACCTTTGGATGATTGGGATTGATCCAACATCACTAATGCTGTTGTGGCTGAATGCAATCAAATCCTCAAAGCAATGTTCCTACATGTAATGTAAAGCCTTTCCAGAAGAACAGAGGCTTTTACTGCAGCAAAGGAGGAACAAGCTCCTTATTAATATGCTTAAATTCAGCAGAAACGCTCCGTAAGCAATTGTCTTCGAATACTTGAACATACAGTGTACATTCGTGACCGAAAACGTCAGGGCTGTTCCAAGACGTCCTTATTTAACTGCGACCTTTAGACCTCGGGATACAGAACGGATAAAAGTGAGCGGAACAGAAAGTAGGCCAGATAAACAGCATTGCAGCTATGACACAGCCCGTTACATCACATCCATACATAATGTTATTTAAGGTTGCGTCGGCATCCTGTTTGTGTTTTCCATGCTGCCTTGTCTGCCGCATTAGCGCGCCTCTGGCTCAATCTGAGATTTTCCATTCAAATGTCAAACATGAAAACGTCTTTTCCGTTCCTGGCGTTTGTCATGTCATTTTCGGCGAGTATAGAAAACAAGAAGGGTATGTTGCTTCTGAAAAAAGGGAAAAAAAAGAAAGAAGGAAAAACGGGCCATCGTCCAAGAGGCACAGATGCAGAAGGAGGCTCGGAGGAGCTCCAGGGAAAAAAAGCAGCCTGGGCTATATTTAAGCTCCAAAGGAATATCATAGCAGGGTTAGCCTTAGTTCTCGTCAGCGCTGGGCTGGGACGGGTTAAGAAGGAGACTGGGAGGCTGTGGGTCTGGCAGTGGCTACTGTCTGTCTGGTCATTATTAGATCAACTAGCTGGCCCCAGCCCCCTGTGTCCAGTGCCAAAGTTAGAGACGAGATGAAATTAGGATATATGGTGGAGAGGGTTGGACATGTGTGTGTGAACAGTATATCTCAGGGAAGGTTGAATAGGGTTGCCAGATATTAGTCTGCCAGGGTTATCATTCATCTAAGGATAATGGCTATTTGGGTTAAATAGGCCAAGATGTCTACATTATTGACGATTGAAATATACAGATTTGGCGTATCCTCAAAGCTCAGAGTCTGGGAGAGAGAGAGAGAGGAAGAGAGAGAGAGAAAGCTAAACAACAAGGGAGGAGGAAGTGGGTTTATGCTATTACCCGATATGGGTATCTATCTATCTATCTATCTATCTATCTATCTATCTATCTATCTATCTATCTATCTATCTATCTATCTATCTATCTATCTATCTATCTAATCTATCTATCTATCTATCTATCTATCTATCTATCTATCTATCTATCTATCTGTTCATTTATCTATCTATCTATCTATCTATCTATCTATCTATCTATCTATCTATCTGTCTGTCTGTCTGTCTGTCTGTCTGTCTGTCTGTCTGTCTGCCTGTCTGCCTGTCTGTCTGTCTATCTATCTATCTATCTATCTATCTATCTATCTATCTATCTATCTATCTATCTATCTATCAGTTCAGTGTGCATTGTCAGAGTGTCAGGAGAAGGTCTGGTTCTAATTGTGGTCATTCTCTAGTTTGATCTCTTTCGGAAACAACAGAGCTTTGATGATAACCCCCACCCCCCCCCCCCCCCCATCCCTCCCATTCTCGTTGGGTCAACACTGCTGTGACAACTAGTCACATGAGCAAATCCGTGTAGCTAAACTTAGGCCCGATCTCTTTTCTCTATGGGCCTGACCTTAGGGTGCAGCTCCCTCTCTAGAGAGCACTTACTGTAAGTCAAAGTGATCAGCCTGCCAGGATTGTTACTGAAAACACATAAAATTATGACTCAATATCTGTGGCGTGGAAGACAACAGCGTGCTGAAAATAGAGCTGCGGATGGCTCTGTGGCTCATGCCGCTGGTTCAGGGAAATGAGTGAGTAAGGAGACGGGCCCAAAGCGCTGGAATATCATGCTGAGACACATCCGAGGACTACTCAGCCTGAAGAAGATCCGACAGAGAGACAGAGACTGCTACACTGTGGTTTAAAAAATTGTCATCAATGTTTCCAATAATTATACATGTGCTTACAGATATATGTGCAGATATAAGCCCTCTACAGCACTAGTCCTGGCCACCTTCACTGGGTTCAGTAAATTACCAGCATGAAACATCCCAAGAGGTGCATCCATATATGTCTTGGACTTACTGTCAGGAGATCTCAATTACGATTCCTGGCTATGCCACAGTCATCTGTGGTCTGGCCTCATTCTCTAGGGGTGGGTAAATTGGTGGGATAGAATTTTAGATGTGGTGATGCTCACGTGACTCAGAGGAAGCACGTGCTAGCCTTTACCCTCCCAGCTTGGTAGCATCATGTGATAGGGGAGGACCTTGGTGGCATGTAGAATTGCCAGTGACTGAATCTGGTAGAAAACTGGGTAAAAACAAAACAGCAAGGCAAAAAGTAGAGATCAGCTGTTAGGACCTGTCAGATAGCCTGCCAGTATGATCATCAATCTTCACAGAGCTTCCAGATATGAAGGTTTTAGCACAACTTCTGCTGGGGCACTCCAATGCTATGTCACTCATTCATTCCTCAGCATGGCCAGTCACAATCTTCCACTTGTCTATTCCACTTAGGTCCCTGTTCTGTGGCTACACAGTTCAGGTGCTGATGTTTCAATATTCTCCTCCTTCCTCCTCACCAGGGAGTAGGCTCCACTATTGCTGTCCATATCCGGCATGATCTGCGAAGGTCTGTACACTTCAAACCTGGGCCCAGGATTGGGCCAACACCAAAGACTCTTTATTCCCCAGGAACTGTTATCCTTCAAACCGTCAACCATATTAATATATCAGTTCCCATCACTTCAGCCTTTTCAGTCTTTCTGGCAGAATTGCACTCCTTACTCCTATAATTAAACCCACATTAGTCACAGTAGTCCCAGAAGGCAATCACAACTTGGTTAGGAGGACACGTCCACATATGTGTGTGACCTACACCAGCGGAAACACACTGGATGTTTGTCTTTGCAGATGAGCAAGCTTGTCAACTTTTAAAAAAATGGTTTCATTGTGTTCAAGGGAGCAGTTCATAAGAATGACACAGCCTGTAAAATTCATACTCCAAACAATAGGGGACAACGTATCACCAGAGAGGGCACATGCCCTCCCCTTCTCTCCCTAGTTGTTACCAGTGTAGACAAAATATTGACAGAATCAAAAAAGCATCGCCAGCCGAAAACAGCACCAATGACTTGCTTCTATTCATATCTCTTCTATTTGATGCTGAATGTGGTTTCTTGCCAAGAACAGGTGGCAGTGGTGCCTCCTTACAGCTTCCGCCATCATTTTGTTTCATTGGCCGGCTGCCCTTAAATGATCTAACCAGTACTCCTATATCCTCTCATGTTAGACTCATTCGACTCAGTCGACTCCATGAGTCATCCTGTTAGTGCCAGCACCATTGGGAGACAGCTGCACAAAGCAGGACCACGTGCACAAAGTCCATTACGATGATTGCCTTTAACACCATGTCATCGTCGCCAAACACTGCAATGGTGTCATGCCAGACTGTCATGGAGTGACTCAGAATGACAGCAAGGGATCGTCAGTGACGAGTCACATTTTTGTCTTGGTGAAGACGACTACTGAATTTGTGTGGGGGGGCACTGTGGTCAGCACCACGATGAGTGTTACTCCACCCCCAACACAAAATCTGGAGGAACTGAGTGAGAATATTCAAGCTGCATGGGATGGATTATCACAGGATACCATTAGGAACCTGTACAGCTCCATGCTGAAATGTCTGGCATGGTGCGTTAGCAAAGTGACTTTACGCCATACTGAGAGACACTACTTCTGTGTGTGTAGCTTAATAAATATTCTCCACATCAGCCTAAACATTTCTTTTAACTTTTATCTTCCTTTTCAATAGCATTCCAATCCCACACTTCCCTCTGAGTGCGTTTATTCTTAGGACAGGTGTATGTATGTATATGTACAGGATGTGAGAAAGTCAGAGAGACTTTTAGAGCCTTCAGACTCCTACAATTTGTTTTAATAATCAATATACATCATTATATAAGACAACAGTCATTACTACATATTACAAAAGACCAGAAATGATTAACATGGTCAGTGATTAGAAAGTTCTGAAAGGGACAGGAAATGTACAGAGGTTTCACAGTCACGCAAGCCTAGCGCCTCACCACAGTGTTCAAACACACTCTCTCTCTCTCTCAAACACACCAGACAGACACGAAAACAGCGCCTGGGCCTGAACCCGAGGAGCAGACGGTAATTAAAGCTGCGCTGGAAAGCCCAGAGCACTCTCAGGAGATCCGTTTTTTCCCTTGTTTTTGTAGAGGAGAGAGGGAGAGATGGAGGACAGAGATCACTGCTCCATTGTTCAGTTGAATCTGCTGCCTGCCGTTCAGCTGCTGTTTTCAGCACGTTCCCTCAGACCTCTCCTACACGGCCCCCTCTAGCCCACCTCCTCCTCCCACTTGCGAAAAGAGTTTGGGAAATGTTTCAGATACGGGGGAGAAACACCAAAACATGGTCATGCAAAACGAGCATCGAGTAAACACAGCTTTCTTTCCGCCGCACTAAAAGCACCGTCCGTGAAACTTTCCACGACGTGCTTACAGAACATTAATCCTCAGAAATTGAGCATTGCTTCTGTCATTTTGAAATATGATCCCACAATTCCCTCATTAATTACCAGGTCCATTGCATAAGGGATTCCATATCCGAACAGTTTACATTCTCTATTGACAGATCCTGGAATTCTGACCTTTTCTTCTGTTTCGAGCAAATGACAAACATGTGGCGAAATGCAGAGGACAGCACTAAATAAGGCCACGCACCCCATAAACTCACAAAGTTTTACCTACAACCTACAAATGTGATCTGGATTGAAAGTTTAGAACCTCTCCATGGAACGTCTCCACTCCTGTCAGCGAGCTGGGAGTGAGAACTATCTAATATCAAACTCTAAGCATGTTAATATGTCATCCCCAGCCATAACGACCACTTTACACGTAATTCACTCGTGCTGCGGTTTCCAAGCCCACATTTGTTGCTGAGTTATTATTATCAGCTAAGCGTGCCAGCATCCAGAGGCCAAAAGGTCAGTGCCACCCCCCGTGATGTTGACCCAAGTCTGAAATGTTTTCCTTTTGGCTATCTCCCACCTAAGGCTGACTTCACTGTTGAGGAATGACAGTACTTTCCCCTCCTGAACAATGTGAAGAGCTAGCTGTGTATGTGCTTGCGTATGTCCGTCCCGCTGAGCTGGAAGCCAACTGTAATATAGCGGGCTGGGCTGGAGCTCTGTGCAGCCTCCTGCAGGGGCTGATGGGAGGAAACAGCTGTGGTTGCCGGGGGGGAAAGAGAAGCATGCCAATTCTCCGTGCTTCCTGGAGAACAGCACACTTCTTCCAAAACAACAACAACAGGGGTAGAAGACGCTCCAGTCTACTGCTATTCTCAGTGTCCTTTTGTCCACCTCCACTTAGTCTCTCAGTAAATACATAAATAAATAGATCAATATCTTTGATTAAGTCTATGCTTAATTCACAGCCCATTTTATCCCATGGGGATATTTCTCAGGTTTGGAATGGGCCAGCAACAGTAAATGAAGACACTCTTGTGTTAGTAGTATCCCCTGCAAGCGATGTATGCCTCAGAGAAGAGATCAAAGTCATTCGAGCAGTTGGAAGAATTGGAGAGGGGTCACTTTCGGGACCTTCGGGAAGCAGAATGGTCTTATCTCCATACCGGTCATGCAGATACTACCATTGCACGGTGTAGGCAGCAGTGGATAGAAAACGGCAAGCAACAGTGACATAAAAGATCTGGGAGACATACACGAACCACAGGCTTGCTGGACTGACCCAACAGCCAAGACTGCGGACAATTAGCAAGAATGATACCATGATTCATCCTGTTAGCGCCCGCACCATTGGCGGACTGCTGCACGACGCAGGACAACATGCACACAGACCAGTACAATGACTGCCCTTAACACAGTGTCAACGTCGCTAAAGACTCCAATGGTGTAGTGCCAGACTGTCATGGAGTGACTTACAATGGCTGCTGGTAGTGGTGGCTCAGAATGGCAGGGGTTATGGCTGCCAAATTGTGGCATTTGATGCATCACGCCAGAGAGCATGTATACAATTCCAGTGCTGTGTTTTACACTGCGCCAGCAGACACTTGGCAATGCACATAGCAAATGTATTCTTGGTTGCTGCTTCTTGGCCCATTAAGCACCCAATGCATAGGTCTCAGTCTTGACAAGGGCTTGGAATCAAAGGTCTGGACCGAAGCTCTGTATGACTGACATAAACTGACATAAAACTGATTGATTTAGACATTCAGATATTCAGATAGCGAACTAGATTACACAGGGTCTTCTGTGTTTTTAGGGTCAGCTTGCTTACCAGTGAGATCGATTAATCCAGAATATCACTAGGCTACTTACAGAGTGGTGTATATTCCCAAGAGGATGACGATACAATATACCCACAATACAGCATAACCGTTCATATTTGAATGAATGTCATGCTGCAGTATCACTGGCATAGCCAAGGTGACTCGTTGCTTAATTAGCTGCAGAAATACATGCAACTACCGCTAGCTTTAGCTGATACCCCCTGTGAAATTTCATGTGACTGCTGTCAACATAAGCCACCACGAAAGTTTTGTTTGGCATGACGCCCTTTGTTTTCCCTCTGTTCTTCTTCCTATCACTTCATCTCATACCGCCACAATGTCTCATCAGAAGTGCCTTTCACACCTCCTCCCTGACCTGCTGTCTCGGCCAGCATGCTAATCCGCTCCCAGTGAGGTAGACGAGCCGGCGGAGAGCGAGGGAGGGAGGAGGTCAGTGAGTTTGTCTGGGCCACTGTGGATGCCTTTCTAAAGGCAACATCGGCAACTTATATAAAAGGCGTCCGCTTTCATAACGTCTTCTGTGACGAGTGACAAGGTCAGAGTGGTTTGTTTGGGTTCTGAGGACAGACACGAGCCGGGCCCCTCCCTGCGACTGACGTCACGGGCCGCTATAATAATCCGCCTCATGCTCTCGTTTCGGCAGAAGAGTGAGGGAGCACAAACGGCATCAATTATTCACTGCACTGTCAACAAGTAGCTCCCTATGATTAAAAAAAGAACAAACAAACAAGCAAACACCATCCCTAATTGGACATGGTCCCCATCTCCCACATGCGAGGAGCTGAGAATCATTCCCCACTCCAGAAGCCTGTAGCGCGGGACTGGGACCGTTTCAACTTGTCAGTATTCAACAGCCAGCATGCGGAGGATTGCGCTAAAATCACCCCCAGGAGCCCTCTTCTCGTCTCCGACATGGCACCGTAATGTCTTCAGCCTCAGAGATAAAACTAAACTCCTTAATTGCCTGTGCTGGTGGCTTGCACAGATGTAAACGTCCCGCTGGAGATGCGGTGCGGACGGGGCAGCCGCTTTCCACTCTCTCTGGGGAAGAAGCGACGATGCGCCACTCAGACACGGCTGGCTAAATCAATCCAAATGCTGCCAGATCATGGCTAATTTATGTCGCACAGACTACACCTCCCCCCACCTCCCTCCCTACCATTCCTCAGCAAACTCAGTCTGTACATGGCAAAATTTTAGGCTGGCACACTTGGACGACAGCAGCAGAGAAGAGTCTTCAGTGCTGCAGAGATGGATGTGCATATCATCATCATATTATTAATGCTGGGTGATTAGTCACTTTGCATGTTTAAGGTGGTAGTAGCTTCAGGCTCCTGCAGACGGCACTGATGATGAGGCTATAAATACCTGTGGGGTGTGAGTGACGGGATTCATAGATTAAGAAAAGGTTAGGGTTGGGTGGTGGGTCATTCTAGGCACTGCAGTGACATGTGGTGAAGTGGTGGTGGTGTGTTAGAGTGGTGTGTGCTGGTGTGAATGTATCAGACACAGCCGTCCTGCTGGACTGAGAATCACCCACCAACCAAAACTATCCAGCCAACAGTGTCCTGTGGTCAGCGTCCTGTGGGCAGTGTCCTGTGACCACTGACGAAGGACTGATCCACTCACACCAGCACAACACACACTACCATACCTCCACCACATCAGTGTCACTGCAGTGCTGAGAATGATCCACCACCTACATAATACCTGCTCTGTGATGGTCCTGACCTCTGTGGGCAACCTGACCATTGAAGAACAGTGTAAGGAAGTATACAGAGAATCAGATGGACTACAGTCTGTAACTGTAGAACTACAAAGTGCTCTTTTATGGTCAGTAGAGCTACTAAAGTGTAATAAAGTGATCAGCAAATCGTCGCTGTCCAAAGAAAAACAAGTATCTCCAAAATGGCAACTTTACAGGAGAGGCCAAAAACCTCATTTAACTTTAGTACAAGTCAATGGAACCAGACATCTTTCCAAACACTTTTGGGCTATTTCTGTTGGTCCATTGATCATGAGATTCTCAATCAGTATAAAATAGCAGCTGGTGTATCCAAATGATGCATAAAAGTGAAAATGGACAAAAGTGGAGATACATGTTTTTCATTGGACAGCGACGAAATGTAGGTTCATTCAGTTCATTAACACACATTTAAAAGCTCTCATAATGACACACCGTATCATCAATGGAAAGCACCTAAATCTGTTGAAATGCTAATGATGCCCCCTTGTGGAGAATCTTCAGTTTCCTAAACCTGAATGAGCGAGTGAGTGAGTTATAAGCCAGTTCCATTAGGTACTTCTCATCTATATCACCAGTATGCCTATGTGTTAGGGGAGAGATAGAGAAACATCACAATGAAAAACAGATGAGTCTTCGGTGTAAACACCACAAAAGAAAGTGAACAGCAGAAAGGCTTGTGTGAAGTCCACAACTTTGGGCATATGGTACTAAAGGAGGGAAGGCTGGTTTAAATCTACTTATGAGGAGCCTATTCACAACAGACTTACTGATTGAGAACCACCATTAGATAAGTCAGTGGTATGGCTAGAGCTATTTAGAATGATATGGGAAATATTTATTAGATAGATAGATAGATACTTTATTGATCCCAGAGGGAAATTCAAGGCATCCAGTAGCAGGTATACAAACAAACTATACAGAAGTAACAACAGAAGCAAGATAGATTTGTACAAATAGAGACAATACTATATAAAGTATGAAGGTATAAAAATAGAGTCCTTAGTGTCTGTGTAAAGTGTAAAGTATAGATGGAGGTAATGGTATACCGTTCGCTAAGCAAATTAAGAAGATGGCTGTTTTCAGCCATACAGACAGTGCAAATACGCAGTAATATAAATAATTATCAGTGCAAAAAGTGTAAACAGTACAGAATGGAGTAGAATAATACAATATAAATAGATGTAGGGCATTTAGGAGGGCATTTAGGAGGGAGTGTGTGCAGAGATGGGGGTGTGTCCATTGGAGGGACCGGAATGAAAGAGTGTCACAGACTTTTTCATCTGCTGTACTGGGAGGAGTTGAACAGTCTTATGGCCTGAGGGACAAAAGACTTCCTGAGTCTGTCTGTGGAGCAGGACTGGGACAGCAGTCTGCCACTGAATGAGCTCCTCTGCCTGATGATCGTGGTGTGCAGAGGATGGTGAACATTGTCCATGATGTTCAGCAGCTTGTTGAGGGCTCTCCTCTCTGCCAGTGGTGTTAAGGACTCCAGCTCTAGTCCCAGCACAGAACCAGCTTTCCTCACCAGCCTGTCGAGTCGTCCAGCATCCCTCTTGCTGATACTGCCCCCCCAACACACCACAGCATAAAAGAGGACGCTGGCTACCACAGACTGGTAGAACATCAGGAGGAGTTTCTGGCAGATCCTG
Source organism: Prochilodus magdalenae (assembly GCA_024036415.1). Classification (NCBI taxonomy): domain Eukaryota; kingdom Metazoa; phylum Chordata; class Actinopteri; order Characiformes; family Prochilodontidae; genus Prochilodus; species Prochilodus magdalenae. The sequence continues at coordinate 278,783 of JAMWET010000300.1, forward strand.
AAGGACCCCAGCCTCCTGAGGAAGTACAGTCTGCTCTGTGCTTTCTTGTAGACTGTGTCAGTGTTTACTGACCAGTCCAGCCTCTCGTCCAGGTGCACACCAAGGTATCTGTAGGACCTGACAACCTCCACATCAACCCCCTTGATGGAGATTGGCTGCTGAGAGGGCCTGGACCTCCTGAAGTCTATACACATCTCCTTGGTTTTTGTGATGTTCAGCTTCAGATGGTTGGTGGTGCACCACTCCACAAAGTCCTCAACCAGGCTTCTGTACTCCCTCTCCTGACCATTACGCACACACCCCACGATTGCAGTGTCATCAGAGAACTTCTGCATGTGGCATAACTCCGAGTTGTATTTGAAGTCCGATGTGTACAGGGTGAACAGGACTGGAGAGAGAACAGTCCCCTGTGGTGCTCCTGTGCTGCTGATCACCGTATCAGAGGAGCAGTCCCTGATCCTGACATGTTGTGGTCTCCCAGTGAGGTAGTCAGTGATCCAGGTGACCAGGTGCATGTCCACCTCCATCTTCATCAGCTTGTCTCTCAGTAGTAGGGGTTGAATGGTGTTGAAGGCACTAGAGAAGTCAAAGAACATGACCCTCACAGCACCACCCCCCTTGTCCAGATGAGAGTGGGTTCTGTGTAGAAGATAGAGGATGGCATCTTCCACTCCCACCTTCTCCCGGTACGCGAACTGCAGTGGGTCCTCAGCATGGTGGACCTGAGGTCTGAGGTGGTTCAGCAGTTCATTCAGTTCATTAACACACATTTAAAAGCTCTCATAATGACACACCGTATCATCAATGGAAAGCACCTAAATCTGTTGAAATGCTAATGATGCCCCCTTGTGGAGAATCTTCAGTTTCCTAAACCTGAATGAGCGAGTGAGTGAGTTATAAGCCAGTTCCATTAGGTACTTCTCATCTATATCACCAGTATGCCTATGTGTTAGGGGAGAGATAGAGAAACATCACAATGAAAAACAGATGAGTCTTCGGTGTAAACACCACAAAAGAAAGTGAACAGCAGAAAGGCTTGTGTGAAGTCCACAACTTTGGGCATATGGTACTAAAGGAGGGAAGGCTGGTTTAAATCTACTTATGAGGAGCCTATTCACAACAGACTTACTGATTGAGAACCACCATTAGATAAGTCAGTGGTATGGCTAGAGCTATTTAGAATGATATGGGAAATATTTATTAGATAGATAGATAGATACTTTATTGATCCCAGAGGGAAATTCAAGGCATCCAGTAGCAGGTATACAAACAAACTATACAGAAGTAACAACAGAAGCAAGATAGATTTGTACAAATAGAGACAATACTATATAAAGTATGAAGGTATAAAAATAGAGTCATTCAATGGAACCAGACATCTTTCCAAACACTTTTGGGCTATTTCTGTTGGTCCATTGATCATGAGATTCTCAATCAGTATAAAATAGCAGCTGGTGTATCCAAATGATGCATAAAAGTGAAAATGGACAAAAGTGGAGATACATGTTTTTCATTGGACAGCGACGAAATGTAGGTTCATTCAGTTCATTAACACACATTTAAAAGCTCTCATAATGACACACCGTATCATCAATGGAAAGCACCTAAATCTGTTGAAATGCTAATGATGCCCCCTTGTGGAGAATCTTCAGTTTCCTAAACCTGAATGAGCGAGTGAGTGAGTTATAAGCCAGTTCCATTAGGTACTTCTCATCTATATCACCAGTATGCCTATGTGTTAGGGGAGAGATAGAGAAACATCACAATGAAAAACAGATGAGTCTTCGGTGTAAACACCACAAAAGAAAGTGAACAGCAGAAAGGCTTGTGTGAAGTCCACAACTTTGGGCATATGGTACTAAAGGAGGGAAGGCTGGTTTAAATCTACTTATGAGGAGCCTATTCACAACAGACTTACTGATTGAGAACCACCATTAGATAAGTCAGTGGTATGGCTGGAGCTATTTAGAATGATATGGGAAATATTTATTAAGCTACACATACAAAAATAGTGTCTCCCATGTGGGGTTGGGCCATCATGTTTGCTAACGCACCATGCTAGACTCTCAGCATGGAGTTGTAGAGGTTCCTAATGGTGTCCTGTAATAATCCATCCCAAGCAACTTGAATATTCTCACACACTTCCTGCAGATTTTGCAGTATGAGTGGAGTAACCCCAGGCCTTCTGGACATGTGACACATGACAACAAATTGTTCAACTTGGCGCCATGGTGCCTTTACACACGGATTCATTGGTCGTCTCCACCAAGACAAAAGTGGGACTCATCACTAAAGATGTCCCGCTGCCATTCTGTCTGGCACATCACCATTGAAGTCTTTGGCAACGATGACTTAGAGTTAGGGGCAGTCATCGTAACAGTCTGCATGCATGTAGTCCTGTATCGTGTATCCGGTGCTGGCACTAACAGGATGACTCATGGAGGACATCACTGCTCACTGAATGCCCGCAATTTCTTCCACTCTGAAGGAATCAACCATATCTCCACAGATGCAGGAAAGGGAAGCTGACTCAAGGCCACATGGGTGAAACGTGTTGGCCCTCTGAAATCAAAGCAGCTAAAGAAAGGAGTCAAAGGAGTTCATGTTTTGCTAATGATGTACTCTGATATCGTGCATTAACAATAAATAATCCGAGTCAATGACTCTCGCAGCAGAGCCAGGAATATCAGCGCAGCCTTAAAATGGAACGGCACCCACTTCAGCCCTGCTGAAATGGCCACTTGCTTCATCACGGGCTCCGCCGCGGGGCCTTATTAAAATTCCAGCCCTCGCCTCATCCTGATGAAAAATAACTGCTGCAGATCCACTCTGATTAGCCAGCGGGACTAGGGGGGCCGAGAGACTGTGGACAGTGTGGAGGAGAGGATAATGGAGCTTTGTTTACTCGCTGGCGCTGGCTTGGTTCTGTGGAGGCTGGGCAGGTTGACTCTTCCCCATAAGCCGTCTCCCACTCCCCCCATCCCCCACGCTGTTTTCCCGCAGTCAGCACAGCATATCACTGCTGTGTCCCAGGCCTCCGCGTGGTTTTTTTTTATGCATGACTGACAGAGACCCACTCCTCTCCCACGTCTCCCCCACCCCCTTCTCCCGCGGGATGCAAAGCCGGACTTGCTGCTCTAAATCCAGCTGTCTTTGAGTGGAGTGCTCCTCTCTGAGGCAGGAAAAACATAAACAACACGTTTAACGGCTTAAATTCCATGCGCTGTACTTACTGTCAACAAGCTACAGCAGTTTGTGCCACTGTTTACGTCGGAAGTGGTACGGAAATGCATGCACGGTGGCATATGGGTGCCCAAAACCGATATATTACTTATTAATAAACTGTATTTTTGTTAATGTTAGCATGTACTTATTATTTTTTTGTTGAATATTTGACATGAAAACACATATTGAAGCCTCAAACATAATCTTAACAGCTTTACACATCTGGATTTAGTTAAACTCGTCTCACCAAGTAGTTATAGTTGTGGTTGAGGTGGCTCAGTGGTTAACACCTCTACCCACCAGGGAGCTACCACCCCATGTAGGAGACGGGGGTTCAAATCCCAATTTAGGCAGCAAATGCTGTGCTACACCAATAAGAGTCCCTGGGCAAGACTCCTAACACTACACTGGCCCACCTGTAATACAAATAAGCTTGTAAGTCGCTCTGGATAAGAGCGTCAGCTAAATCCCTGAAATGTAAATGTTATAGTAGTTTGTGAAATACCTGCATTACCTCCTGGACTTGCTTGGTGTGCAATTTTAATTCCTCTTAGCTATTTGTGATTAACACCATGTCATCAACAAGTATAAAAACTAAACGTCGTCTGTGTACAGGAAGTTGTCTTGGCAAAATGTCCTCATATGAGGCCAAAGGGTCAACGTTTTAAAAAGCATCATGAAGCAGAAATGTAATGTCCTCATATGAGGACGCAGGGGTCTCAGGAGGGTATAATTTTCACTTTAACTCAAATATGGGCTGTTATTGAGCTGATTAGCTGGATTAGTGGTGTTGGGAGCAGGACATACACCAAAAAGTACAGGAAAGTGAGCCTCCAGGACAAACCATGCTATGTAAAATGCTATTAGAGCATCCACAAAGAAGACACTTAATACTGTACTTCTTATTAGCTAAAAATCCTGAACAGTGTTGACTTTTACATATTAACACGCTATGCTAAACCATCTACAGCATTCAAACTTCGATGTGAGTAAAACTAAGAGATTATACAGCAATAAAAACATGTAACGACTTTTATTAAAGTCTTATATTAAAGACTATAAAGACTATATTATATTAAAGTCACAATTCTAAATTGATAACAGTTCCAACTCTACCTAATAAGCAACAAAAGCAGCTGCTTAGGACCCTGTGGCCACCAGGAGGCCCCTTAACAACTTCTAGGGCAAGGTAGCTATAGCGGTTTATCCTAGTGTTTCTCAACTCAGACACCTGAGGACAAATACCCTCCTCTTTTGTGCTTTTCCTGCTTTAACGCTCCCACTTTAACTCAATTATGGGCTGTTAATGAGCTTATTAGCTGGATCAGTTGTGTTGGGAGCAGGGAAAAACACCATAAAGTACTGGGGAGTGAGCCTCTGGGCATCATACTGAAGTCCTATTAACACTTCCAGCTCTACCTAAAAAGCAGCATAAGCAACCGCTTAGGACCATGCAGCCACCAGGGGGCGCCCCAATAACTTCTAGGGCAAGATAGCTATAGCAGTTTATTCCAGGGTTTCTCAAATCTGATGCCAAATACCCTACGCTTTTGTGCTTTTCCTGCTTTAACACTCCCACTTTAACTCAATTATGGGCTGTTAATGAGCTGATTAGTTGAATGAGGTGCGCTGGGCCCTCCTATTGTAGCTGTCTGCCGTAATGATTGGGTTGATCCACTTGCTTAGCTAGACGTCTTTGGGTTCTATAAATGGTCAGCGGGCCACCGTGAGAGAAAGACAGGCCTGTGGTATCTGACCCGGAGAAGGACAAGCCACGTAAAGACACCACAGCAGGCCCCATCGGCACAGCGCTCCGCCACAGGCTCTTCTGATCTTTACCTGTCACAACACATCAGCCCTCTGAAGACCCGTCACACTTCCAACACACGTTTAAACATTCCGTTTGAAACAGAGCGCTTGGCGTCCCGATGTTTGAAATCACTGCACACGAGAGCCTCCATTTCAGAAGAAGGAAGACGCCACGTTTTTCCTTCTGCACCCAGAGCCGGGTTTGACCCGGGGCTGGGCCTCGAGAGGCTGAATGAGCTTTTAGGTCAATGAAGCCCTGTGAGCTGTAAAGGCAGGATGACTGAGCACATGTATTTGAAGTGAAGTGTCGCTGGCCACAGATCTCCCAGACTGGGGCGTGCAATTCTCTGCTTGATAAATATTTCAGCTCTACCACTCTTCTCGCTTATGATCAATGTAAACACATCCTGTCCGTGTGGACCAGCACCTGGCTGGAGGGGCGTGAGGTGTGGTGTGCAGGGTGCGCGAATGGAGTGGAGCAGACATTTCTTCTGCTCCTCGCTCGAAGCGTTCTGTAATCGCTCAGCTCCAGCTCTGATCCGGATTTTATATTTCCCACTCCTTACTCACACATCAGAGAAAAGCTGCCCCATGTCTGAACCATATGATTCATTTTTCTGCTACTTATTATGCATTTCATGTCCTGAATGTATGGATACTACACCACACACGGAGTTTCCCGTATTATATCATTTGCCTAACAAATATTCTATGTTTAACTCGTATAGATAAACCATAGACTTGAAACAATGAACCAATCTTAAGCTCCAAATCTGCTGCATCACTCATGTGGGGCAGAGGTTGTCAGTGTAAGGAAAGAGGACTGACTTAAGAGAGATGGAGTGACACTGGAGCAATTTCAGAACAAGAAAAACACCAATGCTCCAACTTTCAAAAAAAAAAAAGCTCTGGGCAAAATCCTGCTGCTCTGCTTCCGCTCTGTACCACTCAAATACTCCAGTGCTGTGTATTCTGTAGAAGGTCAGACCCTTGGAAAAAGTCTACTATTGCTTTCAGCTATGCAATGTTCATATTTCAATGGAAAGAATCTAGAAAATTGGCCTCCCATTTTCCCACTCAAAAACTCACTCACTCACACTCACGTTCTAAAAAAAAAGATCCACAAGGGCGCCATTAACAATCAGATTTCCAGCTTCCAGCTACAAACAAAGAATCACCTCAGTGACATTGCTATTTTGTGATATCAATAACAGAATGCCATAGAGTGTCAGAAATTACTTATGGAGGTCCGTTAGAGATTACCAAACAATTGGCCATTTTGCCATTTAAGATACAACATATATCCAAAAGAATATGGACACCTCTGTGAATTCTGCTACATTAAGGTGCACCCACACGGGAGGTTAAAATGCACACACAGGCTCTCTATAGAAAAGCAATGACCAATAGAATAGGACACTCTGCAGTGTGGAGTTTTCACAGTGCTAAATGGTGGAGTGTACAAGGCCATGATTGTCAGATCCAAGTCAAGCCCAAGGCGATTGATTTAAGAACAAGGTATATATGCTCACTGGATAAAAAATGAGTCACCTGTGGCTAAAACTCACCTAAGAGTGTGTAACGCTTCCACAAGCACCAACATAACAGCTCCCTTTGGAATGGACTGTACAAGTTTCTGGATGAAGCCCACATCAACCTTCAGCCACTCTTGCATCAAAGAATTACGCAGTTGGCTCAGATTTGGTGGATGCCTTTCTTGGTACAATTCTGAGGAGTTTTCTGATTGGTCAGGAAATACTTACAGACATCTTACCCATGATTAGGACCTGTAGGACTGCAGACTGGGATTTTACACCCTGCAGGTAGACCTGTATCACCATATGCTTCCATACACCTGCAGATTCAGCTACTTTCTTGATATTTTGGTCTTTGGCACACCCAAATGCAGTCACTCATTTTATCCAGTCATTAACATCTGCTTAGGAGCCATTTTCCACACACAGAATGAGACATTTACTGCGCTGTACTATCTCTTCTCAATCTATGGATCCCATCACTCATACCCCGAAGGTATTTACAGCCACATCATCCTCATAAGGTGCCATCTGCAAGAGCCTGAACTTACCACTATCTTAAACATGCAAAGTAACTCATTGTTGTCCATGTAACATACAATGCCAAGTTAAGCATGCCATTAAATGAAGCAGGAAGTGAATCTGAAGCAGGAAGTGAATCTGAGGGTTTAAAAAGAAAACACAAATACAAATACAAAAAAAGTGATTGGTGTTTGTCAAGACCAGAGTTTGGCTTAGCCAATGTCTAGGACAAAGACATACACCTGGGACTGATATCACCAAATCCAAAACAATAAGTACTACAGCACCCACTATAAGCTTTCATTAGCCCAACCCTGACTGCTCACCAAAGTACTGCTTATAGCTTGAAGAAAGTGATCTCTTTGTGAGACACTTCAGTGTTTGTCTCACAATGTCCCCAAATCTCTGACCTTAAAGGTGAGATTTAAGAAGTCAGACAGGATTTTACCTCCTTTTTTCGTTGGTTTCTATGGAGACCAGGACAGCAAGAGCATGTGAACGTCCGATTGGCATTGTGTTTACCGGTTGTCAGTGAGAAATCGTGGCTGGGGACAAAAACCAGACTGCCATTGTGCGAGACCCACTGGAGCGCCCCTGACATTTGGCTCAGCCGGACGCACTCACAGCCTCTATTATAACCCAATCGATGCACAGTGCTCTTCCACAATACCCTCCATCCCTCTACTGAGAAGCTGCAGACCTGCAGAGATTCATCACCACACCTGTGGCAGTCAGGCAAGGCAGAGATATTCTCTTACAGAGTGTTTTTAAGCAGGCCATGCTTGGTGTGCCTTGGTAATGTAATGAAGATGCTGAGCATATTGAAGTTGCTGTGCCGTGACTCCAGAGGCATGAGGAGGAGTGTTTGTCTGGCTGTGGTCAGGTTTGGACATTGAATGCAGACTTCAGCTTTTGGTTATTGCAGTATTGGGACTTCTCTTACCACCATCACAGACAATTACAAGACATGCTTCATCGGAAAAGCCACCACTCACATCAGTTGTTCTGTGTTCTGCCATCTGGAAGAATGTACAGGAGCATCCAGGCCCTCACAGCCAGACTGGGCACCAGGGTTATTCCACAAGCCATCAGATTCCTAAACTTCCATCGACTGAACTGACAGACACCTATATACACACAAAGGAGACCAAATGGCACAGATTCACTTCCTGCTTCATGCTACTCCTTACTATGCTTGAGATGCATATATGAATGCTTTTATGAGGCATTACAGAGCATGCATAACATCTTGTGATACTTGGCATAAGTTTGTTTCATGTGTCTGAAATAGTTATAATGACATGCATAACACCTATTAATGCAAGAGTATGATACCTGACATTATGCAATGTCAAGTATCATGCAATGTCAGGTATCATAACACCTCATAATATCTGTGCATAAGAACACTATTGCTGTAGTTCACTATGCTATGCAACACTGGAGTTTTATAACTGGCCATTACAGACTTTAAGTGAAGTTGCTTTTTTTATGTCATTTAAATGTTTAATGCATTTCATTTTAGTACATTATACCTTGTAAAGCATTATAAGTGGTCTTTACAGGCTCTTAGGACAGGACATGCAATGTAAATGTGTTGCTCTGTGTTTTTAAGACTTGAATAAGCTTCAGCTTGTTTAAAGCCATAGCTGGCCAGGTACTCATTAATGCATACAGTGCTCTTATGAACATTATTAAGCCTGTCATTCTAAAGTTGCATACGCTTGCTTTATGCATGTATTTATAACTGCATAAAATGCATTAAGACAGCATGTGCAATTAGGATTCTTACGACACATAGTCTTTTGTATTTATTGTGTTATTTTCTGCACTGTGCATACTGTATTGTTTTGGACTTGTGTGTTTGTGTTACACCATGGTCCATGGTCATTTCACTATGTATTTGTACAGCACATAGCTGAAATGACAACAAAGCCTCTTGAATCATGAATCATCACAGAATGTGAAATATATTTAAGTGCAATTAATTATCTAACTACTATTTAATTACTGATTATCCCATTATAAGTCCAGTGAGTTATGTAATAATGCATTGAAAGCATAATTACAACAGCAGGCTTCTAAGAGTTAATGACCAGCTTTAGTAAAGCAGGGAAATCACCAAACTATTCCAGACTGAGGCCCTCGTTGACCTAAGCTGTGGCCCCCTGGTCTAGACAGATACAGAACAGTGTGCCATGTTTAGTGCACAGACATGACTACATTGACCAAGAATGTCCAGCTCCTTAATGTCCCACAAGAACAAACTATATGTGTATGCAGTGCCCTATCAAAGCATCAGTAACGAGCAAAGGGACAGGACAGCAATAAATTCCGTCTGGTTAGTGTGTGTATCAGTGTGGACTGAGACATATACTGCACGTCTGAGAATCTGAAATGGTCATAATTTTAGACCCATAGCACTGAGAAATCTTCTATAAAGAAAGGATGGAGGGATGGCACACTATACTATAGTTTACTATGTATACTCATCAAAATAATAGCTGCACCCAGAAGGAGGTGTGGGAGTGTAGTGCTATTGGGAAGGAAGATAAAGGTTATCAGGAACAACAACTGATGATACATTTAGACTGATATGGGAGATATTTATTGAGCTACACATACAGAAGTAGTGTCTCTCAGCATGGTTTTGGGGCACCATGTTTGTTAACGCAACATGCCAGATGTCTCAGTATGGAGTTGTAGAGGTTCCTAATGGTGTCCTGTGATAATCTGTCCAATGCAGCTTCAATATTCCCACACAGTTCCTGCATATTTTGTGGAGCCGGAGTGACACCAGGCCTTTTGGACATTTGATGCATGAAAACAAACCACACATCTTGGTTCTGACCACAGTGCCTACACACACGGATTTATTGGTCATCTCCACCAAGACAAAAGCGGGACTCACCACTGAAGATGACCTGCTGCCATACTGAGTCACTCCATCACAGTCTGGCAGGTACAGGGATAAGTCTGGTCCTTCCTTACATCACATGCGCAGCTAAGCGTTAAATCATTCTCATGTCTCACAATATCAAGCCTACCCACCAAGTTGCACTCCTGTCGGTCCCTCATATATTTTCAGTGTTGTAGCTGAAACACCTCCAAAAGCTACCAGCGCCTAAAGCATCCGTCATTCATGCATGCACGCAGACTTAAACGCACTATGCTTTGTTTTTTACTGCAGACAACAATCTACAGTAGGAGTGACTCAAGCTTCAGGTTACAATATTGTGCTTGTTTTGTGCTCAGACCGTATCCTGCACCTACTCCTGCACACAGGATCAAATCACACTAACACCCCTCCTGTCTGGAGACAGCGAGTCAATGAGGGAGTGAGATTAAATACCTTCAGGCCTCCCAAAAATAGCTGATCAAAAGTAAACAGTGTCTTAAAAACCTTTCTTAAAAGACCCCTGAACACACACAAAAACATCCTTGTGGCTGGGTCGGGTGACCAGCCTATTACTCCCAACATTCCACAGGGTTACCGTGGCAACCAGTGGTGGTGGACTGGGACACCCAGGGTTTGGAAATGGGATGGATGAGGTTTGGCTATCATGCGCACGAATTACTGTAAGCAACAGATTTAATACTCTAGACTAGAATAATTAATATCTCCATATAAGCCCATTGGACAAACAGCTAGTCGCTCTGCCTGTTCAAGGTGGTTGTATAATGTGACAATGGACAAAGCAGAGTGTGACGTGCGCTGAACTAAAAGCAAGGCACAGTTTATTAAATAGGTTGTACTAAAACACAGCAAGACCAAGAACAAGGAAAGACAATCAAGGGCTAAACAAAATCGTAGTCAATAAACAGGGATCAAAGCAAGCAGACAATCAGACCAGGCAGAGGTATCAAAGGGGATAAACAAGAAGAGTAAACCAGAGAATCAAAATGGAGTCAAAGCCAGAGTAACAAGATCAAACACAGAGAGAACGCTCAGTACGCAACAGGGTGGCAATACTTCCCAATGAGTCAGTGTGAGAGAGAAGTACATAAACAGACAGACTAATTAACGACAGGTGAATAATCAGTATTCAGGAGACCGAGAGCGAGGCAACGGGGTGTGATTGGGCATGGATGAACATTAGGTGGTGGGTTCAGGAGATCAGAGGTGGGAGGAGAACCAGCAGGCATGATATATAACTTCACACACTTTTACTGTAACATAACTCACCATCATCAGTGCCTTCCAGCCCTGCTTGGTCATATCTTCCCAAACATCCACATGTTTATTGTTTTAGGATAGATAAGATAAGACAGCCGTTTATTATTCCACATGGGGAAATTTGCATCGTTACAGCAGAATAGCAGCAGAACAGATACAGAACAAGAGGTAGACAATAGTGCAAGTTATACTGAATACAAAATAAGCAATGACCAAAAATAAGGTTATGTAAAAATACTATAAAATACAAGAAACTATACACATTTACATGTGTAATTGCACAGATATATATTGCACAGCTATTGATGGGATTTGTACAGATATTTTTTAAAATATTGCACAGTTATATTTTTTTGAGCCAGCTACACAAATACTGATCATCTTGGAATTCGAGAAAAATACGGGAGTCAGAGTGCATAAGTTAGGTGATGTTGGCAGTCAGTACAGGATGTATACAGGTGATATACGGGTGATGAGGTGCAGCAGCAAGTATTGCACAATAATTAAGTCACATTGAATATATAGATAGGAATGGTACATATAGTGCACTACAGTAGTGTCTGATTCTCTGCTTGAGGAGGTGCGGGTTGTAGAGCCTAACAGCAGGTTGTAACAAACCACAAGTGGAGGAGCCTGCTGCTGAAGGCTCCTTTCAGCTCTGCTTGGTCATATCTTGTTTTTGTGTTGTTGCTGAGTTGCATGTGCTCTGCTGCAAGCAGCAAGAGTTCTCCCACTATCCTGATGCATGTTAAATTGCTGCACCCATGACAATGGAGCTCTGATTGATAATCCTGGTTGTAAAGCATCCGTATGGAAGGAAACAGAACAGAATCCCATTCAAACTGGCTAGCCTCTCACATTGCTGATGAAAATGGAATTTTGTCATTTGAAAGCATTACTCCATGTTTAGTTCTCTTCTTATTTTCTCACTGCTGCAGGTATTCTTACACTGATGCTGGCTCTGCCGTATCAGTTTAAATCAGAGTCCAATCTTGAAACTCCGGTACAAGAAGTTGGTAGAGCTACCTTCACAAGCTAAACTGGAGCAGGGCGTTTCAAAGTGGTCAGATTATACTGGTTTAGCTCTCTGTGTGTTGTATGAGAGCGTGTCAAGCTTGGTGGTAGGCGGGCAATAAGGAGTCTGTTTCAAGATGACATTACCTTGCAACAGTGCAAAGGGCTGGAATTCCAACCACCCGTTTCAGTCAGCTGAGAAAAGTGGTTTCTGTGGGCGAAGGTTTCACCCTCTGGCGTGTCCTTTGACCTTAAACACTTCAGATGGTTTACAAAAAAAATACTCTATTCCCACTAAAGAAAACTAAGGAATCGGAAAAGCAGTAGTTCCCCTTTAACATATTGGAAAAAGAAGAATGAAACAAACTAATTTGATATTTTTGCTTCATATTATTTGAACATTTCTTGCCAGGAATTAAATTATGGTCTGGAATTTGTAGAAGATTGAGATATTTGATCTCTGTAGAGGATTTGCTAACACAATGTTGCTGTCCAATGAAAAACATGTATGTCCATTTTTATTAATCTTTATTTTTATGCATCATTTGAACACAGCACTGCTGTTTACTCTGTGTGAGAATTCCATGTTGAATAAACCAACAGAAATGGCCAAAACTTGCTTCTTAAAAGATCTTGTCCATCGACTTATATAAAAGTCACATGAGGTTTTTGTCCTCTCCTATAAAGTTACCCTTTTGAAGATCCTAGTTTTCCTATGGACAGTGACAATATTTCACTCATCATTTGACTGGGGCGCGCAACCTTGTCCATGCAACTTCATATCAGCATTTTGAGGTAGGTTTTGCTCAAGGCTCTCAGCTCTGGGTGTAAAACTGTGCTCATTTCCTGCTGTATGGTAAACAGACACGGCCTGGAGAGGCTGAACAGGTGGCAGACGTTGCTTTTGTTAAGCTGGTGCTGTGTTAGAATAGAGAGAGGTGTGTTCGAGTGGGGAGAGGTGTAAAGGCGGCGCTGAACTCTCTGCACCGTAAAGCTAAAGCCCAGAGCACCAGCTGCCTCTCCTTCTCACCTGAGTGTGGACAGGTGTGGTGCCACCTGCCATGCACCTGCTCCTCGCACTGCCCCGCTGTGCAGGTGCGCCGGTGCGGCGTGAGAACGCTCTTCACTCACTCCCTCCATCACTCTCTCTTTTTTCACTCTCTTCCTGGACGGACGCTCAGCAAACACTTTTCCCTCTTCTCTGCCCCTGTGGTCCCTGGTAAAGTTCACCAATTAGCCCCTCTATTACAGTCTCCCTCAGAGACAAAGACACTCTCTCTCTCTCTCTCTCTCTCTCTCTCTCTGTCTCTCTCTCTCTCGCTCTCACACATACACACACTTACACATGTCAGTCTACCACATTAAGGCCCCCATGGCCCACCCAGATGTTTATGTACTCTGTGTTCCCCACAGACGCTGTGTGCTGCTCTCAGGGTCACTAAAATGTGAAGGACAAGTCAAACCAGCATTCAGCAGCTACACCTTGTATATCGTCGCTCCACCTACCATTTAGGAGAATTACAGACTGTAGTCAATCTGTTTCTCTGTATACTTGTTACCCCATTCCTCTGTGGTCAGCACTCCACAGCACCACCACAGAGCAGGTATTATGTGGGTGGTGGATCATTTTCGGCACTCCAGTGACACTAATGTGGTGGTGGTGTGTTAGTGTGTGTTGTGCTGGGTTGAGTGGATGAGACACAGCATGTGCTGCTGGACTGTTCAAACACTGTGTCCATTCACTGTCCACTTATTAGACACTCCTACCTTGCTGCTCCACCTTGTACATGTAAAGTCAGAGACGATAGCTCATCCACTGCTACACAGTTTGTGTTTGTCGTCCTCTAGTCCTTCATCAGTGGTCAGGGTTTTGATTGGTGTAAATAGCTGCTGATCTTCTCAGAACAATGCACTGGCCATCCCAGAGTCCAGACCTCAACACCATTGAGTGTATTTGTATCTGGTTTATTAAGATGCCACAGGCAACCAACTTTTAAGAGTGAACTATGGGAGGTGAAGGGCGGTCTCTGACTTTTGCATGCCACTGCATGGAAAAAGCAAAAGCAAGAAACATGAACCTGTATCACCCTACAGACCTGTTTCACCCTAACCGACCTGTTTCACCTTAACAAGAGATGATGTGCCCCTGAATAAGACAACGTGCTAAAAGGTCAGAAAAACATGAACCTTCCAAATCGACACGGCAGAAGATGCTTCACCGAGAATCAAAGCTGACATCCTGCACTTTAACTTCATGTCTCAAATCCAATGTGATGGACTAAAATCTCAAATGCGAATGGCTTATCAATTACTTATGGGCTGTCTAGCAGCCAATGGACATTTTCTATAGCTGAACCTACTGCTTGACCTTACAACCTCTTCATACACCAGGCCAGACCTGGCCTTAGGTCAGCCCTCCCTCAGAACTGCCTGGTCTTAACTTAAAAAGTGGGCTTTTGAGAAGGTTGCACTGGAAAACATGACAAGCATATTTCCAAGCTTGAACTTTTAAATGGACATGGATGCATATGCTGCAGAGAGAAGAAATTATGCTCAACGCTGAATATCAGATCGCAGCTTGTGAGATTTCTCAGACGGCTCTTATTGATCAAAGGCAAGGGGAAAATCAATGCACTACATGTGTTAATATTTGTAGGCTATGTGTTAGAACCATAATTCCAGGCTGTGATGTTAACATTAGAGAGGAAAGCTGTCCGAGCACTAATGGCTCGGAATACCGTGGTGTAAAAGCAGTGTTCTGTTTTTTCTGTTTTTTAAAGCAGACTGTTTATATTCTATGATAAAATGGTGAGTTCTTTTTTCCCTGTAACTGGTACTCAGCACCTCAGATTGTGCTTTGATCAACTGTGCATGGACAACTGGGTAGAAATGACCAAAATTAAATAAGTAAATAAATAAATAAAAACTCAGCATGAACAATTCAGTGCCCAAAAACATAACAGGATCCAGTAATTACAGTCCATTGAAATGTGGACAGAAAATTAATCAAGACCCGTTTTCTGCAAGTGCTGTCATCATATCATGGTGGTTTAGGTGGTAGTGTCATCTAATAGCAAAAAGGACCTGTGTTCAATCCCTAATGCGGAGTTCTCTTCGTGTCTGTCTGGGTTTCCTCCAGGTTCTCCAGTTTCCTCCTAAAGTCCAAATACGTGCAGTCAAGTGAACTGGAGATGCTAAATTGCCCCCCAGCTGAGACTGTGTATGCCTGTGTGTCTGCCCTGCAACGGGCTGATGTCATGTCCAGGGTGATTCCTGCGTTCCACCCATGGAATGCTCGGATAGTCTCCAACACCCTCCACATCCCGGAAGAATAAAGCGGGTTAGAGGATCATTATGGATAATAAAATAAGAGTGGTGAATAAACAGCATTGATATCTCATAATACATTTTTAGGGGGCAGTCATGGGCTGGAAGTTAGGGAACCAGCCTGATAACCGGAGGGTCACAGGTTCAAATTCCCCGAACAGACAGTAATGACTGAATTGCCTTGCTCAGTCGTTCCTTTGGCACCATGTATAGGGCTGGCCACCGCTCTGGGCAGGTGTGCTCACTGCCCTTAGGGTGTGTGTTCACTAGAGTGTGTATATGTGAGTGTTTCGCTTTATGGATGGGTTATTCCTCTGTGTTTAAGCAGAAATGGCTCAAAAACGTAACAACTTTGATTAAATGTTAGAAATTCAGAATGTTATACGTAATAATTTGCTAATGCCGTCCGATCCCAAAACCAACATACGATTAGGCCGTGAACCAGCACTTACTTTCCCAATTCACCACGGGTCATGACTATACTGACTAATACATAGTGATTGCTCTGCGTGTAAGTGTTTAACCATTCCCAAAAATATCCTGGAGGATTTCCAGTAGCATATTTACAGTTACCATCCAATCTCTCGTTTATTTAATCAATCCTTCATTAAATTTAATCAGGTGCTGCTGATGTAATCCATACAAAGACTGGAGTGCAGGAAAAAGTCAGGAGGCCAAACCAGTGTTCGCCTAATAGAAGTCTTCTAAGCCGCAAATAAATAACTTCCTTATTGCTGAAGAGAACCTATACAAAGTGTAGCACATAGTAACTCCACCTGGCCGAATGATTGGATTTGGGGTCTGCTGCTGTTTTCTACAGCACAAGAAAGAAAGAAAGAAGTGTCACTGCTATTGGAACAGGTCAAAATGAGGCTTAAATCTGGGGTCATGTACACTTTTTGTCTAGCACAGCTGTGTCTGATCCACTCACACCAGCACAACACACACCACCATCACGTCAGTGTCACTGCTGTGCTGAGAATGACTCACCACCTACATAATACCTGCTCTGTGGTGGTCCTGTGCGGGTCCTGAACATTGAACATCAGGGTAATAAAGTGTAGAGAGAAAAAGATGGACTACATTGACAACTGTGGAACTACACAGTGCTCCTATACAGTCAGTGGAGCTGATAACATGGATGTAAATACAAGACGGTGTACCTAAAGTTAATGTACAATGGATGTGAGCAAATATGAATTAAAAAACTGGCAGATTTTGGCAAGCATATATTAAATATTTACATCTATTTGCTCTGATTAATATGACATTTCCTGATACCAAAATGATGTCAGATCACCACTGGCCTGCTAATGGTGGATCCTAGTGTCTGTTCAGCAGAGTTGTTTTCTAATCACAGTTAAGTTTTTTCCATTCTTTCCCAGAAGGAATCAACCGACAGGAATGAAACTTGGTGGGTAAGTTTGACTTTCTGAGACATGCTAATGATTCAGGTTTCATGCTCAGCCATACATGTGACGTAAGCAAGGATGGCCCATATCACTCTGCTTGACTGCTCCAACAGCCACAATTGCAAACATTCACAAGTATGAGTCATCTGTTACCCATATCAGTCTAAATTTATCATTAATTATTGTTACTGAATTGCATCCTGCACTTCTTTTATAAGTATATCTTTGATGATTAGTGTTTTTTTTTTTTATTTGGGGGGGGGGTGCATTTACATGCTCACATTTCAATTATTAGGAATTTTCAAATTTGAAAATTTTGGCTTCCTCATAAGCTGATATTCCTTAACATCATAAGCACTGGTTTGTTTCATATCAGTTCAGAACCAAATAGATTGCTTAGATTTGCCTATTAAACAGAACGTTCTATATGCTTAAAAATAAATGTACCAAATGGATTATGTCTTTTTAAAATGAGATATCTTTTTTTTTCTTATTCATAACATTGTAATTTTAACCTCATAGGTGTGTAAAAAACCAGGAGTAATCAGTCTGGACTTGGGGTTTACCTACAGGCTCTAACTACACATGCACAGCCACCCAGCAGAAGAACAGAAAATAACTCTAAAGGCCTTTCAGAGCAGGGCAGACCTCTGAGTGACTGACTGTAATCACTGTACAGTTGTGCTCTATAATGAGAGCCATTGTGTTCAGACCACCTGGCTGTGCTTCAGGAGAAGCGGCTCTCTGGGTAAAAGCTGCCGTGCACTGCCTCACTAACTCCCCGAGACTGGAAGGCAGTCTTTGTTCATTCCTGGTTGCTGCAAATCTAAGAGAAATCTTTCCACAAGCCATTTTGCGTTTTATGGTTCCACACAACATGGGCAGCCTAGTCGACAGGTTGACCAGACATGCACTCTCTTCATGCAAGATTGCCTATCTCAGCATGTGGCCTCACTGACGCCAAAAGCACTACTGCCACCTATAGGCAGGACTAGGAACTGAACTGACCCTCCCCTCTCCTGTTACAGCAGGGTTTGGAGCTGAAGGAATGAGATTCCCACTGTAAATCCAAATGTTTCGGTTCTAAACAGGTTTTAAACGTAGCGTTTGACTGAGCTGTGACTAAATGATGGGAACACTAAATACACAGCAGGTCTGAAAAAGAAAATACATATTTTTCAAAATGATTATGTGCTGTTTATGTGATATTCTAGGCAAGCCATCCCCAGTGTGTTCTCAGTTATAGGGTCCTGGATATCTGCAGTTTATTCCAGGACATCAGAACAGAACAGCAAAGGCATAAGCCTACATATGAACATCAGCCCCTAAAAAGGCTGAGGTTTAAGTAGATAAACAGTTCAAAAGGCGGTGAGGTATTATCCTGTCAGGGCGCTGCTCTTCAGAATAGCTTTAATGGTCTTTAAACCCTCCCTACGTCTGACAGTCATAATTATTCATATACATGTATAGTATTATGAGCTACCTGGAGGACTCTGGGAGCTTGTGTGGATTTCAGTTACAGATAAGAGGAAAGAGCCCAGAAATAAAGCAGGACATCCGAGCCTCGCATGCTTGTGTGGAGCATCATATTTTGCCACTTAGTCAAGTCGAGAAGAAAAGGAGAGAGAGAGAGAGAAAGAGAGAGAGAGAGAAAGTGAAAGATGTGGCTGTCTAGCACATTAAGAGCGCTACGTTCTTGTCAGGTCAGCTCAGATTTTTCAGTGTAAAGCCTGACTCACTCACACATGCACAGGTTATACATTAATATGCCCAGTATGAATTATGGATGAGTAGGTACCTATATTAATATGTACTGTACTGGAGAGCTGGAGGCTGTTCGGAGCCCCCTGGGAGAGCCCCGTAAGACAGACTGAAACACATGTAAATAGTGATTGTGCAGCATTATTATTATCCGATTTTTATTCCTCCTTTTTTTCTTCTTCTCTTTTTTTTCTTTTTCTTCTTATATTTCTCCTTCTTCTTCATCTTCTTTGTCCCCACTTAGTCTTAGTTTTAGAGATGTCAACGTCTTTCCCACTCTGGAATGTTTGGTCTTGCTGGGAATGGGGTATGCTTGTTTACAGTTTTTTGATTGTACAGTTTTCGGAAAAACATCCCATCAAAGAAAGAACCCGGAGAGTAGTCACAAATTTAATACTTCGTCTGACCCAGAGACACTCGTCTCTAATTTGTCAAATTTTTTTTTGCACCATTCCTTTGTTTCTCCTCCTTTTTTCACATTCATCCTTTGGCCTTACCCAAACCAGCATTTTTTTGGCCAAACCAGCAGCCATCATTCAGGGCACATCCCCAAACTCATCTCCACACGCAGCCATACTGACACACACTCCTCTATGTGCTGTTTCATTCCCTCATTCCATCCATAGAGCCCCATAGAGTTTCTCCCCATTTAAACTATATTGTCTCCTTTAACCTCCAGACACCAAACTGCATGTACACACTCATACACAGACATACTGATCCACACTCCTTTATGTGTCATTTATTCATCCCTCGTTCCTCCCATAAAGTTATATTTATTTTTGAAAAACACCTAGCAAACACTTTGCATCCCCCAACAACCACACAGTAAGCAGTCCTCACACCATTGGACACCATAGCAACTGCCCAGCAACCACCAGGGACACCATAGCAACCATCTGGAATACCATAGCCAGAGCTTAACAACATTTCAGCAACCACCTAGCAACTCCATAGCAACCATCTAGGATATGATAGCAACTGCCTAGCAAAACCATAGCAACCACCTGGAAGGTAATGGCAACCACCTAATAACCTCTTAGAAAATACCAAGCATGAAACTTAAACTGCACAATCATTTAGACTCACTCTAACATTTTGTAGTTGTGCTGACTGTCCTAATGCAGTATATGAGTTGCTCTGTGCTGGACTGCATTGAACTTGGGATAGTTTAAATGGGTTTACTGTCCAGTCTTTCAGTCGGTGCCCCAGCAGGCATGCCTAATATTGTGTAATACCTCCACAAGCACCAATAACAGCTGTGATTGGATTTGGCATGGACTTGACAAGTTTCTGGATGAAGGCCGTATCAATGTTCAGCTGCTCTTGCATTAAAGAATTGCACAGTTGAGCCAGATTTGGTGAAATCCTTCCCTGGCACAGTTCAGAGGGGAATTCCCTGTAGACTGGAATTTTAAAAGCAATCACTTCTTTTAGCCAATCATTAATATCTGCTGTAGACACATGGAACGAGACATTCACTGCACTGCACCACCTCTTCTCAATCTGTGGATCCCGTCACTCTCACCCTACAGGTATTTATAGCCCCATCATCCTTGTGAAGCACTATCTGCAGGAGCCTGAAAATGCATGGCAGTGCAGTAAGCTAATTTCATCATATCTCTCTTCTCTCCATGTTGACTGGGACATGCTAATCTTGGGTAACACATCTGTAAGCATTTGCTAACCAATCAGAAAACTCCTTAGAATTGTGCCAGGGAAGGCATCCACCAAAATCTAGCCCAACTGCACAATTCTTTGATGCAAGAGTGTCTGAACATTGATGTGGCCGACATCCAGAAACTTGTTCTGTCCAAGTCAAATCTAATCACAGATGTTATTGGTGCTTGTGGAGGTACTACACACTATTGGGTAAGTTTCAGTCAGGTCAAGCTCAAAGTCAGCCCTGTGTCTGTAGAGTCAGGGTATTTTGAATGTCCTGAAATGTAAGAGCGCAAGCCAAAGGGCTTCTTGGTTGAATAGAAGAACCACTTTTGGCTTCTTCAAGAAGCTTTCAATTGATTACTTTTCAGGAAGCCATTTTTGTGAAACTCATGAGGGAGTGTGTGAAGAACCTTCAGAGTTTAAAGAAACTCCACATCATTTAAAGGTTATATACCAGTTTTTCTTTTTTCCTAGAACTGTACATCACTTGCCAAGAACCATTTAGAAACCTTCATTTTCAGGAGAGCACACATACATAGCACTTGAGGCTCGGCTCGCTCCTCTAGTAAGAGGCCATCCTCAAAGCCATTACGGTGCTGTGATGGGAGTGTAAAGTGCCTGTGTGCCGCAGCAATGGCCTCATCAGGCCTGACAGACTGCATGCGCTGTATGCTAATGCAATAGATTGGGCCCACAGAGCCAGGCCATATTCTGCTGAGTGCAGCTTTCTGCGCTTGCATCATGAGAAATGGGTCATATGCTCTATCAGCCAGCTGGGCCTGGCAGGGAAGCTGGAAACAAGGTTCTGATCTTATCAAGGCCACGGTAAAGTAGCTCTCGCTCTCTCGCGCTCTCTCCCTCTAGACTGATTGTTAAACACAGCTTTTTTTTTGCACCGGGGAGGTTATACAACCAAAAAAAGAATGACTTAGCTAAACAAAAGTGAAACAACACACTGTAGACAAGTGGTGCCTGGTGCATAGAGATTAAAACTGTATGGTAAAGTGCGCAGGAAAGAGTGAAGAGAGAGAATAAGTGGAGGGGGGTGGACATGAATATAGCTCCCTGTCTGGCCCTGTTTGTCTTTTAGCAATGCATTACACTTTGCACTTATGCTCCAGGACTGCTGTTCGGTGCCTGTGGGGCAGACAGACGAAAGTATAAACTTTGAAAAAACATGTACTGCAGCGTACAGGAATATGAACCCAACATGTTTGCACCAATAGCTTTATGAATGTGTATCTGCCATATAAAGTAGATACTAGGGATGCATCGAAATGCACGTCTGTGGCCATAATCGAAGGAACAAAATCAAAGCAAAGGCCGAACACCGAACATGGTTTTTCACATTGCTTCATTCATTTTGTACTTTTCCAGCACTGCGTTAATTTAATAGGCTAAATCCCTGATTGAAAGCGGATGCGGGCCACATCTGGCAAAGACAGAGTAATTAGAACACCGATTCCAAGTCAGGCCCTCTCATCCAACATCAGTGCTTGCCTTACCAATGCTCCTTTGCCTGAATGGGCACAAATTCCCACAGACACTCTCTGAAATGTTGTGGAAAACCTTCTCAGAGGAGTGGACCCTTGTATCACCACAAAGAAGGGATAAACGTCATATTAATGCCTATGGTTTGGGAATGGGATTTCAAATAAGCTCACATAGATGCGATCAGCTATCAGCTGTCTGCATACTTTTGGCCAAATTGTCTATCTCACTGTAGTAACATAATGCTAATGATGTGATATTCAATTATAGAAATGGTACAATAATATTACTGTACCTTTGGCCATACTGGCACATACACAGAGGCAAATAACTCCAGAAAGTTAGTTTAAAGATTAATTAGGTTAGACACATGATGTCTTTGTGTGGTGAAATGGTCCTTTAGATGTGTTGTGTACACATCTAACACATACACATTACACATTACACAATAAACATTTTTACCTTTTTTAAAAAATGGTTCTATATGTCACCCAAGAGGGTTTAACCTTTGTCATAAGGTTTTGGTGCTTTATACAGTAGAACCATTTTCAATAAGGCTCTACTGAAACCATATAGAACACATTCTCTTTCAATCTGAGGAACCACTGAAACATTCTCAAAAGCCATTGCCATGAAGTAGGGTTGGTCCATTCTTGGCTTTGTAGGCTAGCATCAGAGTTTTAAATCTGATGTGGGGGCAGCTACAGGAAGCCAGTGAAAGGGTTGCAGCAGGGCTGAACCTGGGAAGATTGAGGACAAGCCAAGCTGCTGCATTATGAACCAGCTGTAAGGGCCTGATGGCCCGTAGAGGAAGACCAGCCAGGAGCGAGCTGCACTAGTCTAGCATTAAAATGACAAGAGACTGGACTAGCAACTTGGTGGCCTCTTGAGAGAAAGGCTCGGATCCTCCGTTTAAGCACGCAAGTTGTTCTGTGTTGTTCTTCTATGAAGAACCACGGTCTTTACTAAAGAACCCTTGAAGAACTATAGCTTCGAATATGCTTCCATTATGTTGATTACACTAGAAGACATACCAAATCTATCCTAACAGTGAGGCCTAGAAAACATCCACACACAAAATACTGCACACACTATTGAACACTATTTAAATGTTTCCCACAGGGCTGTGGTGTCTCATTAGGTTGAAGGGAACTGAAGTCAGTTACTGACCGTGGACTGTATCTGCTTGCTCTATGTATCAGGACCCCTTCAAGGTGCACCAGTATAGCTGGTGAAGATACCCCCTAAACTAGCGACTCAGTGTAAAGCCTCTCAGTGTTCAGTAACTGCTCCTGAGGGCAGCCTCACTAAAATAATCCCAGCCAGGATGCAGTCACCATCTGGTCAATGGACTCGAGTTGGTGAATTTCTAATGAGTAAAGAAGCTGATGAGGGATTTGTACCGCATGTTCTGGCACAAAGCAGCATTTACAGCCAAATTCACAAGCTCATCAAAAAGCTTTCTACCTACTGCAGAAGCTGGGATGCCCCTGTTCCCCCATTTAGGTTGGTCTTGACCCGACTCTGAGCACTTCATCATCCAAAAACACTTTCCTTTAAAATTCAGGATGGAAAATTTGTCTGCAGAGGATTCCTCTAGTTAAATCAAGTGGAGCTCTTGCTTATGCGCAGCATCTTTAATTAATGAGTGTGCTGAGTGAGAATATCCGTGGCATTAGAGCGTGATCTCTCGCTGTGTGTTAAACAGAGCAGTGTATCCAAAGGCCTCTTGGTGAACTCTACACTGGCCTGCGCTGCATTATTAAACACTTAGAAACTAAACGCCTTTTCCTGAGTTAAATCACATACAGGGCTTTTCTGTACACACCAAACTACTGCACACAGGACGGTTCTTCAATTTACTGTGCACCACATTACCTGCAAGATGACAATAGCGTGTAGGTGTCCTGAGGAGGCTACTGGAAGGCATCATGAGGAGATGTACTTGGCGATGAAGGATCAGGAATCTGGTCAGGAATCTGATCAGATCACAACAACTGTATAGCAACACCCTAGCAACCACCAATGATACCATAGCAACCACATAGCAGTACCCTAGCAACCACCTGGGATATTACAGCAAATGTCCAACAACATCCTAGCAACCACCTTGGATACCATAATAGCCACCTAACAACACCCTGTCAACAATATGCAAAGCAGAGCAGCCACCTAGCAACCACCTTGGATACCATAACAACCACCTAAAAACAGCCTGGCAACCATGCTATACCAGAGCAGCCACCTAGCAGCCACCTGGAATACCACAGCAGCTGCCTAGCAACACACTGGCAACCACTTGCAATACCATAGAAACCGCCTATCAACACCCTGGTAATCGTCTGGGATGCTACAGCAATTAACTACATGGTAATACCATAGCAACCACTTGAGATACCACAGCAAATGCGTAGTAACATCCTAGCAACAATCTGGGATACTATAGCAACTACCTAGTAACATCCTAAAAGCTACCTAGGATACAACAGCAACTACATAGCAACACCCTAGCAGCCATCTGGGATACCATATCAACTACTTAGCAAAATCCTAGCAACTACCTTGAATTTAACTGCCTAGTAACACCCTAGGAACCATCTATACTACACACCTGCATAGCAACACCCTAGCAACCGTCCGCGGTTCCCTACCTACATCAGGAGTGTATGTGGTATCTCAGGAAATGTATTGTTTAAGACTCTCATCAGTTGAAACTGTTAAGTGTGACCCCATAGAGTCTTTAAGATGCCCAACAACATCCATTTAGTTGTGTGTGTTTGACTGGTACTGTATATAATTAAGTGCTAGCTATGTCATTAGTTGCATAGGCACCCCTGAAGTCCAGATATGATTAAATGCGATTATTAAAGGTCAGGTTTTAGCGGTTTCCGGCGGTTTTAGATCAACACACAGTGTCTACACATGCCACAGCACCGGCCCAGCATGAGCACCCTGCTGCTTTCTAATTAATGGCAATTTTCTTCCCAGAATATTAGCATTTAAAAGACAAAGTGATGACGAACTGTGGCGGGGTGAGGGAGGAGCACAGGAGAGAGTAAGAGAGAAAGAGAAAGAGTAGGAGAGAGAGAGAGAGAGAGAGAGAGAGAAGCAAAAAGAGAAAGAGTCATCATAAAAGTCATCCGTGTAAGAAAAGTAATTGTAATTTTCATGGGCTGAAGGTCTAATAGAAGTTGAGAGAGAAGTGATAACCCACGTTATGCCTATTCCGGACCTGCTTAGGGTTTCTAAACCCCGTGCAATTAACATGGCGGCAAAGTAAACCATTCCAATAAGTATTAATGTAGCCTGTGCTTTAAACCCAGCAGCACTGATTTAACCTGAATGCATAAAACAAGCTTTGATCACTGATCAAGCCTGTAAGACTGGGACTCATTACAGACCTCCGTCTATCAAAAAATGAAATAAATAAAATAGAATGTAATAAAAGAAATGAGCCCATAATTACCCGAACAGTGTGAATCTGGGAGATTTATAATTGAGTGGCCTTTATGATCGATCGCATCTTCAAGGCAGCTGGTCAGGATCTTCTGAACTGATTGATATCTATTGATCATTCATAAAGGCAGCTTATCTATGCCTTTCAAGCCTGGATCTGTTGGCTGCAGTTGCCAATGAAACTGGCACATAGTTGTAACTTGAAAGCTGAATTTCACCTAGTCCTCATAATCCCTTCATAATTATGTCAGTGAGATGTACACACAGTGTGTTTGCAATGGTTCAAATCTGATGCAGATTTCTTTACAATGCTGCTGTTTATTTGCTGTCCTGAGTGACCAGCTAACCCAGCTTACTGTAACTCAACAGTAAGTGTAGTGTGTTAGTGTGCTGTAAGTAGTGTGTTGGTGTACAGTAACTCAGTAAGTGTAATGTGTTAGTGTACTGTAAGTAGTGTGTTGGTGTACAGTAACTCAGTAAGTGTAATGTGTTAGTGTTGTGTAATGCGTTAGTGACTCAGTGTGTAATGTGTAAGTAGTGTGTTGGTGTACAGTAACTCAGTAAGTGTAATGTGTTAGTGTACTGTAAGTAGTGTGTTGGTGTACAGTAACTCAGTAAGTGTAATGTGTTAGTGTACTGTAAGTAGTGTGTTGGTGTACAGTAACTCAGTAAGTGTAATGTGTTAGTGTGCTGTAAGTAGTATGTTGGTGTACAGTAACTCAGTAAGTGTAATGTGTTAGTGTACTGTAAGTAGTGTGTTGGTGTACAGTAACTCAGTAAGTGTAATGTGTTAGTGTACTGTAAGTAGTGTGTTGGTGTACATTAACTCAGTAAGTGTAATGTGTTAGTGTGCTGTAAGTAGTATGTTGGTGTACAGTAACTCAGTAAGTGTAATGTGTTAGTGTACTGTAAGTAGTGTGTTGGTGTACAGTAACTCAGTAAGTGTAATGTGTTAGTGTACTGTAAGTAGTGTGTTGGTGTACAGTAACTCAGTAAGTGTAATGCATTAGTGTACTGTAAGTAGTGTGTTGGTGTACAGTAACTCAGTAAGTGTAATGCGTTAGTGTACTGTAAGTAGTGTGTTGGTGTACAGTAACTCGGTAAGTGTAATGTGTTAGTGTACTGTAAGTAGTGTGTTGGTGTACAGTAACTCAGTAAGTGTAGTGCGTTAATGTAGTGTGTTGGTGTACAGTAACTGTACTAGTGCGTTAGTGTACTGTAAGTGTGTGTTGGTGTACAGTGACTCAGTGTAAGTGTACTGTAAGTAGTGTGTTGGTTACAGTAACTCAGTACTGTAATGCGTTAGTGTGCTGTAAGTAGTGTGTTGGTGTACAGTAAGTGTAATGCGTTAGTGTGCAGTTAGTGTGTAATGTGTTAGTGTACTGTAAGTAGTGTGTTGGTGTACAGTAACTCAGTAAGTGTAATGTGTTAGTGTACTGTAAGTAGGGTGTTGGTGTACAGTAACTCAGTAAGTGTAATGCGTTAGTGTACTGTAAGTAGTGTGTTGGTGTACAGTAACTCAGTAAGTGTAATGTGTTAGTGTACTGTAAGTAGTGTGTTGGTGTACAGTGACAGTGACACTGTATGCTAGAATTTCCAATCCATAATGTAAGGCAGTGGTGTAATACTACTGACGAAGAAGCAGTTGTGGGTTGTGCCAGACATATCTCAGAGCAGTAGGATGGCAGTTTGGCTTTATTTACAAAAGGTGACAGTTTGGCCATTTTCCAGTACTCAGTATTTGAGCAGTGAATAGCAAAACAGTTTTTTTCATACGAAGCCTCACTGAGAAACCTCACCTACGACAAACAGCTGTTAAGCATGTGTATGTATTACCAAGCCTGAGAAAATCCTTAGAACATCAACCAATAAACAAATTCACACAAGATTCAGATTTTTAATTAATTAATTTCAGCTCAGTGTGTAAACATCCAAATTACAGCATGCTAACAAAACCAGTAATAAGTTAATATGGGAGTCGTATATGAATTGTTTATGTGACAGAATATGAATGTCAGTTGTTGGTTTTTTTTTTATGAAGCCACATTTCGGAAAATCTTTTGATCATCTCCTAGTCTGTTCACACAGTGGATAAGTTAAAGAGTAAACAATTACAATTCTTTGGTTCTCTGTTGAGGAACATTTACTGTCTCCCTCTGTTGTAGCAGTCACCATCATGACAACAGCCTAGTTCAGCTCTTTGGAAACTGCAGCAGCACATGACTGAACTTGACTGACAGTGTAGGAGGAGTTTACTGTGATTGGTATCTCTCCTGTGATGCACAGGAAAATATGACTGAACCTCCTTAGAAAAGGAGGATCATCCAAAAGCTTGAAATTATACATAGATAGATAGATAGATAGATAGATAGATAGATAGATAGATAGATAGATAGATAGATAGATAGATAGATATAGCACAATAGATAGTATAGCACAATACAGCACAGTGACACAATACAGCAAAAATGATTAACTATTAACTATAAACTATATATAATATAGTCTGAATATATACAAGAATATGAAATATCAAATATCACTGCAGATGACAAGTAAAACATTATATATGTGTATATATATACATACACATTAAGATGAAGGAGATAAAAAAGGCAGTGCAATAATAATATAATGAAAATGTGCAAGGGGCACAGGTATCAGCATGACAATCCTGAATCAACATAAAAAACGTGCATATAGTGATATTAGAGTAAAGTGTCTAGAGTGTCCAGGAGTGCAGATGTACAGGA
This sequence comes from Prochilodus magdalenae, assembly GCA_024036415.1. NCBI lineage: Eukaryota > Metazoa > Chordata > Actinopteri > Characiformes > Prochilodontidae > Prochilodus > Prochilodus magdalenae. Next base: position 306,930 of record JAMWET010000300.1, read on the forward strand.
CTTACAGTCAAGTGTCATGTAGTGCAGATAAACAAACCTCTGACTTAACATAAGAGGTTTAGTCCTCATCTGTCCTCTTCCCTCTTTCGGCCCCACTGGGAAGAGTTGAGGAGCGTGATGGCTCTCGGGACAAGGAATCTTTTGAATGAGTAACCGGACCCTTTATAGAAGTGTACTGAAGTCCAGAGTACAACATTACAATATCTGTCTTTCTAACGTAGTGGAGTAAAAGTCCAAAGTTTCCAGAGAAACTGACATTCAAGTGAAGTACAGATACTTGCAAAATGCATTTGAGTACATTACTAAATCTACTTAGTCTCCACCCCTGCCCAAAAGCCCTATATGAGTGATGTATTGCTATATGTATTTTTCCATGCTTTAGGCCAAAACATAACTGCAAAAATGGCTGCACAACAAGGTCTCAGACATGAGGCAGCACGTTCATAACTCTTCCATGTAATAACTTTCTGTGGAGGAGGCTTTAGAAGCTTCAGACATCTGGTTCCTATCACCACCACTGTGAACAATTTTGACGCGGTAAGGCGCATTTCACACCAAACCACTCTGGATGGCTTTGTTTATGTCTTAATGATGCAATTATGCAGACATTCAGAGAACTCTGTACAGCTCTCCTTCAAAGCGTCCAAGTGTGTCCATTTTAGACATTTTAGACAATGTGAAAGTGTAGTCATTTGTCAGGGTCGCTGTTAGGCCACGAATGGTCCAACATCTACAACAGCATCACTGATGAGGCACTAGAGCATTAGTCTATACTCAGCTACAGGGTTTAGTTCCAGCCTGCATTTAACATGCGGCCGCTCCCCTTACATAATACTAACTTATCTAATCCAGCCAATCAGGTCCTTCTCAAGAAGTTAATTAGCCAAAGCAGGTGACACAGATTGTGGATGGATCTAGACACTGCAGGAAGGTAGATCTCCAGGACCAGGATTATAGAACATTGAGCTAACAGTTGACTGACACCAAGGCTATATTCAGATTGGCAGCCCGAATACAAATTCGGGCATATGTGCAAAGCGTTTAAAATGTGATTCCATTTGGATTTTTACAGATGCGTCTCAGTCTGGATCCTCTGGTCACTCAAATTGGATTGTACTATGTCTTTTTGGTCACTCCCAAAGTGCCAAACAATGGCAACAACTCCAATTCCAAGTGACAGAAGAGCTGGGATTCAAGACAAAAAGTTGTCAACAGTGACTTGACAAAATTTGGATGGTAAAATGACACACCATCCATGTGAAGAAGCCGTATCACCAGCCAAGTCAACCTACATAGTTCCTGATGCACATGTCCACACAATGTGGATAAATCCAGTTTGCCTGTAGTCTGAACAAAGCCAAACTGTGCATTAACATACTGCATGAGCTACAATCTCTAACTGTACACAGGCATGGTAGTGATGCAAGCGAGGGGTTTTGTAATAAAGTGGTGGGAGGGGGTGGTCTCAGAGGTTAAAAGCTTTGTGACACCAAAGTACAGTAGTATGTAAATGTCTGAACACTCTCAATCAAATAACACTTGTTGTTGAATTTTTGACTGAAAATAAGTTAATCCAGACTCAGCAGGGAGGACATTACATATGGCCTTGGTTTGCAAATTATAGTTCACATTTTCAGCATGTTTGTTGAGGTTAACATAAAGCATAAAATAAAGCGTAAAAAATGACGCATGTCAGAACTTTTACACAGGCCACATTTTATATTTTATGTAGGGAGTGTCAAAAGCAAAGCAATGATTCAATTTAGACACAAGCTGTAGGGAATGGGGGAATCTGTTAGCCCATCTCACCAACATGGCGGCCATCTTGAATGCCACCATCTTGGATTCAACTTCAGTTCTGCCAGAAAGCCATTAGGGGTAAAAGTGATGGAAACCGCTATTAAATCTTCTTTATGGTGTATAATTTAAAGGATGACAATTTCTTTGGCATAGGCAGCATCCTGGGCCCAGGTCTTGAAGCCCCTTCAGATATGGATGGCAGGGACAGGGAAACTGTTGGTGGGGGAAGCAAGTAGGAGAACATAGAAAGATTGGCACCTGAAGGCAGCACAAGTTGAGTTGCTTTAAAGACAGGTGGCGCATTACAATTGGCCAGAGTAATAAATGAATGAGCGCATAGCACTGAAGTCTTCCTTGCACTAAAGCTTTTATTTCTTTAGATGGGAACATGTGTGTGACCCTTTAAACTGGTTAAGACCTCACCAGATAAATCTGCTTCATATCATTCTAACTTCATCCATTTTCAAGTTTAAACAGTGATTTAATTGACAGTGAACCATATAGGGCTACGGAATGTGTTTGAATTGCTGTCCACCATGGGTGAGTGTTCAGGCTATCCTTTTCTCCCATTGTTAATGAACTTTCATCCAAATTGTATTGGCTGAATGCTGCACAAGCATCTTCACAATTCTGTTGAACAAGTGCCGTGACACGACCACACAGGTAGAACTCCAAACCGGTTAACCCAGAAGAACATTGTGGTCTCTCAATGGGACACCTATGACCAATCCACTTTTAGGGAAACTGCACATCAAGAAAGTTTCCTGAGTTGGAAAAACTCAGGAAATGTTTTACAAATTCTATCCAGTGGTTTGGACTGACATGTACAGTATATCATCGCTGTCCAATGAAAAACATGTATGTCCATTTTTGTTGATTTTTACTTTTATGCATCATTTGAACACAGCAGCTACTGTTTACACTGTGTGAGAATTTCATGGTGAATGGACCAACAGAAACGACCCAAAACTGCTTGATAAAATGTCTGGTTCCATAGACTTGCATTCAAATGAAACTAGGTTTTTGGGCTCTCCTGTAAAGTTGCCATTATGGATATATTTGCTTTTCTTTGGACTGTGATGGTATGTGTAATCAGTAATCAGGGGAAATCAGCATACAGCTGAACTCAATTACATTGTCTGTGTGCAGCTTTATGCTTCATACCGCCGGGTGCGTAACATCATCTAAGAGCATCTGAGTAATATAAGACCTCATTTTCAATTTGATATGGACACCACAATGGCACTCTCTCATCTGCCCACAATTCAGCCTTTACCTTTAATCAGAACACTGAGGTTCCTCTTATGACTCACCACAGAATTGCCTGCATGTTGTATTTCATACAGAGTGCGCCATAAAAGTGGTTAACTCTGAGGTTGAGCATGCCGTTTGCTGGGTCAAGAGCATATTAAGACTCTAAAGAAAGGCCAACTCAAGGCCAGAGTCACTGCTAACTGTGTTCATATAACGTATATTTAAAGGGACACTCCAGCCAAACTGGGAAAACTCCTCTCTGATGGTGGATTGTGAAAGTGGGAGGAACATTTGAAAGTCTATAGCTGCACTGGGGGCCTTTTTTAGAGACATGCTGTTGGAAATGTGTTTTCTAGGTTCACCATGAGTGGTCGGACTCGGATTTCCTCACAGTGGTGGGTCCAGGAGTCATGATGTGGCAATGAATTGTCATCTTCTGAGTTGAGGACTGAGTTGTGGTGGCCTATTTCTTATTTACACCATCCTTCATGTACCATGGCACCATTTTAGGCCAAACGCTTTTCTCAACAACACAATGACACCAGACATTATTTTAACCAATTAATGTACTAGCTGTTTGTCTCTTTAGACCAGACACAGCAGTGCTGGACTGAGAATTGTCCACAAACAAAAACTATCTAGCCAACAGCGTCCAGTGGGCAGCATCCTGATGAAGGCCTAGAGGATGACCAACACTGTGGATGAAGATGAGCTATCATTCCTGCCTTTACATCCACAAGGTGGAACAGCAAGGTAGGAGTGTCTAATAAAGTGGACAGTGTGTGGAGACTATCCCAGCATTTATTGGGCGGAAGGAAGAAAACACCCTGTACAGGCGACCAGTCTATCACAGTCTCTCGCACACCTAGGGGGCAATTAACATCTCCAATTCGCATGACTGCATGAAGGAAGCCGGAGAACCCGAAGGAAACCCAGTAGAAAGAAGCAATGTTCTTCTGGGGGAATCCAAACCCAGGCCCTTCTTACCATACCACTCTGGTACCATACAATGATCATATATTATGTGTATATATCAGGACTCAAATATTGTAACGGTTGATTACTCTTGACTATTGCGCATGCACGCTGAGCTGTAGGTCTCTGCGTGGGACGAAGGAGCTAGTTGTAGCCTAGCCTCCCGTCTGATGCAGCTGCTTCTAAGTTACTCCGGACAGTAATGGTGAGATCTGTGGTTGCTTGGGCCAATAAACACCACTTCTACCCCGCATGGAGTGTGTCCTGGGCATGTGTCTTTAGAGGGTCCCGGGACCAGTGCCTTTTTCGGGTTTGGCTCCTGCACCGCACCTTTTCACCCTTACAATATTTATCAATGAATCACCCCTCTGCCTCACACACACACACACACACAAACAAGCAGGGAAAAAGAGGCACCTGTATGGATTTCTTCAGAGTCTGCTTAGTAAGCACATAATCAAATGGAGCAGTGTTTTACAGACAGAAAACAGAGGTTGCTGAAAACGCACTGAACTCTCCCAGGAGGCAAGCCATACGCTCACACACAGGCAGTTGGGAAGAGCAGTGACCCAATTATCAACAGGAGAGGAAAGTGGAGAAAAGCGGCATTGACTCAAGCCTGGAGAGATTAAGCCTCCAGGCCTACAACAGCGCAGGCTCGCTTAACCCTGCATGTAAATCAGCCAAACATGCTTTTAAACTTCACTTTCTCCTGAGCGGGCTTCAAATACCGTCCCACTCAGCACTCTGACATGAAAGATGTCAGGAAGGGGCACGGCGCTAACACACACCCACACGTGTCGTGCCGGGCTGCGAAAAGCATGCACAGGGAGGCTCATAATTCATCAGCGCTTATGCCCCTCTGTGTACTCAGGGTAATGGCAGGACATGTTTGAATTGCGTGCCAGCGATGTGATTGAAGTTTGTTTTCACACACAGTTGAAATATGATATGTGACGAGCAGCGCATGCATTTTTAAAAGCCACGCTTAGGAGCAAAAATCTCATCTACACATTTCTTTCCCTCCTATCTCAAATGCAGTCAGTCAGCCAAGTGTTGGAGGGTTGCTTCTTTTGTTTGTAATGCAAGCTAGCAATGGAAAATTATACCAAACCAGTTAGCGTGCTCTGGAGGACATGAAAAATGTCAAGTCAAGTCAAGTTCGTATTTGTATAGCACCTTATACAACAGACATAGTCACAAAGCAGCTTTACAGAAAATCCGGGTCCAAGCCCCCAGTGAGTAAGCCAAGGGCCACAGTGGCAAGTAAAACCTCCCTCAGAGCTAAACGAAGAAACCTGTTTAGAATGGCTGGCTTACACGTCTGCTCCTTTAACAGATAATAACTCACTGCTGATTCTCCCATTCCCCAGCTTCTTGTATCATTTAAGGTGGAACGTGGTTTAAGGTGGAAAATTTGAACTAGAATCTAAACAGGTAGTCTGAGGCGCCAACTTTTGGAAATGAGAAGACGCTGACAGATGGCCAACTGACTTCAGCTGTCAGCACACACAGGTTTCTGCCAACTGTAGTTGAACACTGCCACCAAAAACAAACTTGGGCAGAGATGTTCAGGTGGGGGATGGCATTATTCTAATGCGACCCCATTTGTCAGTCAAAACTGACTGAGTGGTCTTAGTGGTCACAGTTTGTGGGTTGGAAGCCACTCCAGATGCCCAAATGTGTGTGCACAGGCCACAACATTCTGTTGGCTGGTATCATATTCTTCTCACAGCATCACAATTTGATATAATGTCACTGTTTTGTCAATGTCAATGCATTCATACGTGCTCTTTTTGGTACAATATTCAGCATACATGCCTTAAAATCTCAGCCAATCCTGATTAAAACGCTGATAAATGCGAATCCACCTTAAAGCAATTAGAATTTGTATAATCTGTAATTTCCTGCGCCTTTTACCTTCAAAATATGCTTCCTGGACCAACAATTAGTCCCCTTTGTGATGTTCTGTGGTGTTGTAATTATATGGAAATGGGTTCTTTGGTTGAGGTGACAGTAAGTTTGAACAACAGTGCCTACACTGAGCTGCTGGCACAACCAAGTATTTTGCTCATCATCTTACCAAGGAACGGTCTATAACATTCCTATCCCAGGGTGACACTTTTCACGTTCACAGGGCTGTAAATGCAGCTGATTAGCATGATGAACATTCAGGAGCATTCACACAGCTGGCCTCATCACCTCTAACACACTTAATCAAACTCGGTCGCGGTTGGGTTGCTGGAGTCTTTCCCAGCTCTTGAAGAGCGGAAGACAGGACAGGCCACCAATCCATGGCAGGGCAGACACAGACAGACAAACAGACACATTCACACACACTCAATTTAGCATCTCCAAATCACCTGACTGCATGTCTTTGGACTTCAAGGAGGAATCAGATGGGGACACAGGGATGACATAGAAATTCCACACAGATAGAACCCCGGTCGCCCCACCTGGGAATCAAACCTAGGCCCTTCTTGCTACTGGGTGACAGTGATACCCATATGACTGAACAGCAAAATCTCCAGAACTGAATCCTCTTTATAGTCTGTGGGACCAGCTGGAGCATCGCCAGGGAATGTATCCACCAAATGGGCAATTCTTTGTGGCAAGGGTGTCTGACCAATGATGTCACTACATCCAGAAATGTGTGTTGTCCATGGCAAATCCAATCACAGCTGTTTTTGGTGCTCATGGGGGTATTACACACTATTAGGTATGTTTTAGTCACAGGGGTCTGATTTTTGTCTGATCAGCTTACAGTGTGTGCATCTATATAGTCATTGTCATAGCCAGATCATTCACAGACTATATGTGGGGGAAAGTGGGCGTTTGGGGCTGAACCATTGCTTTACATAAGCAAACATTCTCTTTTAGACAGCTGGCCTTTTTTTCTTTTTTTAAAACTATGTGGCGGCCGTACAGGCCTGTGCCAACACCGATCCCCACTATCACATGCTGACAGCAAAAACACTTGAGAAAACGGGAAACTTTTCTTGTCGTGTAGCACTTTGACACATTTGCATTCGCACTCCCACAAACTGTTTCCATGATATCACACATGGGCTGCAGAACCCGCTGCTGTCCTCCCAGGCCACAAACACGTTATATAAGCAGAAGTGAGCACAGCAGATGCCATTCGGGACACATCTGCTCAAACGGATAATCTTCCAGCCATGGAAAGAGAGAAAAATAATTCTAGCATTCGCAGCAAGGCGATGAAGGTGGAAGAGGTGAGGTGTTTAATCCCCACCGAGAGAGAGCGAAAGAGAGAGAGAGAGGGAGAGAGAGAGAGAGAGGGAGAGACTCAGGCTTGGCCAAAGATCAATAAGTGAGATTCCCTCTTGTTTGTGTTGCAGCAGATTGCTGTATTAAAGTAAGCAGTGGCAGTGGAGCGGGGATTGAGGGACAGCAGAGCTTAAAGCTGAGCTTGGAGCTTTATAAGCATGATTTCAAATCATTTCGCCATCAGCTTAGACCGCGCACTAGACGGCGGCCTTTCTGTCTGCCATGTGTGCCTGTTCGCCGGCGCTATAATAAACTCATGATGTTCCCAGATAAATACCTGTCAAAAGCAGGAATTACACATGGCTAAGCAGGTGCTGCTGGGGAAATGGATCTGAACATGAATTCTGCTTGACTGACAGCTGACGAGCAGCCCACCGATTGGCTGAGGCAGAATTAATTGGCGCCTTATGCCTGACAAACAGCCATATGGTCCACTATCTATATCTGCTATTTAAGACACAAACAACTATAATGACTTCTAAATGCTTCCAGCATCCCAAGAGATCAAATCAACTGGGTCTTAAAGGCCCCGGATCATGGAAAACCGTACTTTCCTATATTCATCCCCAAGTCCATATATGGCAATTAAGCTGGAAAAATAAATCATTTAGACTTTACCACAGTGGGTTAGCCCCACCCATGTGGAGGCACTATTGAAGGGCAGCCTATCAGAAGATCTGCTCATTTGCATTTATCAAGGCACAGCAACAAAAACATTTTTGGTATATACACCGATCCGCCATAACATTAAAACCACCTCCTTGTTTATACATTATATCAACTCCACTGACCATATAGACACACTGTGTAGTTCAGTGACAGTGACATGGTGGTGGTGTGTTAGTGTGTGCTGTGCTGGTGTGAGTGGATCAGACACAGCAGTGCCGCTAGACACCTCAGTGTCACAGCTGGACTGAAAATTTGTCCACCAACCAAACTATCAAGCTAACCTCATCCTATGAGGAGCATCCTGTGGCCACTGATGAAAGACTAGGGGATGACCAACCCATTGCACTGTGCAGCAGCAGATGAGGTGCTGCCTCTGATTGTACATCTACAATGTGGACCAGTGAGGTAGGAGTGTCTAATAGAGTGGACAGTGAGTCCACAACACAAACATCAGTGTCACTGCAGTGCTGAGAACGATCGACCATCCACATAATACCTGCTCTGTGGTGGTCCTGTGGGGGTCCTGACAATAGAAGAACAGGGTAATTAAGTATATAGAGAAGCAGACGGACTAAAGTCTGTAACTGCAGGACTACACAGTGCTCCCATATGGTCAGTGGAGCTGATATAATGTGTAATGAGTGTAGAAGAGGAGCTGGTTTTAATGGTATGGCTGATCAGTGAACACTACAGTCACTCATAGAAGGGTTTTCTTATTTTTAGCTTAATGCTCTACTTTAGAGTAGAAGTAAATAGGCTCTATTATAGAAACAACAACTTCAATAATCCTGACGCATGCTGCAACATAACAGTAACATACACACGGCTACATTGCTAATGCTGGGTGATCTGCCTTCTAAATGATGCGATAATAAACCCTACTGGTGATAACTACCCATACACAACATTAAGCACTTAGCATAATCTTCACAATATATAATATGCTGGGTTAAGCTGATGAAAGAAGTAGAGGCAGGGTGGTGGTAAATGTGTTATAATAGGCTCATGTGGTATGGCTGTGAGTTTGTGGACAGATGGGGGCATCTCACTCTCTGTCCTGCCCTCAATCAGCGCTTCTGAATCTCACACCCCGCAGCCGAGAGCCCCTGGCACCACTCAGCTCTCTGACAGACACGGGATTACCCCCACTATTACTGCACGATCTGTCTCGACCGTCTATGTCTGTATGTCTGATGGTAGCTTTAAGGAGAAAGAAACGTTCTTCACTTAATGTAACAAGATTGGTTTCTAAGTTATTTTGAAAAGCCACAACATAGAAAAGTTTTTTGGACATCAGAGGAGAGTATCAGATCGCAACGCCTTTGGGAAGAAAGGTGACAGTGACAACAGATCATTCAACTTGGCACTGACCACAGTGCCTCCACATGTGGATTCATTGGTCGTTTCCACCAAGATAAAAGGGCACAGAGGATGGACGATGAAGACAGCAGAAAAGTCCTATGCACCATTCTTCTCCAGACCTTAGGGGGGAGGCGGCGTGATTTCACATTTGATAGCCCTGTGACACTGGTACAGAAAGAGACTCAAGAAACAGAATGCTTTTGAGATCAGTGCTGACTGAAACGGGTCAGAGTGGGGCAGGTCACCAACCGCCATACATAACACTACATCAGCATCGCCAAACACTGCAATGATGTCGTGACAGTTTGTCATGACGTGACTCAGAATGGCCGCAGGTCATCTTCAGTGATGAGTCCCACTTTTGTCTTGCTGGAGCCAACCAACCTATCCGTGTGTGTAAGCACTATGATCAACACCAAAATGGTATACCTCTGGGTGCAACTGTTTTTGGATTATGACTGTAGAAGCCATGATTCCAGACAGGATAAACCCTTCGGGAACCATAAGCATGCACGAAAACATACTGGAATTACTGTCTGTGGCACAATATAGATCTGGCACGTAGGTATTAGGTATTCCTTGATGAAGCACAGACTCAGTAGTGGTGAATATAGAAGTCCAGCATCTGAGGCATATATGGCCTGTTGACTTCCATCCACAGCGCTCATATGAACATCTGGCTCTTTTAGACAGCTGGGCGGGTCAGCCGTGTAGCCAGTGATCACACTGCCAGCACAGCCCACATAGGACAGATTGCTGTTATCTGGATTAGACTATCTTCCCCTGCTTTATTCACTGCACATCAAGTAAATATGGCAAGTAGGCAGACTTGTATTTCAGACCCTCAACCCAAAGAGGATTTAGTGGGCTGTTTTTGCGGCCAGATTTAAGTCAAATAAACTAAAATGCGTCCCACACATACGCACCTGTAGTCAAAAAAGGCTATGGTATTTTTACACGGTGTATTTCATTTGTTCTCTACAGTAAAGCATTCAGACATATACGGCCTCCTTGCTGCCTTTTGGTCTGATCCATGTCTTTGCACACTTTATATCTGTACCAGTGAAATACAATATAAGAGCTCTCTAAGTACAGAGATAAGAACAGATGACTGCTCCAACTGCAAAGAGTACAGCTCATCATCCATATCTACAGTCCTCGCAGCTGAACATCGTCCAAGCATCCTCGACACCCGTCTTTGCCATGCTGCTCCTTTCACGCAGTACTCAGCCAGCCTTTGTCCACTTTGACAAGTGGCCTTCGAGTTTATGTTAGTGCTGATCCTCTTCACATTGCTAAAGGGATGCCTTCATTTTTTTCCCCGGTGAGCTTATGTATATAGTCGAGCAAAGATACCACATCATCTTCCCTTCTCCCATCACACCCCATCCAACTAATAAGCTCATTAATGCCCTATTAGGGAGCTGAGGTGGCAGGTAACAGCACTAACATGTGCAGTACAGTGAGCTCCAGGACCAGGGTCGAGAAACACTGCTCTAAAGGCTCTTTAGACCCCTTAATCTTTAACACAGCATACATAAACCAGGCCAGCCACGAGAACGGGGGTAAATGTGATGAGGGAATGTGAAGGTTACTGTGCAGAAGCTTCTTTCATCGTGACTGACAACCATAATAATTCATCTTTGGCCTGAAAATATTTTCTAATTTGGCTCCTCTGGCTTTCTAATGGGCGTGTGCATTAGCGTGCGGGCAAAGTCTGACAGACAGCTCTGCGTTTCTAAAACCCTCTCCCAGCGAAGACGCTGTCAGACGGAACAAGGCCCTGCCATCGAAACAAAAGCAAACGTTTTGACTGGAGATTACATACAGTCGCGGGCCCAGGCTGGAAGTCTGTCGTCATGGCAACGTGGGGAGCTGCGCTGAACACCCCCCTGCATCCCAGACCCACCATCAACCACCCCCCCCCCCCCCCCTCCTTTTCCGACTATCAGAAGCATTGAAGATGAAACAGACATTAGGCTAATCCTCCGCCTTATTTAAATGTAAAGTCAGCAAAAGTGCAGCAGCAGCAGCTCAGAGCGTCTCCGAGTGACTGCCACCGGGTTCAACACACAAACACACACTCCTCCCAGCTCCTCGGGTGGGTGGGTAGTTTGGCTGTACAGATCTGTGCATATGAATGAGAGGCTGCCCACTGTTCTACGAACCCACCACAGCTGCTGAGTTAAAGGAACGATTTGTAAATTACCAACCACAGTAGGTATCTGCCTCAGTGTGCTCTGTCCATCAATAGTTTGGGGACACTCTGGGCTCTTTACAGATTTCACGCTGAGCTTACATGCTCATCAATGTGCCCTCTTTTGTATGAACAGCAGGCTCTGTCTAAATAGTGATTTTAAGGTATTCCTAAAATGCACATACTGAAACCGTATTTACTGAAAGGCAGTTTAAAGGAGCAATAAGTAAGATGACACAACCTGTCAAATTCATACTCCAAACTGTCAGGAGGCAACAGTTGGGGTGCCCAACTCTATTACAAGAAATGCACAGTCGCTCCTTCTTAATGTTAGCATTACCAGCTGTTTACAACTAACCAGTCTAGATGAAACACTATGAGTTCCCCTTTCTCTCTACGAGTGTCCTCAGTGGTGGAAAGCAGCACTAATGTTCACTCTTGTGTCGTTTCCATTTGTGTCACTTCTTTTGTTTGCTACTCAACATGGTTTGTCCAACATGGAAGCACCCGTTGTTGTGTCTACTGTTTTATTCATTGGCTAGCTGCCCATAAATGAGCTAATCGGAAACTAAACCTTCCACATGAGTGAGAAGAGGCTGGAATGCTGCTGGTGCAGCAGCAATACTTTTTCATCTTCTCATGTTTGACTGATTCCACTCCATACTACAGAGACTCAGTATTGCGTCTTGAGAAGCATAGTGGTATTACAGACAGGACGGGCTGGGGCTAGCTGGTTAGCATGCTATATTATCACTATCAACATTAAATCTCTGCAACACGATACATAGATGTTTTTAATATATCATCAAAACTGTTACTTCTTTGATTTTCTTCTTCACTGACCATACAGGATCATTTTATTGTTATACAATTACAGACTGTAGTCCATCTGTTTCTCTGTTTACTTTATTACCCTGTTCTTTAATGGTTAGGACCCCCACAGGACCACCACAGAGCAGTTATGTGAGTGGTGGATCATTCTCAGCACTGCAGTGACACTGACTGGTCTGGTCTGTTAGTGTGTGTTGTGCTGGTGTGAGTGGATCAGACACACCCCAGCTTCACTGCTCCACCAACCAAAGCTATTCAACAGAATCCAATTCTGTGCAATTCCCCATTAATGGAAAACAGTTCCAGAGGAAAGCACTCAAAAACTCAAAATGCATAGGTTTACTGGTCACCCTAGATATTGTGCATTATTTATTGTGAATTAATTTAATAAATACTGAATTATACAACAATTTCTGTGAAATTCCCCTTTAATAGTCTAATGTTCTTGTTGTGTTCCTGTACACCAAACACCAGGGAGGTCATCTAAGGCCATTAGGCTGATGCAAAAGAAACTCCACCCTGACCACTCGCCAAGGTCAACACTCAAAGCAAAACAAGCCAAGGGCCGTGTGTCCTGCCCGGGTGTGATGGGATAAAGCCTTCCCGGCAGCTGCTTCTCGGCCTCAGTCTCCTCTAATAGAAGTAATGTGGCTTCAACCCCTGCTGCTGCGGAGACAATCGCCACGGATTTCAGCATTGCTTAGCAGGGCTGTTAGGATTAGCATGGCCTGTAAACAGTGTCTGCCTTATCACACGCTGCCGCAGCTGTTATCTGCCTGTCAGTGTGTGTGTGTGTAGTGAGAGAATAGACAATAGCACTACAGCTCACTGTGTGGTTCTCCTGTGTAGGATGAGCTGATATCCACTCCACTCACTGTCACGTTCTGTTTACTGTGGCGCGTGTGTTCTCTCTGCTGTACAGGTCTACAAAACAAACACACAGATTCACTCTCAGGCAGGCAATTTGATATAATGCCACATATGCATACACATTATAAAGGATCAGGTGCATATATGTATGCATATAGGTGGATTTATGTATATCTGCATTAAACATCATCAAAAAAACGTTGCACAAATAGTTGCACCCGGAAGGCATCAATTAACAGGAATGAAACTTGGTGGGTAGGTTCAACATTGTGAAACTTCCACGCTTGGCTGCACATGCTATGTAAGCAAGGTCGAGCCTTATAGCTGTACCTGACTGACCTAACAGCCACAACTGTGGACATTCAGCGAGCAGAGATGCAATCTTACTCTGGCTCAAACTGATACCGCAGAACCGACACTATGATAAGACGAGCCAAAGCAGTGTTGGGAGGGGGACCTGTAGCAAGATGGCCAGTCAGAACAGAGTGGGTCAGAACACATTGGTCTCTTTGAGAGGCGGAGCTTAAAGACACAGGAGCTCTAACAAAGCGTTTCAGACAGACGGTGAATACAGACATGCATAGGAGAAAAATATTATGTTTTGGGAAACTGAAGCATGTAAATCTATTTTAGCAGAATCCAAACGTAAAATGATAAACATTTAAAGATGGCCAGAATGGGTTCCATAATAGGCAATGACTCCACCACTAAGCCCCGAATCATAGCATGCATTCTGTTTATCGCCCCTGCCCTGCAATCCACCGCCACTGTCAGTGCACACGGCAATGGAAGGCCAATAAGCATTTACCGGCACACATTACAAATCAACATCGGTTGTCATTTGGATGACCAGTGGTTTTCCTCTCAATAGGAAGAGAAGAAAAGACATATACACACACACACACACATACACACACACACACATATACACACACACACATCCAATAAACCATCTGAGTGCGAGGCGAGCGAGAGATCCAGATGTAATTGAGGTGTAATCTGTACAGCATCTCCAGCAGGACACCGTGCAAATGGAGAATCAAGTCAGGAAGAAAAATGGAACTTCGTTCTCCATGTCGCGAATGTGCCCTTTTCAGCACTCTGTAATCCTGAAGAAAGGGTTTTTGTCCTGCAGGACTGATGGCCATGCACCTCAGACTCACTATCAATCTCAACACCCCTTCAATCACAAAGCAAGGGCTGGTTTTAACGGCAAACATTAAAATGTCACTTCCTGTGTTCGCCTTAGAGGGACCGATGCACAGTCCAGCTTGAGTAGCCCACTCTAACACATGTACAGGCTGGACTGGAGGGAAAGCCAAGCAGTACACTTTCACATTTACTCAAAAGAAGCCCCAACTTTTGGGGTATATGACTTATACTGCACTAAACTGCTGTATCTTATTTCAGTCTCTTATTTCAGCAAACACACACACTAGGGGGCAGTGAGCAGCCCTACCCATGGCGCCCGGGGAGCAGTTGGGGTGCCCTGCTCAAGGACAACTCAGTTGTTACTGTTAGTTCAGGGAATTTAACCAGCTGGTTCCCTACCCTCCAGTCCACGACTGCCCCAACTCTGCCACTGCACGTCTGTGTTAGGTAGATATGAGCTGATTAAGAATTCTCATGGCTAATGTCAGATTGATTCCAAACACTTCTATAGGAACAATATGGGTTCCTCTATTTTCAGATGATTCCATTCCTGGTTCCATTGAAGTACATTCAATTTAAATTAGGCTTTTGGCGTCTCATGTACAGTTGCCATTTTAGAGTTAGCCTGTGACTATATGATGGTTGGTGGTTGGCATCCAGTGAGGACAAGGTAGGTATTACTAAGTGGACAGTAAATGTAGCAACAGTGCAGCCAGAACAGTCCACGGTAGCTCAATGTCTAGCTTGCTGCTTGTATGTACTTATTAAAGTACACTTTGCCTATAGATCAAAAGCACTACTCGCACACAAACAAAGCCCAACATCGATATGCACCTTTCCAAAGGCTGCCTCTGATCTATACAGCAAGACTCAAGCAAGAGCAATGACTGTCAGCTTGGTCCCTACGGACGAACGCACACACACACACAAACACAGAGACACAAAAACACAGCTAAATCACTCGCATCGCTTCGAATCGTCCTCTTCCAGTTCCCCCACTAATAATGTAAAGCTTTCATTATGCACAAAGCTGCAAATCAATGGCAACAATTAATTACTCGGCAAATGCACTTCCATTACCCGCAGACATCATCAGAGCAGTCTTCCCTTTCATAAGTTATGCTGATGATAATAAATGGAGACTCATCAGTCAAGTCTGCGTCCTCAGACTCAAAGAACTGCTCCTATTTCCCCGGGGCCACGAGCGGGAAAAGATCTATAGCAAAGACACAGTAAATAATAGATAGGACACGAACAAACATGAAGTCTCCGTGGATAAACAACTTCGATTATCCTTCAAAGGCACTTCGGCCCAGGAGCTGCGACCGTGAATGAAAGTGTCGTGCCGGATGTAAACGAGCCAATCGCCAGCCACAGATAAGTCCGGGTCGGATTTCTGGTTCCACAGATACACCTACTGAGGCATGAAGATGATAACGCTTCCATCAGAGGACAGGCGGGAAAAGAACAAAGGTAAGCTTTCTGAAACCAGTGGGGAGAAACACACAACTGTTATTTATCTATTTTGTTCTTGAGATGTCATGAACAGCATAGATGATAAATTGAACTCGTAATATACACTCTCTGAGCACTTTATTAGGTACACCTTCCTTGTATCTACAGTACACTCATTGTCCATTTCATCAGCTCCACTGACCATATAGGAGCACTGTGTAGTTATAAAGATATAGACCATAGTCCATCTGTTTCTCTGTATGCTTTATTACACTGTTCTTCAATGGCCAGCACCCCCATAGGGTCACAACAGAGCAGGTATTAGGTGGGTGGTGGATCATTCCCAGCACCACATTACACTGACGTGACAAGTGTGTGTTGTGCTGGTGGGAGTAGATCAGACCCAGCAGTGCTGCTAGACACCTCAGTTTCATTGCTGGTCTGAGTCCACTAACCATAACTATCCAGCTAACAGCGGCCTGTGGGCAGTGCCTTGTGGCCACAAAGTCACTTGTGACTTCAATGTACCTAATAACGTGTAGTACCTCCACAAGCACAAATAACAGCTGTGGTTGGATTTGGTACGGGCTGGACAAGTTTCTGGATGTAGGCCACATCAATGTTTAGACACTCTTCCATTAAATAATTGTGCTGTTGGGCCAGGTTTGGTGGATGCCTTCCCTGGCACAATTCTGAGTTTCCTGTAGACTGGGATTTTAGCTACTGCTGGTAGACCCATATAACCATACCCTTCCATACACCTGCAGATTCAGCTACTTCCTTCACAGTATGGTCTTTGACACGTCCAAATGCAGTCACTCCTTTTAGCCAATCATTAACATCTGCTTTGGAGCCATTTTCTACACATGGGACGAGACATTCACTGCACTGTCCCACCTCTTCTCAATCTGTGAATCCCGTTACTCACACCCCGCATCCTCGTTCAGCACCATCTGCAGGAGTCTAGAATAACTACTAACACGCAAAGTGACTAATGTTTTGTCCAGTGATTTTATGTTGGTCTGTTTAATTCTAGGGGACAAACAGAAATCATGTAAAATTGTATCAGGACTGTTGTAGGTAGCCACATAAATGTGATAAATGGACTTCACTAATGTTATCCATAATCAAATCCAAACAATTGTAGGATACAAACTCTTTAACGTAAGGAATCTGAGTGCAATATGCATAATTCTACTCGAGCCAGTAGAGTTCATATGCCTTATTTAATCATATTTCCATCTGATTTATGGTAAATATTCCCAGAGGAGAAAACCATCTCCCTGCTGAAAGGTCAGTCGGTTGTGGTAATGGTCGTCTTCACGCTCCGCACAGTCCAGTGAATCTTGTACGTCTGGGTTCACCCCCAAGAGTTTAGTGGCATCAGAATGGCACTCAAGCTTGCAAATATAGATAAATAGCCAGAATATATTTTCCATGCAGTGAACTAGATGTTAATGCAGTGCATCAGAGATAAAGAGCCTGCGGCAAAGAAGGCAGAGGCATTCCTCTACCAGTGGTGTCACCATCAGTGTAAAGGATTCCAGACTGAAGACCCAGAAACAGAGCTTATATACTATCTTCAATGTGTAATAACTACAATATGTTATTAAAGGGACATTCCATCAAATTTGTAAACAGTCTGGAATTATTTAGTTCTTGTTTTGTAAACAAAGTCATTTAAAGTGGGCTGGCATGAGATGAGATAACTGCAGGGAAACCTACAGGCTCTGAATTCTTTACAGTGGCGATGATGGTAACCAGTGGTTTCCAGGTTTATAATACAGATATAGTCATTTTATATACCATCCAAACTCACTTGTGAACCTACATGTGTCTTCCAAGACGAATATGTAATGTTAATGAAGGTAAAATAGTCATAAACCTGGAAATAATGTTTTCTTTGGGGACCATTTTAAACCATTCATAAGCCTTTATAGAGGTAGCCTGAATATTCAAGCTGCATGGGATGAATTACTGCAGGTCATCATTAGGAACCCCTACAACACCATGCCGAGACATCTGGAATGTTGTGTTAGCAAACGTGGTGCCTGACGCCATACTGAGAGACACTACTTCTGTATCTGTAGCTCAATAAATATTACCCATATCAAATTAATCATCACATCTTATTCCTGGTTACTCTCTTCCCAATAGCACTGCAATCCCACACTTCCTTCTAGATGCAGCTATTCTTTTGATGCTGAGTGTATATTGTCAAAACATTTCATTGTCAGTTGTATAGTGTATGACTATGTATGTGACAAATAAACTTTGATTTGATTGAATGTGGAAGTTTAAAAAATTGGTGGACTTGCCCTTTAAGACCTGAAGTTAAAAGTCTGGATTTTCTAGCAATCCACTGACATTTCCCAGCCGTAATTGAGAATTACCACACCAGATTAGCTCTCCATAAGAAGCACTGAAATGGTACAACTATTCGATTTATTTAGACAATCTAATCCTATGAAAAATGGGCCACCGTGTTGGCCCGATTGGAAAAAGCTGACCTTTGAACCCTGCAGTAAAGCCTGAGAGCTGTGCGCCTCGGCTGGGTGAGTGCTTATGTATGAGACATTCACTGGGAGCATTTTCATGCTACATTACTATTTATCTTGCCGTAGAGCAGACAAAGAGGCTTCAGAAAGCTCCGGCATTGACACTCGCTGCCTTAAAGCTGCCTTAAATAAATCCCACTCCTCAGCGCTGCCGCTTGTTTCTGGAGGCAGGCGGCCCTTTCTGCGTATGTTTGCACATCTTCCTCCACAAACAAACACTTCATCTGTCTCTGAGCTTCAAAGTTCTCCGCCGAGAACAGAGGGAGGCGACGCACAGTTCAAAGAGCGGAGGATGAGAACGCACAGGGCTGTGTGCCAGACGAACAATTATACACATGCAGCCAGGCACTGGGACCCATACCAGCACACACACACCTGAACTGGTTTTTATACAGTGTCAGAATGGTGGGTCATGCATACTGTATGGCCAGTATATCTTATATCTATCGCTGTCTGAACACAACCTCATATCTTCTGAACGATCAGTCTACGAGAATGAGTTAACGGAATCTGATCTTTTTCTGGCACATTTCTATTCCATTCATCATTTAGCATACATATAATAATATACAGTCATTATCAAAAGAATGCTTCATCCAGAAGGAAGTGTGGGATTGCAGTGCTATTGGAAGTGAAAATAAAGATTACCAAGAACAATAAATGATGATAAATTTAGACTGATATGAACAATATTTATTGTGCTACACATACAGAAGTAGTGTCTCTCAATACTGAGTCGGCCTGTCATGTTTGTTAACCCATCATGACTATATGATAAATCTATTATAGACTATATATACATATATATAGAGAGAGAGAGAAAGAGAGAAAGAGAGAGAGATAGAGAGAGAGAGAGAGTGAGAGTGAAAGCGAGAAAGAGAGAGAACGAAAGAGAGAGAGAGAATGAATGTAAAAGAGAGAAAGAGAGAAAGAGAGAGAGAGAGAGTGAGAGTGAGAGCGAGAAAGAGAGGGAGAGAGAGAGAGCGAGAGAGTGAGAGAGAAAGAGAGAGAGAGAGAGAGAAAGAGAGAGAGAAAGAGAGAAAAAGAGAAAGAGAGAGAGAGAGTGAGAGAGAGAGAGAGAGAGAGAGAGAGAGAGAGAGAGAGAGAGAGAGAGAGAGAGAGAGAGAGAGAGAGAGAGAGAGAGAGAGAGAGAGAGAGAGAGAGAGAGAGAGAGAGAGAGAGAGAGAGATGTCCTAAATTATTAATAATGATAGCCTAAAATAACATCATGGGCCTGTTATACAAAGATATATATTACAGGTCTATGTTATTTTAGGTTATTATTGTTGATCATTTTGGGCCTTTTTAAATAATAACGTGATGTGCATTACACACGTCCTCTTCCAATTCCAGGACAGCTTGAAACTGTAGAAAAACAAGTACATTCACACACAGTGTGTCAGAGACACATAACCCATGCATATGTATGTACGCCACCAGGAAAAACACAGCTCGGCGGGAACATGCCCATCAGAAAGACATGAAACAGAGTGACGAGAAGAAAAAATAGAACTCACGCTGACAGACAGTCGCAAACATACAAACACAATTATATTCAGAGGCTTGTCATGTCTTCTCCGTGCTAAACAGGGGGATTACATCCCGTCCTAATCCCGAATAGGCCTGCGTTCTGCTTCGGCACACTTTCTAATCATTGTGTCAATCATATCAAAGTAAGATAAGAGTCTTTAATCTGATTCTGGGAAAACCTTTCTGAGTAATTGAATGGTGTTTCCCTACAATTGCACCACTGGATTACAAACATTTCCCCCCTTTAGTCCAAAATCTGCTGCCATTCACAGCTGTTTATGAGCAGTCCACGCCTGAGAACAAGGCAGCCTGTTCGAAAGCGTCCCAGCAGTGGAGCAAATGGAAAGAAGCAGAAACAGCTGCTTCGGCCCGCAGTCCCTGAAAGAGGAATGAGCAATCATCCAGTAATGCTGAGATGTTTTTTCAAAGCTAACCGAATGACGACACTTGGGTCTCAGTTTTTTCAAAGGCTCTCCACCGCTGGACGTCATCTGCAAGGCAGCAGCGTATGAAGGAACGTCTCTTCGTCCGGACTTCCCCTCTCTGACACCCACACACTCGGCAGCCAAAAACGTGCCAATGAAAGCCTGCGGAGCTCTCAGTCCACAGACTGACGTCAATTCCGACATTCCACACGGCGGTCCCAAACAGGAGGGAGTGGGGTGTGAGGAATCCCATCCCAAAAGGGTCACCGCATTCCAGCCCTCCTGCCTGTCCTGCGCAGGAGCTCACGTCAGGAGCACACATTACAGTGACAAGGTAGATTGGAATATTGTAAGCTTCTCAAGAGGAGGCTATTTTGATGGTGCTTGACTCATAATATTCAAGTGTTTTGAAGGACTTCATACTACTTCCCGAATCCAAAGTGTACTGACCTAAAACATGGCTTCGTTTCTATGTACAATGCCAGCCCATACGAATGTCTGTATGGATTTAAAAAGGGTGCATTATGTTCATTTTTACAGCTCATAATCAATTTATTTATACACTCATGATCAAAAGTATAGCTACACACATAGCTGCACCCAGAAGGAGTCAACAGGCAAGACTGAAACTTGGTTTACATTTCAGACAGGACAGGTCTTCTTGCTGTACCTGACTGACCCAACAGCCATGACTGTGGACATTCAGTGAGCAGTGATGTCCTCCATGAGTCATCCTGTTTAGTGCCAGCACCATTGGCAGACGCTACACAACGCAGGACTACATGAACGAAGACCGTTACGACAACTGCCCTTAACACAGCGTCAATGTCGCCAATGACTGAAATGTTGTTGTGCCAGACAGTCATGGAGTGACTCAGAATGGCAGCGGGTCACCGTCAGTGACGAGTCCCGCCTTTTATATTCAGAGGCTGCCATGTCTTCTAATGAATCCGTGTGTGGAGGCACCGTGGTCAACACCAAGATGAACAGTTTGTTGTTACGTGTCACATGTCCAGAAGGCCTGGTGTCACTCCACCTCGACCCCTACCACACAATCTGCAGGAACTGTGTGAGAATATTGAAGCTGCATGGGATGGGTTATTGCAGGACACCATTAGGACCCTCTACAACTCCATGCTGAGACGTCTGGCATGTTGTATTAGCAAACATGGTGGCCTGACACCATACTAGGAGACACTACTTCTGTAGGTGTAGCTCAATAAATATTACCCAGTTTAATCATCATTTTTGTTCCTGGTGACCTTTATCTTCCTTCCCAGTAGCACTGCTATCCCACACTTCCTTCTGGATGCTGTTGTGATGAGTGTGTTTATATTTTGGGCTCTGCTAGAATAGACTTACATGAATTCTCCCTAAACAATAAATATCTTTCCTCATACTGCACATATGATTGACCCTCTATCTGAAAAGCTCTGCTAGATCTCCCATGTCTTTAAGTCCTGCCTCCCAGTGAGCCCAGTGTGCTGTGATTGGTCAGCTTGCCCACTCCCTTCTAATTGGCCCATCATCAGTTTTTCCATAGCTGCTTTGTGAAGGTGTGCCAAGCTTGCTGGCAGGAGGGCAATGCGAATTGTGTTACGCAATGACATCATCTTGTAACAAAGAAAAGGGCTGGAATTCCAACAAAGCAGCTTAGAAAAATAGTTTCTGTGGGAGAAAGTTTCTCAATCTGGCATGTACTTTGGGTTTTATAACTTTGCATAAAAAATACATAACACTAAAGGAAAGAGAGGTAAAGTGGCACTTGTGAGCTGAAGGTCATGGAACCAACTTAATGACCTTGTGAAGGTCGGCGGTTTAATTTCCTAAACCAATAGGACACAACTGAAGTGCCCTTGAGCATATACCCGCCACCCCCAACTGCTCTCTGGGCACCATGGATAGGGCTGCCCACTGTTCTGGGCAAGTGTGCTTTAGATGTGTGTGTTCACTTGTGCGTGTGTGTATGTGGGTGTTTCCCTGCATGGAATGGCTAAATGGGGAATGAATAAAGTCCTCTGTGTGCAACACAAATGGTTCTAAACAGAGTTGGAAAAGCATAGAAGTTCAACTTGAAATGGGCAAATACTAACCAGCTTTAATCAGATAATTACTGTAATGATTAATATGTTTTAGCAGGCACAAACTGAAGCTTCTGATTTTTAAACAACCATGTGGAAGACATATCCTCTGACCATGGAAAAGAACAGGGTCATATTATTAACGCCAAGCAAAGAAAACAACTCAGGAAAAGATGAAACGACTGGAACTGGGTTCAGAACTGTCCAGGGCATTATTATAATCCAGATGAACAGTGGTGAATCATCAGTTTCACAGAAGGAATGGGCTCAGTAAGGAATCCACAGGAGCCCACAGGAGTGGGACCAAACAGCTGTGTGACCATAGAGCACGGGAAAAATTTGTCTGATATGGAAGGGAAGGGCAGCACATTACGCTATGCCAATTCATGCATAGTGATCACTGTATGGGCCTTTGGGGTCTGTTTTATGACCTAGGGTTGCCTCAGTTGCTCAGTTCGAGCAACATTATGCAGCAATGAAATGGAAGACAGCTGACCACAAGAAGTGTACTGAAAGACCATTTTATCCCGTCAGTGTTTTCCTTGTTTTCTTCTTCTTTTGATGGCACGGCCTTATTGCAGAACGACAATGCCGAGATTCATTGGGCTCTGATTGTGTAAAAGTGGATCAGAGAGAATCTGGCAACCACAGGGTCCCAACCTTAACCCCATTGCAAGTTATTGGGATGTACCGGAGAGGAATTTACAGAGCAGTTTGTGTGCAGAACTGTTCACTCTGTAGAGGATGTGTTAACTTACTTTCACTCAGATAATCAGCAAAACATGTCATTTGATGGGGGGCGTCCAAAGCCTTTTGCACATGGCTGTTCTCAGTGTTCTACAGCTGTCTCAGTCATTTTTTGCATCATCTACAGCTCCATTCATCATTTTGAGGAGTTCTACTATTTCTTCCCTCTACAAGTAATTTAAAACATATGAAGTTGGAGAGCATCATAGAAGAATCATTTCATACAGGCTTTGCATAGACTTTTGGGTGGGCAGGGACTCACAGGAAAAAAGGGGCAACATGAGTATGAATCAGATTTCATTTATTTTCATGTATTTCGCAAATACCTTTATCAAACCAGACAGTGCAATAATGTTTCATATAAAACCAAGTGCAGCCAGAGTTTTTCCAGAGGCAGGCAGAAGCCCCAAACGTTAGGGAAGGCTCTGAACCCCCAGTGTGCTAAGCAGTGCCATTACTGACTACTCTACTTAATCAACATAGAGTGCAGCTATAAGAGCTCCACAGAGTTTTGTGTAAATTGAAAATGCTATAACAATGATAGCTTTGCATAGGAAGTTATTAACATCCTTATTAATGATAAGTGTGGTTATTGTTCATAACAACCACAGATCTGAGAGATGATATAACTTGTCAGAAAGTTGTGGGGTCCACTCCTATTATGAGAAACAAGGAAATGCACAGTCCCTCCTCTTCACTCTTCAGTTTTTACCAGTCTAGAAGAAACACTGCAAATTCACAATCAAACTTCATCACTTTAATTACCAAGAGCATCACCAGTGATGGGAAGCAGCACCAGTGTTAACTCTTGTATTGTTTTCTTGTTCAGTGGTCATTGGGCATTAATTCATTTACTCTTGTTTTCACTGACTACCTGTCGTTAAATGGGAGGCTAGGCCTTCCTCATTGTTGACAAGGTATTAGAATACTCCATTGGGGCAGCAATGCTACTTCAACACAATGCTACAGTGACTCAATGGTGATCTCTGGAGTTCAGGGCAGGGCAGGGCAGGGCAGGACAAGACAGGATTGGCTGGTTAGCATGCTAACTTTAGTAGATATCTCTGCAACACATTACATAAATGTCTTTGATACGCCATTAAAACTGTCATATCGTCACATTTTGTTGATAATTTTAGTTCCTTTTGGAATTCTTTAAACTATAAATCTTACATATACAGGGGTTGGACAATGAAAAACTGAAACACCTGTCATTTTAGTGTGGGAGGTTTCATGGCTAAATTGGACCAGCCTGGTGGCCAATCTTCATTAACTGCACATTGCACCAGTAAGAGCAGAGTGTGAAGGTTCAGTTAGCAGGTAAGAGCAATATTGCAATGTACACAACATTATGGGTGACATTCCAGAGTTCAAAAGAGGACAAATAGTTGGTGCACGTCTTGCTGGCGCATCTGTGACCAAGACAGCAAGTCTTTGTGATGTATCAAGAGCCACGGTATCCAGGGTAATGTCAGCATACCACCAAGAAGGACGAACCACATCCAACAGGATTAACTGTGGACGCAAGAGGAAGCTGTCTGAAAGGGATGTTTGGGTGCTAACCCGGATTGTATGGTGTGTTTACATGCAAATATGATATGTATAAAAGTTATCTGTCATTGTCTTTAAGTTTCTGTCAACATAGATGAAGATGAGGATTTTGTAGATTTGTATGAACCATGTTATTATAACAGACTGCAGATCCATATAGGCATGTGACATTGGTGGGCAAACCAATGTAGAAGAAAAGAGTTGCATGCTTATTAATTAAAGCTGCTACAGCTATGTTAATGCAGTTACCCACACCTAGAGGGTAATTTAACAGTCAGTAACTTAATATCTCCAGTTCACCTGACTGCATGCATTTGGACTGTGGGAGGAAGTCAGATTACCTGAAGGAAACCCACACAGACAGAACTTACAAACACCACACAGAAAGGACCCGAGGTGCCCCAGTCAGGAATCAAACCCAGCCTCTTCATGCTGAAAGGCCACGGGGCTACCCACTGCACCACCATGCTGGCCTCTGCAGTGTGGATTGGATTGCATTGCCATCAGCCTGACGCTTTCTCAGAAATGCCAGCCTCAGCTGGAGCTGATAACAAAAGCAGAGAACGATGCCCTTGGTTCTCCTTGGCTATGAACAATAAGACGTTTCCACAAATTGAACAGGTATATTTCAGTTAGTGCTCCTGTATGCTTCAGCCAGGAGTCCATCAGATATCCCTGGTTTGCACATTATGATGTGTTATTATGGGACATAAAGGCCCCATTTTCCCCTCTTCCCTACAGTTAAATCTGAACAATTCTACATAATTGGTTGTGTGAGATGTAAACAAAGTGGTCCAGAGTGGTTTGGTGTGAAGTGCTCCCTTCTAGAGAAACTTACCAAGGATGGTTTACTGTGGTGGTGACAGGAACCAGACATCCAGCTCTGAAAACGCCCATTTAGAAAGTTAAACGCAATGGCTAGATATATAATGCCTGATGTTTAGATGGCTGATAAAGTTCTGGTTTAAAATGTTTTATACTCCATATCTTTTAATCTGTTTACAGTGGAGGGGTTGCATGCAGGGCAATATGGTCCCCAGAGAAAGCTCTGCCAGGAAGACTCTAATGCTACATCATTTTATTCACTCATTACTCCCAGCCAATGGCTGGCCTACATGTGCCTTTAAAATGACTCTACTTGGCTATGTCTTTTCCAGGTGCCAACGACCCTCCCCACTACCACCAGTAGTTCAGTTGTCCAGAGGATGGGTGGACTCTGCTTATACCGTCCCAATCCAACAGAGTATGCAATGGCTGTGACAGTTCAACACCTGGGCCAAGGACGGGGGTGAGGGGTAAGTATACCGCAGACTCTTTCGTTTCCAAATGATTGCCACCTTTCACACTGTAAGATCATGTCAAGGATGTGAAAAGGATCTTCCTACAGTCCTGCCTCCTTTCGTGCAATGGTGCAATTCCCCAGTAACTGAATATTTGATCATTTAGCCAAGTACAAGCACAAGCACAAAACTGGATGAAGGGAGCTTGAGCGAGGTTGCGAGGGGGTCTAAACTACCCCAGTATATCATTAACACTAGGTATATCCTTTATTAGGCATTTTTTAGCTGAACCTTTAAGGATTTAACCTATACATAAATCAGGAATGGTTTAACCACCAAATGTAATATACATTTGACAAAAGTATGAGGACACTTATTCCAGACACTGAATTGAAGTGTTTCTTCAACATGAATTGTTAACAGCTAAACATGGATGAAGCACAAAGGAAACTTGAGGAACGTGGCTAGGAGTTCCAAGCCTTCCCAGCATATTATCAACACTGCAACAAAATGTTATTGCTAACAAAATATTTTTGCTAACAACTAAACATGGATATTGTAGCCAAGGAATAGCAGTTAGCATTGTAGCCTTTATATATATATATATATATATATATATATATATATATATATATATATATATATATATATATATACTTAATAATAAACCTTTATCATTTTAAGGATTTAACCAGCTCGTAGGAATACTTCTGACAAAAGTATGTGGACACCCAATCCAATCACTGTGTTTCTTCTACATCAGTTGCTAAACATGCTGTAAACGAGCTGTAAAGGTTTGTACAGTTCTCTTATACAGAGTCTCCGAACAGCACAGTGTTGTAACACGCTGATAGCACAGGGCATATCTAAATACTGCTCACGCATTCAGATGAACAAACAGTCTGAAATAGGTGCATCTGCAAAGTTTAAAGTCTGAGGCCCTAATTAAACATGATGAAATAATGGAAAAGCAATGGAGCGGGTGAGCGAGGGCACTGATTAGACACTCTTTCTCTCTCTCCCTCTCTCTCTCTCTCTGACAGACATGTCAGTGATACAGTGCTAAAGCTCCCACAGCCATCTGGCCTCTGCGAAAAGAACACAGCATTTCTCAGAGGATTTCAAACTTATCCACCCCGGGATTACAGGGTGCCATATTTTGATTCATATTCTGGGTTGTTTTGCTTTCTAAAAATGAGCGTGTTAAGTGTGTGGGCGAGTGAGAGACATGAAGAGAGAGAGAAAAAAAAGGAACTGCAGGAAAAGCGTGGCTCTGCTCTGCGGCCTATAGCTTCACCAGAGCGCGCGCTTGGCTCTCACGCGGCCTATAACTCCACTTCAGAGCTAAGCATCGGCCTACAGCTTCGCATGAGAGCCAGCTGGATAATTAGCTTAGAACAGAGTGAGTTTCAAAAGTTTGACATCAATATGATGCAATGAGTAGAAAACTAAAGACTAACCATATTGCAGATTCTTAGTTAATTGGCTAATTGGGAATAGGGCCATGTGGAAAACCATGATATAAAGAGGCAACATACAAATACAAGCAGTTGAAAAAGGTCCAGGACTTTAATTGCTTTTAACTGCACTCTAAGCTTGGAATGAGGGGAGGGGTGTTAATCTGTGACCTCAAAATGATTCTTCAAATTATGATTTTTCAGTAAATGATTCTTCAGATTTGCATATGATTCTGGAATGCTTTAAATAGTAGTGCAACATGAAGTTTCTATTTGTGGGAGTTGACACTGGGCTCTAAGAAAGTCTATCTGTGGGAGCTAACAAGGGGGTCTGTGGGGGTCTATCTGTGGGAGCTAACAAGGAAGTCTAAGTGCCATTCCCCTATAATAAAATGTCCACTCATTTTGCCAAGATTGAACAACTAAACATGGCTATATAAAGGACAGAATTGGATAAAGGGAATTTGAGGGAGGTCACAAAGTGACCCCAGGCCACTGGTAGGTCCAGACGTTTGTCACGCATTTTTGTTGCATGCTGTAACCTAAGAATAACAGCACTGTAGTCCACGTAGATATTGAATAATAGGGCTTCTGATGCAAATAGACATAAGCACGTAACCAGTTCATAACTCAGGAATGGTTTAACTTCCAATCATGGTACACAAAGTACAAAATGTAGTATGTTTAATTCTAAAACTCATTCTTATGTTTGAATTCAGGGTTTACAGCCACATTCAGTACTTACAGGTGTATGAAATCAAGCCACTATATTCAAACAGTGCCAGTGGAATGGGATGTACTGAAGAGCTCTGTGATGTTAAAGGTGGTACTGTAATAGGACGCCACAAGACATTTCTGACTAGATGCCATTAACCTTCTAAGCTAGCCCCAGTTAACTAAGTTAAGTGCTGTTAAGTGCTGTTACTGGGAAATGGAAGCATTTAGGAGCAGTAACAGCTCAGCCACCAACCGGTAGACTCATGCTGAGTGCTGTACGCATGTAGCAGAAGCAATAACGGCTATAGGTTTACATGGCTGAGCAGCTGCACACTGCCCTAAGATTACTAAGTGC
The DNA here is from genome assembly GCA_024036415.1 of Prochilodus magdalenae. Taxonomy (NCBI): domain Eukaryota; kingdom Metazoa; phylum Chordata; class Actinopteri; order Characiformes; family Prochilodontidae; genus Prochilodus; species Prochilodus magdalenae. The sequence continues at coordinate 335,487 of JAMWET010000300.1, forward strand.
AATGCTGAACGTCAGCTGGAGAGGTGTAAGCACGCCAGTGGACTCTGGAGCAGTGGAAATGTATCCTCTGGTGGAGTTTGGTGGAGGGGGGGATAATTGCCTCACAAATCAAACATCACATTTGGTAGAATGGGCATACATTCCCACATGCACAATCCAAAATACAGTGGAAAGCATTCCCAAAGAAGTGGGGGAGATGTAAAGAAATGGGGGCAATGGTTTTAGGAATGGAATATCCAACATGCTCATATAGTGGAAGGGGAAGTGTCCACATACTTTTGGCTATATAGCAAAACACGACAATCCCCAGAACCTGTTTCAGCTATAGTGGGCTCATTGAAGTGAGTGATGTATAAATGACCCAAAATCTGCTCAGTGTCGTGATATGATATCCCAGTTCTTAAGCTTCATAATTTTCAGGCATGGTACGAATACCAGACCAATCCAACAAACCCAGCCTGTTTTTCTAGGAGGTCTTGGTCCTCGTGTCTCTGAACAAGCAATCCAGAGCTCTACGATTCATCAAAGCATTCCGAGAAACAAAGGGATCTACTGTTTACACTTAAAAACACCCATTACCTTCTTTTCATTACTATCACTCCTTTCTAATGTTTATAAACTGTCAGGCTTCAGCACATGTTTAGCGCATGGTTTGAGCATGTTTATTTGTTTATGTTTATCTCCGGGGGATGGAGGTTGGGGGCTGGGGTGCACTGGAGTTAGGTAACGGGCTTGTGCTCCGATAAGCAAGACTGTGTCTGCTCTAAGTGGAAGCGAATGAACCAAACAAAGAAAAAATAAATAAACTCATATTCAGTGTCCTCCTTACTTTCCATTTCAAGCATCACAAACACCCGCCAGAACATTTCCAATCGGACTCGAAAATAAAATGACTCTAAGTGCCTATGCTGGCTCTGAGATTCACATTCCAAGACCTACCTTGACAATAGTTAGAGCTTTAGCACTTAGCATGGATCTGAGATGACAAACAATGTACATTTAAATGAAAATAAAACTTATATTTGACATTTTGGACCATAAATGTCCAAATTCATCAGTATATCAAAATTATGTTAGTATTTACATGTCAGGTGATGGGTAACACTTTACACTAAGGACACGTCTATTAATGATCCTTAAGAGGGTATATGCATTACTGTATAGCCACAGTTAATCATTTACTACTGATAAAAATAGGAGCTTATATTGAATAATTTGTAGATTCCATTGTCTTGTGGTCCTGAGGTGTTACCCTGCATGTACGCATGCATATGTATTGTATAATTTTATATATGATCCTTTTATGAAAGTATTCCTTAGCATTACTTATTTCATGTTCCTTTTGACCCCTACTGTAAAGTTGTCTGCGTTAATTGAATAACATTACAGGGTGTGTTTGCGCATTTCCCCACTGTGGGACAAATAAAGGTTTATCTTATCTTATCTTTAATAAATATTACATAACCAGTATATACTTTATGTAGGAATGTGATATGCATTTGATTATCTCCGTGCTCTTACTATGAACTGTTTTAAGATACATATTAAAGACTTAAGTAGAAATATTGAAAGGATCATGAACTTCAGTATATTGTACATTAGTGCTTACTTACTACTGTCAGACAGTTATCATTATTATGATTTTTTAATGATTAATTGAGAGCTCACTTATGCATTTAGTAATGATGATAAACTACTAAACACAACTTAAATTAATATTATTTATTACTTGATAATAATAATAATCTAATAATAATCTTAATAATTAAGATATAAGACTTAACCACTTAGTAATGCTTATTACTGTCTCAAGTACTGCTAATATACTGTATGTACCCTAATATAAAGTGTTACCAGATGATGACATCTCTGAATATCATAGGGTCTCCTGAAAGTAACAACATATCTTATGACTGTATATACTTTATATTAGCAATTGACCAAAATAAAAAATGATGTAACATTGTGGCATAGAGTAAGAAGACATGGGCAACATCGAACATAGCAGCAGGGAAGCCCCTGCCACTCAACGTTCCTCAATGGTCAAGATGGTAGGCAGGTCATCAACGGACACACACATCCACAGCAGAGTAGGCACTAACTCTGCACCCACTACCCCTACAACCCAACACAGCATAGAACAACAAACACATGCACCACTATTAGCATCTGTAACATCAACCGTTTACATGTTTATGTCTCTTACCATAGCTGTGGCGTTTCCGAGAACATTGTGGTCACGTATGTGACTTAGGCAAGGACGGCGCCCACAGTTGGCAAACATTGTGGCCTGACACCATACGGAGACACACTACTTCTGTATGTGTAGCTTGATAAAGTATGACCCATATCAGTCTAAATCATCATCATTTATTGTTCCTGGGAGCCTTCACTTTCCTTCCCAATAGCACTGAAATCCCACACCTGCTATTCATTTGATGATGAGTGTAGCATTTCCAATCACCGCTGCTGGATCACCACCTTCAGATGCCTTTACACCTAACACTTTCAGGAAGAGAGTGAAAGCAGGAGCGCAAAAAACCTTTCCGAAAACAAGCAGCACGTCACAGTAGGTGTAAATTCTGACTCCCTCTTCCAACGCTGAAGACAGACTCGGCCCGTAGGGAGTGCTGGGTCGAATGCTGAGACAGAAGACAGGCCACTGCAGGCTAAGCCTCAGGGACAGGTTAGTGCTGGAGTTCAGTGGGTCAGGGAGTTAAATCGCAGCAAGACACACTACATATCCATTTATTCCCCTCACAAACAGCAGGCTCCGGCAGACGAGCGCTACGCTGGGATTAGGAGAGACGCGCTAAGAGGCTTTGAGGGGAAAACCATCACAACCCGCAGCCCAATGCTGTCAAAGCCTGCCAGTTTGTTTTTCTGTTGTGTTTTTTTTTCCCCTTCACTAAACCCAGATAAAGACTGAACAAAGTGTCAAAACAAAATGTGAGAGCTCCACTGGAACTGAGAGAGAGGGAAACAGAGAGGAAAGGAGAGACAGCATGATAGAAAAAAAAACAGGCACAAGGTGCTGTACTTAAATATCTTGCCTGAAGGCCTGGAGAGAAACTTGGAAGGCCAGGGTCAAAAGGTCAGCAAATTTCAATAAATGATGCTCCATAAAAACACATGACTGGCTGTGTTAAACTAAATCAGACATAAGGTTATAGGCTAAATAACCTACAATAACAGCTTGTATATGTATATTAAAACATCATTCAATATTAGCATAGAATAGAATAGAATAGAATAGAATAGAATAGAATAGAATAGAATAGAATAGATAACTTTCTTGTCCATCTCTGGAAATGAGTTTTTGGTTTCACCAGGTTACACCAAATAAGAAAAATAAATAGATAAACAGCAGAAATTACGTAATTAAGTGTTCATACAAAAACAACAAGAAAACACATCTAAGAAAAGCCACCAGCTTCCAACACACCTGGGGCCGCAATGATTACAGTACAGCTAGAAATGCATATATTTATTAAAACAACAAGTGACTCTGGAGTTCATTCGAAAAATGGATAAAAAAAATCAGGAAGGGAGCAGATGAATTTCAGCAAATAGAGGATGAGTAGGAACCCCCATGATTTGCAGGCCTGGCTTTTCCTCCTACAAACACAGTGCCTCTCACATAACTGATTTGTAGTTTACATATCATTTTCCCAATCATACTCACAATCCTCAACAGCTTGGTCTTATCCTTTGTTCCAAGGATACAGTGCCAAATATGTATATTATATTATATGTACGTCAAAACACATTTCAAGAAATTTGGGCACAAAAAGTTACTAAAAAATAAATAATGTACTATAATTATCTACGCACAGTGGTTTTTGTTTTCAGCTTATCTGCCTTGAGATTTACCAATTTTCTAACTAACCAAGATGAAGCTACTTCCGCCCACTAGCCCTGCCGTCAAGTCAAGAGATTTTTATTGTCATTCAATCCATGTACAAGCACACAGTGGAGTGAAATTACGTTCCTCCAGGAACAAGGTCCAACATGGAGCAACAGAGTACAAAGTGCAAACGTGCAGACATAAGTGTGCAAAAAAAATGAAACTGGAAACAATACAATAAATATGATAAATTAAACAGGCATTAGACTCACAAGTTGACAGACAGGACACTGCAGCACAGACACAGCACTCATTTACGAGGTAGTAGAGTAAGGTGCAGAGAGATTTAGCATGCTGTGATCTGTGAGTGATGGCTTACATACACACAGCAGTTACTGAGGTAGTAACACAGTGTGAGCAACAATGTTCCAGATAGTGCAAGTCGAGCATCAATGGAGGTGTGTATATATGTATGTGTTGGGAGAGGGGGTGGCGGGGTTGTTAAAACCTGCACTGATTACTTTTCTATGGCCTTGAACCCCATGTGATCAGAGACTTCATGAATGTGGATACAGATGACTGGTTGAAATAGGTAAGAGACAACACAGGCTCCAATTCTGTAGAATGTCCCGCCCAAAGCCAATCAGGTCACTGGTGAGACTGTGCCACCAGTCTTCCAATGGAGTTGGCACAAACAGGATGACTCATGATACCTGTAATCGTGGCTGTTGGGTAACTGCGTATGTCAGACAGTTTGTCGGTTCTGCCTCTCAGTGCTTCATGTAAGACTCCCAGATCCTCCATGTCACTGGTGCATGGCTTCTTTTATCTATACCACCAACAGCATGCTATGGACGTATCCGTATGACCAGTATGGCTTGCAATACGTTGATAAGACTCTTCTCTGAGGCATACTTCACATGCTACCAACACAACAGCACGAGTCAGAATGGAAAGCATGTGCAACAGAGCGACCTTCTATAATCAGTCAGGTACAGTAATAAGGCCCATCCCTGCTTACATCACACGTGCGACAGAGTTTGAAACTTGAGTCATTCGCATGTCTACTGATGTCAACCCACCTCCCCACCAAGTTTCATTGCTGTTGATTGATTCCTTCTGGGTGCAGCTATTTCTTTGATGATGCCTGTAGATGAAAATGGTAATTCCAAACATCCGAATGATGGTGTGGTTGAAATACAGGAAAATGAAACCCTCCCAATGATAACCTTTTCTCCGTGTTTGACAGCCATGGGCTTCAGATAAATAACTATATTATCTTTCATATTAACGCAAGCATAAACAAAAGTCATGGTGAGCACGCTGAACAAAACATTGGCAGTTCACTCCACTGAGGGCTCAACTTTCATGATGTGTAACCTTAGCTTCACCCCAAAGGCTTTCTGCCGTTAATGCCACTGCTTGCAAAACACTCTCGCCTTCCATCAACAGCAGAGTATTTTAAAGGCTGACCCTGAGCAGCTGTTTCACAAATGAATTCCTCCCTAACCAAACACTGTCCATTAAGCACTTCTGAAGGACTTGTATACATGGCTGAGGTGGAAAACTGTCCCACGTGTCTCCAAGTCTTATCTCCAAGACGCCATCCCACGCAGTCAGTCTATGTTTCATCAACACCCATCCCATACGCAGCCAAATGTGTCTAGTGTATGCCTCTGCTGTATGTGAACAGCCAGATTGAAAAACAGAAACAGGAATTGTGTACTAAAAGTGTTCACAGAAGCTGTGTTCTCATATTTATACTTGGAACATCAACACAACAACATCTTTTAAAATAATAAAATATAGTTCCATATGACAATCCAATCATAGCTTATACAATATGGATATAAATCTTATGAACTAGAGCCCTATAGATTTAACTCACATGTTTAAGATGGTAGTAACTTCAGGCTCCTGAAGATGGCATTGCCCGAGGATGCTGGGGATACAAATACCTGCAGGGTGTGAGTAATGGGATCCATAGATTGAGAAGAGGTGGGACAGTGCAGTGAATGTCTCGTTCCATGTGTGGAAAATGGCTCCAAAGCAGATGTTAATGATTGGCTAAATGGAGTGACTGCATTTGGGCGTGTCGAAGATCATAGTGTGAAGGAGGTTGTTGAATTTGCAGGTGTTTGGAAGCATTCGGTCATACAGGTCTTCCCACAGTGGTTAATATTCTACTCTACAGGAAACTCTCCTCGGAATTGTGGCAGGAAAAGAGTCCACCAAATCTGGCTCATCTGCATAATTCTTTGAGGCAAGAGTGTCTGAACCCTGATATAGCCTACATCCAGAAACTTGTCCAGTACATGCCAAATCCAATGACAGCTGTTGTTGGTGGTTGTGGTGGTATTGTGTGCTAATAGGCACGTTGATTCTTTTTTTCTTAGTGAGCTTTTTATGGCTACAACAGACCATTGTTTTGTAGCTTTCTCTGTGAGTTGTGCCCCTGTTTAGGGTTATCCAGGGGCCGGAGTCAGCTTTTTAGGGTTTCTATCTAAACAGTACACCACTGGACCAGCCCACAGATAACTTAACACTGTGAGTAACAGGGTCTGCTCACAGGGTTTGCATCATTTTAACCACAGTGGACCTCTAATGTATTTGGGTGGGCAGTAAATCACTGGAATAGCACACAAATAACCTGAGACAGTCCCACTGTGGGTCTCTCCAGACAGAGTTTGCATTATTTTACCCATTGTGGACCCCTAATGGATTTTGCTGGCCAGTGCACCAGTGGGCTAGCCCACAGATAATCTGACACAGACTCATTGTAGGTCACTCCACACTTAGCCTGGACCATTTAGCTTGGACCCCTAATGTATTGGGGTGGGCAGGACAGCATTAGGCTAGCCCACATGTTACCTGTTACAGGCTCCAAACTGGGTTCACATCATTTTCCCAATGTGGGCCTTTAATAGATTTATGGTGATAGCACACCACTGGGCTAGTGCAGAGATAACCTGACACAGGTAATTGTGTATGGCTGGGTAGTAGGCCACTGGGCTTTCCCACAGGGTCTCTTCACAAAGGGTCCACATCATTTCGCCCACTGTGTACCCTTAATGGACTTGGGTGGACAATACAATACTTCCTCAATCGAACATCTTTGGCACCAGCTTCAGTCCAAATTGAAAGACTACTGACGTTAAGTATAGGATCTTTTGGATTTTGTTGACCCTGTGCCCCAGCACATGACCTGACCTCCAGAGCCCATGTTTAGTAAGAGCAGGCATCACGTTATGCATCTTACGTAATCCTGAACAGAATTCCATGATCTTAGATCCATGTGCTAACTCGGAGATGCAGGATAAATACGGGTCCAGCAGGTTTGCCATACGGAAAGCTAAGCATGTGACCAGCATAGTCCAGCCTCCGCTCTGTGGTGTCATTTGGTGTCATGTGGGGTCTTGGAAACAGCATTATCAAAAGGAAAGAAAGGAATTCAGCTCTGAAGTGTTTCATTAACAATGTCGGTTCTTTCTCTTTAATCCCTCTGATAGAATTCAGAATCATTTGGAACGGTAATATCAAACTGGGTTTCTCTTTTACCTGCATTAACAGCGCTGGCACTGAGTAAAGCTTCCTGCTAATTATGAATGACATTCCAGCGGCGTGCAGCGCGTACGTGTTGACTAGGCCCTCTGAAAAAAAGAATTCAGCATGTTAATTACGAGGAGGGAAAAACAACTCATTTATTACTATGTCTCAAGGTGTCTTCAATCCAATTTATTTTTTTAACTGCTACTCAACGAGAAGGACCCCAATTAACCTTCAATTGTCTGGCAGACCTCTTATGAAAATTCGTATTAACAAGGTACATAGGTAGAGGAGAGCAGGCGAGATGGAGGGAAGCCAGAGATGGGAATGAAAGCGTGGGGTCAGGAGTGAAAACGTGGATATGAATCAGTCTAAATGAGCTCTCTGAGTAAATAAGGCCAGTAAGAGAAACTCTGGCTGTTTTTTTAGGGGGGATAAATAAATAATAATGATGCACGTGTGATTGGAGGGATATGCTGTTTAACCCTAAGAGCGCCTTCATACCCCACAGCATTTCTAGGAGGACATTACTAATGAAGAGGAGAAAATAAAGGGCAAGCCATTAAAAGTTTGCAGCTTGTTTCATCCATCCCGCACTTCCACAGACAGTGCAGCGGCGAGACGCGCAAGCTTAAGCAGGGCTAGATTTCTGTTTTCTGTGCTTTGAGAAACGTGTAGCTTTTCACGTCTTCATAGAATCAGTTGCAGGCGGTTTGATAAAGCGTTTTAATACGCAGCAGGCGAACGCGCTCAGGCCGACCTTGGACATCAATAACACAGGACGCAAAAAATCTAAAGGCTTTGTCAAGCCAGGATAAAAGTCTGTTTTCAGGTTGTGCGCTAGACAGCAGCGGCAGCACTGTTATTGGAAATTGCTTTAGAACTGCAGTGTCCCTTAAGGCTGTTCATTGTGCAGAGAGGAAGTAAACACAGTTTAATAATACAGTAGACTAAAGGGGAATTAATCAAGCAGGCGACACCGTGTTTGTGCGGAGACGGTCTCAGGTCATTGGTGGCCTGTGAACTGAGCGATTTCTTCGATTTCCGTGCATTCAGGCAAATCAAATAACTGCAGCCCATAGTCTATTTGATGACCACAAGCACCAAGGCCAGACATGTGTGTGTGTGTGTGTGGATGCAGGCTATACAGTCTTACAATTACTAGACATATACATGAACTCAAAAGGTGCTGAACTGAGAAATGGCACAACCGCTGTGTCTCTCAATACATACATAAATCCAATCAAATAAATTCCACTGGACTTTAAATACACCTACCTGCTTTTTTAAATAGGTCACTATCCTAAAAGTTTGCATACTTTCCTGTATGAATCTGCAGTGTGTGTAGTGTTTACAGTCTGACAGTAATAACTGTGGAGTGTATTAATCCAGTATGAATCTGCAGTGGGTGTAGTGTTTACAGTCTGACAGTAATAACTGTGGAGTGTATTGATCCAGTATGAATCTGCAGGGTGTGTAGTGTTTACAGTCTGACAGTAATAACTGTGGAGTGTATTGATCCAGTATGAATCTGCAGTGTGTGTAGTGTTTACAGTCTGACAGTAATAACTGTGGAGTGTATTGATCCAGTATGAATCTGCAGTGTGTGTAGTGTTTACAGTCTGACAGTAATAACTGTGGAGTGTATTGATCCAGTATGAATCTGCAGCGTGTGTAGTGTTTACAGTCTGACAGTAATAACTGTGGAGTGTATTAATCCAGTATGAATCTGCAGGGTGTGTAGTGTTTACAGTCTGACAGTAATAACTGTGGAGTGTATTAATCCAGTATGAATCTGCAGGGTGTGTAGTGTTTACAGTCTGACAGTAATAACTGTGGAGTGTATTAATCCAGTATGAATCTGCAGCGTGTGTAGTGTTTACAGTCTGACAGTAATAACTGTGGAGTGTATTGATCCAGTATGAATCTGCAGCGTGTGTAGTGTTTACAGTCTGACAGTAATAACTGTGGAGTGTATTGATCCAGTATGAATCTGCAGGGTGTGTAGTGTTTACAGTCTGACAGTAATAACTGTGGAGTGTATTGATCCAGTATGAATCTGCAGTGTGTGTAGTGTTTACAGTCTGACAGTAATAACTGTGGAGTGTATTGATCCAGTATGAATCTGCAGGGTGTGTAGTGTTTACAGTCTGACAGTAATAACTGTGGAGTGTATTGATCCAGTATGAATCTGCAGCGTGTGTAGTGTTTACAGTCTGACAGTAATAACTGTGGAGTGTATTAATCCAGTATGAATCTGCAGGGTGTGTAGTGTTTACAGTCTGACAGTAATAACTGTGGAGTGTATTAATCCAGTATGAATCTGCAGCGTGTGTAGTGTTTACAGTCTGACAGTAATAACTGTGGAGTGTATTGATCCAGTATGAATCTGCAGCGTGTGTAGTGTTTACAGTCTGACAGTAATAACTGTGGAGTGTATTAATCCAGTATGAATCTGCAGGGTGTGTAGTGTTTACAGTCTGACAGTAATAACTGTGGAGTGTATTGATCCAGTATGAATCTGCAGTGTGTGTAGTGTTTACAGTCTGACAGTAATAACTGTGGAGTGTATTGATCCAGTATGAATCTGCAGGGTGTGTAGTGTTTACAGTCTGACAGTAATAACTGTGGAGTGTATTGATCCAGTATGAATCTGCAGCGTGTGTAGTGTTTACAGTCTGACAGTAATAACTGTGGAGTGTATTAATCCAGTATGAATCTGCAGGGTGTGTAGTGTTTACAGTCTGACGGTAATAACTGTGGAGTGTATTAATCCAGTATGAATCTGCAGGGTGTGTAGTGTTTACAGTCTGACGGTAATAACTGTGGAGTGTATTAATCCAGTATGAATCTGCAGGGTGTGTAGTGTTTACAGTCTGACGGTAATAACTGTGGAGTGTATTAATCCAGTATGAATCTGCAGCGTGTGTAGTGTTTACAGTCTGACAGTAATAACTGTGGAGTGTATTGATCCAGTATGAATCTGCAGCGTGTGTAGTGTTTACAGTCTGACAGTAATAACTGTGGAGTGATTTTAATCCAGTATGAATCTGCAGCGTGTGTAGTGTTTACAGTCTGACAGTAATAACTGTGGAGTGTATTAATCCAGTATGAATCTGCAGTGTGTGTAGTGTTTACAGTCTGACAGTAATAACTGTGGAGTGATTTTAATCCAGTATGAATCTGCAGTGTGTGTGTAGTGTTTACAGTCTGACAGTAATAACTGTGGAGTGTATTAATCCAGTATGAATCTGCAGTGTGTGTAGTGTTTACAGTCTGACGGTAATAACTGTGGAGTGATTTTATACTAGTATGAATCTGCAGTGTGTGTAGTGTTTACAGTCTGACAGTAATAACTGTGGAGTGATTTTAATCCAGTATGAATCTGCAGTGTGTGTAGTGTTTACAGTCTGACAGTAATAACTGTGGAGTGTATTAATCCAGTATGAATCTGCAGGGTGTGTAGTGTTTACAGTCTGACAGTAATAACTGTGGAGTGATTTTAATCCAGTATGAATCTGCAGCGTGTGTAGTGTTTACAGTCTGACAGTAATAACTGTGGAGTGTATTAATCCAGTATGAATCTGCAGCGTGTGTAGTGTTTACAGTCTGACAGTAATAACTGTGGAGTGATTTTAATCCAGTATGAATCTGCAGTGTGTGTAGTGTTTACAGTCTGACAGTAATAACTGTGGAGTGTATTAATCCAGTATGAATCTGCAGGGTGTGTAGTGTTTACAGTCTGACAGTAATAACTGTGGCGTGATTTGAATCCAGTATGAATCTGCAGCGTGTGTAGTGTTTACAGTCTGACAGTAATAACTGTGGAGTGTATTAAACCAGTATGAATCTGCAGTGTGTGTAGTGTTTACAGTCTGACGGTAATAACTGTGGAGTGTATTAATCCAGTATGAATCTGCAGTGTGTGTAGTGTTTACAGTCAGACAATAATAACTGTGGAGTGTATTAATCCAGTATGAATCTGCAGTGTGTGTAGTGTTTACAGTCTGACGGTAATAACTGTGGAGTGTATTAATCCAGTATGAATCTGCAGTGTGTGTAGTGTTTACAGTCAGACAATAATAACTGTGGAGTGTATTAATCCAGTATGAATCTGCAGTGTGTGTAGTGTTTACAGTCTGACGGTAATAACTGTGGAGTGTATTAAACCAGTATGAATCTGCAGCGTGTGTAGTGTTTACAGTCTGACGGTAATAACTGTGGAGTGTATTAATCCAGTATGAATCTGCAGGGTGTGTAGTGTTTACAGTCTGACGGTAATAACTGTGGAGTGTATTAATCCAGTATGAATCTGCAGGGTGTGTAGTGTTTACAGTCTGACAGTAATAACTGTGGAGTGATTTTAATCCAGTATGAATCTGCAGCGTGTGTAGTGTTTACAGTCTGACAGTAATAACTGTGGAGAGAATTAATCCAGTATGAATCTGCAGCGTGTGTAGTGTTTACAGTCTGACAGTAGTAACTGTGGGGTGATTATAATCCAGTATGAATCTGCAGCGTGTGTAGTGTTTACAGTCTGACAGTAATAACTGTGGAGTGAATTAATCCAGTATGAATCTGCAGTGTGTGTAGTGTTTACAGTCTGACAGTAATAACTGTGGAGTGTATTAATCCAGTATGAATCTGCAGCGTGTGTAGTGTTTACAGTCTGACAGTAATAACTGTGGAGTGTATTAATCCAGTATGAATCTGCAGCGTGTGTAGTGTTTACAGTCTGACAGTAATAACTGTGGAGTGTATTAATCCAGTATGAATCTGCAGGGTGTGTAGTGTTTACAGTCTGACGGTAATAACTGTGGAGTGTATTAATCCAGTATGAATCTGCAGGGTGTGTAGTGTTTACAGTCTGACAGTAATAACTGTGGAGTGTATTAATCCAGTATGAATCTGCAGGGTGTGTAGTGTTTACAGTCTGACAGTAGTAACTGTGGAGTGATTTTAATCCAGTATGAATCTGCAGCGTGTGTAGTGTTTACAGTCTGACAGTAATAACTGTGGAGTGTATTAATCCAGTATGAATCTGCAGCGTGTGTAGTGTTTACAGTCTGACGGTAATAACTGTGGAGTGTATTAATCCAGTATGAATCTGCAGCGTGTGTAGTGTTTACAGTCTGACAGTAATAACTGTGGAGTGTATTAATCCAGTATGAATCTGCAGCGTGTGTAGTGTTTACAGTCTGACAGTAATAACTGTGGAGTGTATTAATCCAGTATGAATCTGCAGGGTGTGTAGTGTTTACAGTCTGACAGTAATAACTGTGGAGTGTATTAATCCAGTATGAATCTGCAGCGTGTGTAGTGTTTACAGTCTGACAGTAATAACTGTGGAGTGTATTAATCCAGTATGAATCTGCAGCGTGTGTAGTGTTTACAGTCTGACAGTAATAACTGTGGAATACATAATGCAATGCACAATTAAGCTGTCTTGAAGATAAAATAGATGGATAAACGTTATACATATATTGCCTTTTACTGGTTTTGTTCAGGTTAAAGTAAATTTATAAATCTTTGTTTTAATTATTTCATCACTTAATGTCTAATTTCGGAGGTATGTATGTAGATGAAACAGACATTTACCCAATATGCAAAGTTCCTACAAGCCAGACAGATCCAATATTGTGAAACAGCACATGAGGGCTAGGTTATTTTACACGGCAGGGCTCTTTCGGGGCTGTTTAAGAGGACTTCTTCAGGAGACAATAGCCCCCGACAGATCCTTATGGAAGATGAGGCTCTCAAGCAGTGACTTGACCCCTCATTTCAAATCACCCATTCGCTGCCTAAACCCATTCAGAGTCATTACCCTCCATTACACCCGAGGCTACGCTCAAATACCACTGGACCGCACGCACGGACCAGCGCGCAGATAAAAGACCGGGCGACTCTCCGACCTGTTAGAAGTATCCCATCACTGTGTCTTTTTAAATAAAATACTGCATGAGGGTAGAGGGACTACAGGAGAGGCGTAATGACTTTTAGGGGTCGGCGGGGTCAGCTGAACCCCCGACTGTGACTGCGCCACTCTTGCTAGGAGTGGATTCAATTATTTCCATCCAGATCAATTATATGCATTCTTCTGTGGCCTGCTGACTCCCTCTGCATTATTCAACTCTGCTCTTCAGCGTGACTGACACGATAAGGGAGGGAGGGTGCTCCCTCCTCCAAAAACGGGCAGCGACACACATCAGGCGGCGGTGACAACAGTGGAGGTCCATAATTTAGAGATTTTATGGCAGCATCACTTTTCCATTGGACAGATATGGAATTTGACATCATAATTTACATTGGGAAAAACAGCCGGAATTAACCCTAAACTGACTAATTCCTGGTGCATCATCCTTACACTGGGCTGAAGTCAGTCTACAGCATTTATCTGTGCATCCCAGGCCAGACGTGTGTGTGTGTGTGTGTGTAGGTGTGTGTGTGCGACCCGATTTTACCATGAAAGTTTCATGGGGTACCATTTAGGGTATACCTCCTAAAACAGCTCAGGAAATGTAGCCAGAAACAATCATGACAAGAAACAGGCACGCACCAGGAGCCGGCTATGCAGTCGAAGAGACAGTACGAGAAATAAGTGGGGGGAAAGATTCAACATTAATGCGGAAAAAGGGATTGTTAAACAGAAGAGCTCTCCATGCTTACGGAAAGCATTTGGCAATGCTGTTTGTGCCAAGTTTGCTTCTTTAGTTTGCACTGAAGGCTAAAAAGCAACAGAAGCCTACAGCCACATCAAGAAGTTTCTTAAAGGGGACCTAACTATACTTCTTCAGTTCTTTACTTTAGTGTGTAAGGCACTTTTTGTGCATGTAAAACCCAAAGTACACAACAGAGGGAGAAACTCTCTTCCACAAAGCCCATTTCAGCTGTCTGAAATGCATTGCTAGAATTCCAGCCCTTTTCTCTGTTACAGAGTGATGTCATCTCGTAACACAACCCTTATTTCCCGCCTACCAGCAAGCTTGAAAACACCCTCACACCATGCATAGCTCTGCTTTACCAGAGCGTTTCAGAGAGAGGAGTAAATAAAGATGTATAGTATGAGAGAAATATAGTGTTTGGGGAAACTGACGCATATAAATCTATACTAGTAGGCTTGGTCAAACCATCGTTGAAAGAATAGCTGCACCCAGAAGGAAGTGTTGGACTGCAGTGCTATTGGGAGGGAAGATAAAGGTTACCAGGAACAATAAATGATAGTAACACAACATGCCAGACTCCTCTGGTGTCCTGTGATATTCTATCCCATGCAGCTTGAATATTCTCGCGCAGTTCCTGTAGATGTTTCAGTAGTGGTAGATGTTGACCATGGTGCGACCACGCTGGTCATCTCCACCAAGACAATGTTAGACTCAAGACGAGGAGTCACTGAAAATGACCCACTGCCTTTCTGAGTCACTCCATGACAGTCTACCACAACACCATTGCAGTCTTTGGTGACACTGACGTGGTGTGACATGGGCAGTCGTCCCAACGGTCTGTGTGCATGTAGTCCTGCGTTATGCAGCCAACTGCCAGTTATGCTGGCACTAGATGGCACAGGGTGACTCATGGAGGGGAACACTGCTCACTGAATGTCCGCAATCATCACTGTTGGGTCAGTCAGATAAGGCCCGTCCTTCCTTATATCACATGCGTGGTTGAGCACGAAACTTTCACATGTCTCATTTGCATATCTCACAATGTCAAACCTACCCACCAAGTGTAATTCTTGTCAGATGATTTTGTTCTGGGTGCAGCTATTTATGCAACCATTCTTCTGATGATGCATGTAAAATGATGAACATTAATAACAACCACGATAGGTTCACTTTCAGCCCCTTAATGTGAAGTGTGTTTTTGTTGTGCACATTGGAAAAAAATATTTTTATCATCAGGCGAATTTAATACAAACAAATTGAATTCTTAAAACTTGTACTGATTTGTGTAATCCAGTCATTGAGATGTAAACGAAGACATTCAGAGTGGTTTGCTGTGAAGTAGTTCAAACAAACTTGCCAACTTTACAGTGGTGGTATTAGGAACAACTCCCCGCTTGCACGTTCACACCCACCCCTTCACACATTCTCACTGCGAGTATGTTTGTTGTGCCATTAAGGGGACAGTGAATTGGCGATTGGTGGAACAACTATCCAACACTTCACTCCCCCCCTCACACATTCCTATCACAAGTAGTATGGGCAGGTGGCCGTGTATCTACTGGTTACAACACCCTACATGAACCCCTCCACCACGGCTTTTAAAAATACACTCATTATTAAAAGAATAGCTGCACAAAAAGCTGCACCAGAAGGAATCGACAGACTGGAATGAAGCTTGGTGGGTAGATTCGACAATGTGAGACATAATAATAACTGAAGCCTCACACTCAGCCGCTCATGTGACATAAACAAGGATGGGCCATATCACTGTACCTGACTGACCCAACAGCCACCACTGTGGACATTCAGTGAGCAATGATGTCCTCCATGAATCATCCTTGTTAGTGCAAGCAGCATCGTCAGACGGATACACGATGCAGTACTACATGCACACAGACCGTTACGACGACTGTTACGAATACCACGTCAGCATCACCAAAGACTTCAATGGTGTCGTGCCAAACTGTCATGGAGGGACTCAGAATGACAGCAGGTCATCTTCAGTGATTTTGTTCTGCTTTTGTCCTGGTGGGGACGACCAACAAATATTCAAGCTGCATGGGATGGATTATCACAGGACAACATTAGGAACATCCACAACTCCATGCTAAGACGTCTGGCATGGTGCACTAGCAAACATGGCGGCCCAACACGATACTGAGAGACACTACTTCTGTATGTGTAGCTCAATAAATATTGTCCATATCAGTCTAAACTTATCATCATTTTTGTTTCTGGTAACCTTTATCTTCCTTCCCAGTAGCACTGCAATCCCATACTTCCTTCTGGGTGCAACTATTATTATGATAGTGTCTCAGACATATCCATATTCAGTATATTCATAAGAATATTATGTAATAACATTACGTGAGAGAGATTTTAGGGGTGGAGTTCCCGTCAGATGCCTGGGTCCTTTACCTCCACTGGGAGCAATTCTGAGTAAATACCTTTCTGTAGAATGAAACCTCAAATCACTTTATTTACATCTAAGCCTTGTCATTATGTATAAACTTGCCAAAAACAGTGGAATGTCTCTTTAATAAATCCTGAACATTACTAGGATACTCGCCCTGGTAATACTCAGGATTTGCATTACACATACGGGCCCTACAAAGTCGTGTACAGTTCTTACTTGCCATAGAATTACTGTTAAATGACTGTTAAATAAACAGCTCCTTTATTTAAACCATGTACCGAAAGCACTCAAATCTGACTGTAAAAAAATTGCTTTACAATATGGGTACATATATTAGTGGTGCTTAAGATTGTCAGTGGAATTACTAAGTACAGTAGTTAAGTCATGTAGTAATAAATCATTATTAAATTGTAAAAAAAAAAAGGACTAACATTGTTTTAGATTTTATTAATTAGTTACTAAATGCTTAACGTAATAACCCCATTAAATAATCACAGTAATGAAAATTGTGTGACTCAACAATTGGGACAGTAGAAAGTAAACATTTAATGGACAGTTTACTGAAGTCTATGATAATCTCAAATAAAAAATGTAATTAAAGTTTTAAATATGTACTTTAACACTTTGTAAATGTGTAAGAGCACAGAGTTTGTGCATATCAAATTCATATATAAAGTATATCGTCGCTGTCCAATCAAAAACATGTATCTCCACTTTTGTCCATTTTTAATTTTATGCGTCATTTAAACACATAAGCTGCGGTTTATGCTGAGTGAGAATCTCATGATGAATGGACCAACAGAACTGGCCCAAAACTGCCTGGAAAGACGTCCAGTTCCATTGACTTCCATTAAAGTTGAATAAGGTTTTTGGCCTCTCCTGTAAAGTTGCCATTTTGGAGATACTTGTTTTTCTTTGGACAGCGACGATATGTCAGTCATGCAATATTTATTGAACACTGCTGTACAGTTCTTAAGAAAATTCTGCAGACAACTTTACAATAAGTACCAGAAAGAACATATACACACACACAAACACACACACACACACACACATATATATAATTTCTTTGGACAGAGACAATATATGAAACATTACTTAAGCATTTAATAAGAATAAGAACCTGCTTATAAAAATAATATTAGTCCTTATTTCTATCACTACGTAATGATTAATTGCTACATTGCTTACTTACTTAATAATGCTTATAACCCTCCTAGGTACAGTAAATAGATGTACCCTTATTGTAGAAAGTAACCATAAAAACCAACCCCCTCACAACAGCTTTGCATAGCTTTATAACGGAAGTGGCCATGCACAGTAGTAGGGGAGATGTTTGCTGCTTCCCTCTAGAATCATGTACAAAATGAAACAGAAAAAACAGTTGAGCTGAAATGTCATGAAAATGTTCTATTTGTCTGGCTATGACTTCAGTGTTTCCGTATTTTCATCTGCTTCTGGTATTACACATGAGCAATTACATGGGCAATTACTCCGTGTTTGTGTTAGGTCTCGGGGCGATTGATTGATGTCACGTTCACACTTAACCCCTGCCCGTTTGGTTACCGTTGACTACTTGGGTAAAGGTGCATGCGTGAAAGGGGCCACAGCAGTAGTGGCACATTTGCCGATGTATTTACTACCGTGTCTGTCACTGTGCAGTCAAACAGGACATGAAGGTGAAAATGTGGGCATGTCATGGCATAAGGTGATGCAGCATTCAGCTGTTCAGTCCATTTTCCAACATTTTACACTGACAAGTTTTTGGTTCCCTTCAACAAACTCATAGATCATCAATTCATTCATAGCTCAGCATTACTGGAATCTCAGCCCAGCAAACAAAACACAGAGGGAAATAAATGGCACTCAGGCCAGCTCACAGCTAATCCCTGATAGCTGCTAGGCTCCTTGAGGCTTGCTACATTAACACACATGTTGAGGGGATTCTGAAGCTGCTGAGGGACTTTGATGGTGTTCTGGCACCACCAGGGAGCTTTGAGGGGTTCTCTGCCTGGTTGAGGAGCGTGGGTTGGATCTTGGGGGCATCTTCTACAGGCCCCCAGGGATTAGGGAGCACTTCCTGATCCACCAGCTAGTGAGATAGGCGGTTCTTGTCTCTACTCAGGATAATCCTGGCCAATGTGAGGAAACATCTGTGGCCTGTCAGTGTAGTTTCTTAAGCCATTGCTTTTGCAACCTTAATAAGCTCACTGGACAAAAAACGAGTCACCTTGCGTGTTCACGGTGGTAGTAACTTCAGGCTTCTGCAGATGGTGCTGCACGAGGATGATGAGGCTGGTACAGTGGTACAGTGCAGTGACTGTCTCGTTCCATGTTTCAAAAATGGCTCCAAGGCAGATGTTAATGATTGGCTAAAAGGAGTGACTGTATTTGGGTGTGCCAAAGACCATAGTGTGAAGGACGTAGCTGAATCTGCAGGTGTACGGAAGTGTATGGTCATTTGGGTCTACCAGCAGTCTAAAATCCCAGTTTTCTCAGAATTGTGCCAGGGAAGGCAGCCACCAAATCTGGCCCAACTGCACAATTCCTTGATGCAAGAGTGTCTGAACATTGATGTGGCCTCCATCCAGAAAGTCAAAGCCAACTCAAATAGCAGCTATAGGTTTCCATCACAGGTGACAAAATTTTCATATGGTGAGCAGGCAGTAATATACGGTAAAGGGCAGGCAGCCCTTGAATCATTTTTCCATTTGCTTAGTTTTCCAATTAGGACGTTTACAAAATACATCCACGGCCCGATACAGACATTACTATCCTTAAATTAATATCATCAAGTTATTTACATCTGCTTTATCCTCATATTCTTTCTTTTTTTCCAATTTGAGTTCTAATTATGAACAATACTAACTGCATTACTGACCAATTACTTAACCTTAGCACTGGAAACATCTGTCTAGGATAATCTACAAAATAATCAGATTTGGTTTGAGCACTATGGTTTTTTAAGTAGGCCACTGGGGGAGGGGCGAGGGGGGAGGTGGGGTTATAGGGATGTTTTTCTCTCTCCTTCTGCTCTCTCCTTCATGGGGTGACAGTTTGATAAAGTTCCCCAGGATGGGATCTGCTCTCCAGCGGGCACAAAAAAGTAGTCTTGCCAGACCTCCGCCACAACCCAGCCAATCAAGCCAGCCAAAAAAAAAAAACAGACTCACCTTGAAAATATGGAAAGACAGAAACTGGTTCCTGTATTATGTGTAGGTTCCACATGAATGAGCATGACCTGCTGGTGGCTCCAAACTTTTATTAAACACACCTACACTTTAACATTGGCTTGTTGACCTGTAACAACAGCAGAACCATACTGGTGCTATACAGACCCATTGTGAAAAGATTCTTTGGTGAGAACCATTTGCACTAGGCTTTCTGTCTTAGAGGAGAACCATTCCACTGGCTAAGGAACCGTTTATGCATGCAGCATAAGCCAGAGGCCACCCATTCATTCATTTAAGCAATGCCATTAATCATGTATTACACCAAATGACTCAACGTTCCTGGAACATGTGGTATAGCTTAGGTAGTGTTATGGTTTGGTGAGAATTTGAGCTCATAAGGTAGGCAGTATATGACTAGCAAACTGGGACACATATACTGTAAAACCTGTGGCCATGAGGGACAAGGATGCAGTCACTCATTTTTAATTAAAATGATCAGCATGGATTACCCAGCATGGCGGCCTGTTCAGGGTGTATCCTGCATTCCAAATCAGTCAAATCGGTGAGGCCAATCATTCTCTGAGTAGAGAGTGAGCCATTTTGGAAAGAGAGGATAAAAAATGTTGTCCTTTATTCAGCTTAGTCAAGAATTTGAACTTCCTAAAACAAATTTTCTGGTATTTGCAAATTAGGCACTTTTTAAATAAAACTTATAATCAAAATAAAATTACCAGCCCCAATAGAACAATTCTTTTTAAAAAATCAGTTAGGGGATATACCATGCAAGGTCATTTCAAATTTATATCAAACCTTTAAATCAATGGAACCACATAACTCCCTGTATATTCAAAGTAAGTGGGAAGCTGAACTACAAACTGAGATCTCAATAGAAAATTGGAAACATATCTGTTCTGAATGTCACTTAGCTACTTGTTGTAATAACTGGAGAGAATTTAAATGGAAGCTAATTGTTAGATACTTTAGAACACCACATATTACTGCGCAGATTGGTTAATCTTCATCTAGTAGTTGCTGGAGGGAATGTGGAGAAACAGACTCAAACTTTGTTCATACATTTTGGTACTGTGTAAAACTGAAGAAGTATTGGGAGGATATTTACGATGCCCTTCAGTCAGTTTTTGATGTTCCTGTTCCTAAAGATCCTTTGGTGTCGCTACTAGGAGCTGTTCCTCAGGATTCTGAGGAGATCTATCTCCTTCATGTTTTATTTGCAGCAGCAATTAAGGGTATAACTGTGAACTGGCTCAAAACCACTGTCCCACCGCATGAATCTTGGATAGAGCGTCTATGGATGATACATAGTATGGAAGAAATAACATATAACTTGAGACTGCAGAAGAAAAAATTTGGATGGAGCCCAGCAATGTTAAGAATGCTTTCAGACCAATTGTAATTGAAGTGTATATGGCTGTCAATGAGAATGTGTACATAATCATATGTTAACATTTATGAGGCATGACTGTAAAAAGAATGATAAATGGTGAATATTGCTTGATCTTCAATAAACAATAAGTAAAAAAAAAATGTCACAATGGAGAAAATCACAGCAAGGTTACAGCGACGAACTGATATTTTTGCTAAAAGATGGTCACCATTACTACAGGCAATGCCAGAACTCTTGTCACCTCCTCTTTAATATGCCTTTTTTTTGTATTTTTATTTATTATTATTATTATTATTATTATTATTATTATTATTTTCCTTTTCTTTCTCTGATCAAATCTATGTATATGTATTGTATGTCTGTTTCTGTATTTGTGTGTTGAATAAAAAGTCTTTTTAAAAAAAAAAGAAGAAATTGATTCATTTTGTGCCAATTGTGATTTTCACACAGAGGAATTGGTCTTCCGCATTTAAACCATCCGTGAAGTAAAACACCCACATACACACTCACTAGTGAACACACTTACTAGTGAACACACCACTCAATGAGCACTGGGATACACTCCAAGACAAAACTCACCACGGATTCGTTGGTCGTCTCCACCAAGACGAAAGCGGGACTCGTCACTGAAGATGACCTGCTGCGATTATGAGTCTCTCTATGAAAGTCTGGGATCTGGGAACGTCTGCCACTGTGGCTGTCGGGTCATTCAGGTACAGCGGTTAGACCCATCCTTGCTTACGGTACATGCGCGGCTAAGCGTGAAACTTGAATCATTCACATGTTTAATGATGTCAAACGTACCTACAAAGTTTCCTTCCCTGTTGGTTGATTCCTTCAGGGTGCTATTCTTTTGATGGTGAGTGTATAGACACTTGATAAGGATCCCGTTATGAGTGTAGCTGCACTCTTGCGTAGCTGTGCACATCTCCTGTACGAAAACTAAAGAAACCAAAAAACAACAACAACAATTGAATCGCTCTTCAGGGAAACAATTAGTGGTTCTTCTATGGCTCCAAAGAACCCTTTTGAGCAGCTGTACGTTGAGGAGGGTAAGAGTGTGGTGAGATAGAGGAAGGAGGTGGTAATAAGTGCTTGTTAAAGCCACCAGTAGCAGCAGCACTGATATGCTGAGCCTCCTTATAAGCAGACTGTAATTTCACACTCTCTGTATGTATGTGTGTGTTTTGGCACCGTGTTTTGGCGCACACACACCCAGCCCAGATGAGAGCGCAGCAGCGTTCTATGATATTGGTGGATGCTGTGCACTCACTAAGTCCCACATGTGTTAAATTATTCAAATCGCACAAGCACCTCTCCAAAACAGCCAGCCAATCCCCTTCCCACTGGACAATATGTGCTTACCGCCATCTATACACACGCACACACGCCACACACAACCACACACTCCACCAAGCTTCCAAAGCACACACTTGATTCACACCTCTTTAAAGCATATTTATCCAAATGAAAAATCTCATTAAGGTTATAACCTATCACGTTAGAGCGCCTCGGTCCCAGAGGCTCATTAGCGTTGCCCGTTCTGAAGCTGAAGCTGAAGCCGTATGTATGTATGTATGTATGTATGTATGGCTGTGTCTGCATGAGCGTGTGAGGTTTTTTTTTTTTACCATGGTTACCCGCGGCTCCGTAGCGTGTGAGGATAGTGATTTGAGCGCTGTGTGTGTGGGAGGTGTAGGTAGTTCTTAATTACTGCCGTTATTTCTGGCGTGTGTGTAAATCATGTGTGACCCACGCTAATGAGTACTAGCACTCCAAACGTGCCTTCCACCAAATCTCACAGGTTCCCTCCCTTAATCACTGCTTCTTGTTCTCCACTTCCATTTAAAAGAAAAGAAATTACCTGCAGCAGGCAAGCCAAGAACGCATGTGCAGGCTGGAGAAGTTGTAGCCGTGCTGCAAATGACACCATTGAGCGAAACTGTATTCCAGACTGGGGGACTTTAAAAGGAATAGCTTGGCAAGGAAAAATCATTGACACAATTTTGACCTTACCCCAAAATGTAGCGGCTTGTTTTGTTCAGCATCTTTGTGGTACTGTCTATTCCAGAAGAGTGAATTAGGCACAAGAAACTCAATTCCCAACTTGGATGACATCTGCCAAAAAATAAAAGAATACAACATAAAAGACAGGATATATACAGTACTGGAGGTCGTCTGTTGATATTCGGGCCCAACAGCAAATCAAATAGAACCTTCCCTTGTATTCTTCAGACCAAGACCATGATATAACATTCATGGTAAGTATCATTGGCTTGGTTGCTGCTTGCTAATGCAGCTCAGAAAACAATTAAATACACTCATCATCAAAATAAGAGTTGCACCCAGAGGAAAGTGTGGGACTGCAGTGCTGTTGGGAAGGGGGATAAAGGTTACCAGGAACAATGAATGATATGGGCAATATTTATTATGTAACACATACAGAAGTAGTGCCTTTTAGTATGGGGTTGGGCCGTCATGTTAGCTAATGCAACATACCAGACGTCTCGGCATGAGGTTGTAGGGGCTCCTAATGCTGTCTGGTTGATAATCCATCCCACACAGCTTGAATATTCTCACACAGTTCCTGAGGATTTTGCGGTAGGGGTGGAGGTGGAGTGACATTCTGGACATATGACACATGTCAACAAACCATTCCTGTTGGCATTGACCATGCTGCCTTTACACACAGATTCATCGGTCATCCCCACCAAGACACAAGTGGCACTCGCACTAACAATGACCTAAGACTACTCCATAAGTACACACAACAGCATGGCAGTCTTTGGCGACATAGTGTTAAGAATGTGGTGTTAAGGACAATCGCCATAACTGTAAAAGGTTGACAAGTAACCCCCACATGTGTTCTAGGCTGGTTTAAGCTATGTACTGTGCTGGTCTGGTGCTGGTTTAGCTGGTTACCCAGAATACCAGCATCCAAAATACAGCATATGCTGGTTTTGCTGATGATCAGCCATATTGGCCTAGTTGATCTATTACACCAGTTATTTTCTAGCAGGGATGGAAGCCTATAGGTTAAATCATCACACACTTGCCTTAAACTGCATTGAGCATTTCCCAAATAGACTATATGTGGTAGATATGTGGTTTCTGACACTGTATGTACTTTACCTGGATGAAACATTGATGTAAAAGGTCGCTTAGTACTGTTTTAGCTAGGCTACTTTATAATGAAGTCAGATTTTATAGATGACAGCCATACAGTGTCTATTTGAGACTATCCAGGAGCCCTGCCAGGTTTGAAGCAAGCGTGTAATGATATAGGCACATAGTTGGGACAATGCTAACTGGAAAACATAAGCTTATATCACTTAGCAATACTAGTCTCATGGCTTCGGTGCACATCTAAAGAGGCAAACTGAGGACATCAGACATGTCTTGGCTGATTCTTAAGCGTAAAGGGAAATTGCCTATATTTGATTTTCCACTAAACTATTCCTGTAACGCAGGGAAGAAAAATGAGGAGTCTAAATGAGCACGAGGGAGGACAGAGAATGAGCCATCTATCAGTCACGGCTTAACCTAATGCCTGAGAGCATGGCAGAGAATGCACATGTGGGTGGTCTGGACCACACGGTCATGACGGGGGTCGAATGCAGACATGTGCTGTACAGGCTGGTGCACAAAGACAAATGAACACACACACACACAGACCTGTCTACACACAAACAATACCCATACTAGTGAGTGTGTGTGCGTGTGTTGGTTCAAGAAGGACAGCATGTAAAAGCACGTTCCAAAAACTAATCTGAATGACGTGCACATTCCTCCACATGACCTACACACACCGAAACTGACATGCACCACACGCAGAGACACACACCCATGCCTGTCAAGATGTGGGGTCATGTGTACAGTGTTTCCCATATGCATTTCATGTATGTACAGTGCTGTGCAAAAGTCAGAGACACTGTTTCTCTGTATAAGACCCCCACAGGGCCACCACAGGGAAGGTATTATGTGGGTGGTGGATCATTCTCAGTACTGCAGTGACACTAACACGCAGGTGTGAGTGGATCAGAGACGGCAGCGTTGCTGCAGCCGGCAGCGTCTTGTGACCACTGATGAAGCACCAGAGGATGATCAACACACACTGTGCAGCAGCAGGTGAGCTATCTGCAAGGTGGACCAGCAAGGTAGGAGTGTCTAATAGAGTGGACAGTGAGTGGACACAGTGTTTAAACACTCCAGCAGCACTGCTGTGTCTGATCCACTCACACCAGCACAACACACACTAACACACCACCACCATGTCAGTATCACTGCAGTGCTGAGAATGATCCACCACCCACATATACCTGCTCTGTGGAGGTCCTGTGGGGGTCCTGACCATTTGTGAACAGTGTTAGAAAGAATACAGAGAAACAGATGGACTACAGTCTGTGATTGTAGAACTACACAGTGCTCCTTTATGGTCAGTGGAGCTGATAAAATGGACAATGAGGGCAGATACAGGGAGGTGTACCTAATAAATTGCTCATTAAGTGTAAGTGCAATACATAACTTTGCGTTGCTTTGAACACAGAGATGAACATTATCAGTGTTGTGTACTGACAGTGTCTGTTCTGTATGGACTCTGGATGTTCCATTTGCAGGCAGCTTGATTAATGAGAGCTGGAGTTCATGTAGTGACCAGTGTGATTTATGCCTTGCTCCCATCGAATAAACACACACACACCTGTTGTGAGGAAAGGGCACATTCCTCATCTCCTTACTCCTCACTATCTATGCATTCATTTTGAAGATAAGCCTTATGGGGAAAAAACAGTGTCTCTGTAAATATGGGCAGCTAAAAATAGGTTTAAGAAAGAAATTAAAAAGAAAGAAATAATTAACATCTCTCTGTACTGCAGGGAGGGAGGGGCGCTGTGCAAACATCTATAATTATCCAAGGTAAATGTCAGAGAGAAAACAAAAAGTATTAACGTGGTGACAGCAATATGTGGCTGAAATATGTTTTTTTAATGTTTGCTGAATGACTCCTAACACCTAAATGGGGTTTGAGTAGTGTTTAAATTGAGAGGGAGAAAAAATGGAATATGATTAAAGGAGCAATATGTAAGATTTTTTGTTTAAAACACTATTTTTTTAATTTAAGCTATTAACACAATGTGAAGAAATAACAGTTTTGTTGTGTCACAGAGATGTCTACTTAGCCCCAGCCCCTCCTGTCTTACAATATCTCTTTGCACCTCAAGAGGCAGTAGTGAGTCACTGTAACACTGAGTTTGCTATCAGACCAACATGAGAGGATGAAGAAGTAGTGCTGCTGCCCCGACGGTGTTTTCTAACATCTTATCAATCATGTTAAAGGTTCTGCTCCCGGTTAGATCTTTTAAGGAGAGATAAAGGGATGATGCTGATCTCGTGATGTTTCCTTTAGACTAGTAAGTAAACAGCTGGCAATGCAAAACACTAGAAGCAGGCAAGAGTTAACTGGTGTTGTTTCCTAGAACAGCTGGAGATGACACCACAACCTTCTGGATGATATGATCTCGTGCCCCCCTTTAGACTAGTAAGTAAACAGCTGGCAATGCTAACACTGAGGAGGAGGTACTGTGTGTTTCCTAGAACAGTGCATTTAATTCCCAGCCTTCTGGTGAAATTGCCCCCTCACAGGTTGAATCACGATGCATTTGACCCATCCAAAAGACGGCCTTTGATTGGGCAGCAAGTCAGGAACACAGCCACTGATTGGTCAACAAGTCAGGAACACAGCTTGGGTTTGGCTGACAAGGGACATTATGTCTGACTGGACATTAAATAAACAAAGGGAGGTCTCCGACTTTGGCGTAGTGCTGTAGCTATGATGTAAACCACTGTAAACAACAACAAATCCCCTCTTCATACAGTTTCTGTTGTGCTGCAGTTGAGTGTTCATGCTGTGGTGACACTAAGGCCACATTATGAGTGCTGAAGGCTACTGTACATATACACACTCCATGGAATATATACATGCAGACAGTCTGAGCGGAGGGGCCAAAAAAGGTCAGGCCATCAGCGGGGGTGGTCCGTGACACACAGAGTCTAAATAGACTTCAGGCCAACATGTTCTCTTATAAAAATAAACACGGAGGGGAAAAAAGCTTAGCACAACTCAAAGCAGTCCAGCTGATTTAATTACCCTACACCGCTGAACGGAAAAGGCGATGCTCAAGACACATTACAGTCAGAGGACGACTTCTTCACCTTCAGTGCTCTTTAGAATGAAGAGGGGGGGCACTCACACACGCTCACACTCCTTGGAGATTTGGCTTAATAGGATAGAAAGCTGATTATCATGAGGTGGAGAGAGGATGTGAGGGCTGGCGGATGTTTTATTCAAATGCAGAGTTAAAAAGGAATAAGTGCGTTTGATCTCTCCTGCGCAGTCGCTGTCTCTCACCGTACAATGGGAAACCTATGATCATATAATGTGTAACAGTCATAAAAAGTAGATATTCAGCTAAAAGAGCTCTACAAAAAATGAATTATGGTAACATATATGATTAATGGCGAGAATGAATAGGAGGAGGTCAGTAGATCTAATAGTAATAAACTGATCTTCAAACTTTTTTCAGGTCCATACTAGTTTATTCTCCAGCAAGCCTGGGAAATATGGGAAAATGAATAATTAGCATAATATATTCTCATTGAAAAATGATTATAGATGGAATCATCACTGCCTGGCTCAAAGATATGGTTTAGCTTCTGACTTCTGTCATGCTTTCTTTGGTTTATATACTTATATAACGTTACCTGACATAGTATATTCAAAATGTTTAATTAAAACTGCATACTACATAAAACAATACCAGATCATTCATTTTGGTAATGAACATATTTTGATCTCTATGCTCTAAGCTCTCTATGGTGTGGGTTCATGGCCATTTCTGCTCTTTAACTGATGCATGCCAAAGTAAACATGTATGTTAATAGTGCCCTCTTGTGGCAAAACTGCAGATTGCTAAACATGAGTGAGTTAGTCAGATCCTAAAGTCATGTCCACCTGCTGTACACTTTGCATTACATATATACTCGTCAAGAACAGTTGCACCCAGAACGAAGTTTCCGATTGCAAAGCTATTTGATAGGAAGTTTCTATAAAAGGTTACCAGTGTGGCACTGGGCCGCCATGATGCTAACACAACGTGCCAGACATCTCGGCATGGAGTTGTAGAGGTTCCTAATGGTGGCCTGTGATAATCCATCCCATGCAGTTTGAATATTTTCACACAGTTCCTGCAGATTTCTTTGAGGCCAATGTGTTTGATCCATTTCTTGCCATTTGAGTTTACACACAGAGGAATTTGTGTTCCGCATTGAACCCATCTGTGAAATGAAACACCCACATACACACACTCTATAGCGAGCAGCCCTATTTACGGTGCCCGGGGAGCAATCAGGGGCTAGGTCGTTATTTCAGTCATTCGGGGAATCGGACCGGAGACAATCCATTTACCAGGTTGGTTCCTTAACCTCCAGCCCACGATTTCCCAGATTTTGTGGTTGGG
The DNA here is from genome assembly GCA_024036415.1 of Prochilodus magdalenae. NCBI lineage: Eukaryota > Metazoa > Chordata > Actinopteri > Characiformes > Prochilodontidae > Prochilodus > Prochilodus magdalenae. The sequence goes on from JAMWET010000300.1 coordinate 364,050, forward strand.
GGTGGAGGTGGAGTGACAACAGGCCTTCTTGACATGTAATGCGCCACAACAAACTGATCATCTTGAAGCTGACCATGGTGCCTCCACACACTACACACCAAAATAAACAGTTTTAAAGAGTGTGTTCAGGAGATTATTGCCTTGCTTGTCAATCTTCACCAACATCTCATTACCCTGGCCTGTCATACAGGCCTTTTCTCGACTCCAGCTCAAGTTAAGCCCCGCAAAATTTGTTAAAGAACTTTGATGAGCATGTCTTGACACTGATTGTTGCATTATTGATATTACTGAATGTTGCATCAAAATGAGCACTAGAATAAAATGACACTGTATCAAAACTAGCCAACCACAGTGTTTTCCTGCACAGTGTAAACATCTAAACCAATCACACTTCCAGTTCTGACGACTTACAATGTATAGTATTAAATTCACTTCATTCAAACATCCACATGAATGACACACCAAATCAAAACTATTATCAGTAAACATAAGAAATAAGTAAATACAGTGCCTCACCAGCAACACCCAACCAGATGAGATTCTTTTGGTCAAAACAATGCAGACAGATCTTTAACCATGCCACATTATTAATGCTCCACTGTGTTTTAACACACTGTAACGTGCAGCCATATCAACTCAGTGCTAGTATCATGTCGGTATTATGCAGCTTCCCTTTTATAAGTGCATGCTCTCCAACTGACTATACCATCCACACTCTGAAGGAACATTATAGAAACTACTTCAAAACGCATTACATCACCCTCCCCCACCTCTATAACTGAGAAAGAGCTTCTTGTCACAACAGCTAACGGCTGCTCACCACACACACTTGGCTAACGTGGATCCAGGCCTAACACACCAGCCGTCACACTTTCAGCTACGGCTTAAGGCACAAGCTGCACTGTACATACAGCACTGAAATATTTCTTCATGGAAATAACGTGATCTAAAATACAGAGATTATTACTCTAGCCTCTTTCTATGGGATCCTAATGGGCCATTTCACAGACAAAGATTATTAATCGATTTAATAAAGGGAATATCTTCCCCTGTAACTGTATTGCCAGATTAGCCAGAACACTGTTGACCCTTTGTTTGTGAAAACTTGAGACTTTGTGTTGAGCTGCTGGTGAGCAGTGCAAGCTGACATAGGGAGAGATGTGGCCCTACTGCTGTGAAAACAACAAGATGTTGGTGATGAGATACAACAGCGGTTCTCTTCATATCATAATTCTATACTATTGCCACCATACAAATAACACTTAAACACAGACTGGGCGTCTCCACCAAGACAAAAGCCAGATTCACGACTGAAGATGACCCGTTGCCATTTGGAGTCAGCGGGTTTTTCTCTCACGACACCAGTGCAGTCTTTGGCAATGTTGATGTGGTGTTAAGGCCAGTCATTATAACGGTCTACCTACGTCACATGCGTGGCCAAGAGCGAAACTAGAATCATTCGCATGTCACAAATGTCAAACCTACCCATCAAGTTTCATTCCTGTCAGTTGATTCCTTCTGGGTGCAGCTATTCTTTTGATGAAGAGGCTACATTTGTGCTGTAGACGTTGAGACTTCTGGTTACCAACACCACCAGTGAAAAGAAAAGTCAGTAAGTTTCTCTACAAAGGATTGTAGTCATAGCAAACCAGTCTGAAAGGGCTTGTTTGCATATTAGAGTCTTCTGTAATAGCCATAAAGGGCAATATCACGATTTATGATTAACAAATAGCATATTGTACAGCTCTAGTGGGGAGAAAGCTTCAAATTGAGGCCCATTATAGACAACACAGGCTTTAAGATGAGGCGTCATGAAAGGAGAGGACAGCCTTGAAATGATTAACCCTGTACAAACTCATCTCTAATTCCCGTCCAGTGTTTGAAGGAGAAATGCTATCAGCAGTTAGCGATGCGTTTATAAACCCTGTTAATGTTTAAGCCTCTGGGTGTGCGTCTGTCTGTCTATGGCTCAGCAATACAGGACAGTACAGGATAGCTAATCCTCAGTTCCTCTGCCCAGCTAACTCAAAGCTAGAGGAAATCTGACCCCAGCACTTATAACCAAGCTAATCCCACCCCCTCCCCCCAACAACTCATTACAAACCTTTAATCTTCAACCAGCTCTATTCCAGCTCACACATGATCTCCACTAAAATTCAATGAAAAAGAAATAAATCCCACAACAGGTCCAATCATCCGTCTCCCCGGCATCTCTTTATTGATCACACATCATCTCCTCCTGCCAAAGGTCGTTCCCCCTTCTCCACCTCCTCCACCAGGCAGGCCCCTTTCAGTACCGTCCTGTGGCTGTCAGAACAGGCCTGACCCCTCCCATACTCTGATACACATCTCAGGCTTTGTGTCCTGCTGTAATCACAGCTCTGACAGCAAGCGACCAGTTTAAGACTAAGACAGAGGCTGTAGGGACATAAATCCGAAAGGACACTGATGAAATGAGAGCAATGTGGCAGCGCTCTTATCTGCTTCAGCAGCAGTAGCAAGGACATGGTAATTCCAGTGAAGAGTCGATTGGCCTGTAGCAGCGCATCTCAGGGCGTTTATTAACCAGTGCGGCTGTGCATCAGCTCTGTGCCAACATCATCTCTCTGTCAGCTGCTTTAATGGTGGCCAGTAATACAGATAAGAAGACCAATGATGGACTCTGGGCTAGAGTATCTAATACATGGGACAAGGGGTTAGCATTTGCTGTCCACTTTAACCCAGAGGTGTAGTCAATGTGGAAGTGCCTTTGGCTGCATTCAGACATCCTGCCGTAGGTTACAGTGGCACTTTGGCTGGAACTCGCTCTGCTATCTGAATGCAAACTGATATTAGAAAAACTCTGAGTTGCATATGCTCCACATTCTACTCCAGATATGCCCTCCGATATGCCAAACACTTATTTGGCCGACACTGCCTCCAGAGATCTAGCAAATTAAAGGAGGCCTATTATGCTAATTGTCAGTGTTCATAATTGTATTTTTGGGGCTTTTAAAATAGATTTACATGCTTCAAATTTCAACACAGTATTTTATTCATACTGTATGTCTGTATTCACCCTCAGTGGGTGCTGAATGGTCATCTCGCCCACTCTGCTCTGATTGATCAACTGCCAAATTGGCATCCTGCTACAACTTCAGCCCCCACACCGCTGTGGCTGTTCTTACTGTGTTGCCGGTTCCGCTGTATCAGTTTGAGCCAGAGTCTGATCCTGGAAGTTCCACTTTCGTAAGCTAGACTGGAGCAGGGAGATTCAGAGTGGTCAATATTTATTGGTTTAGCTCTGTCTGCATTGTGTGAGGGAATGCTAAACTCGTTAGTAGGAGGGCTGTGACATAAGATCACATTACCTTGTAACAGAGGACCGGGCTGGAATTTCAGCAAGGAATTTCAGGTCAGCTAAGAAAAGTGGTCTCTGCGGGAGAGTTTCTCCCTCTGGTGTGTACTCTAGGCTGTGTAACCTTGCACCCAGTTTACATGCATTAAAAGCTACATACACAGTAAAGGAAAAAGTATAGCTGGAAAAATGAAATGAGTTCTAAGCAACCAAACGGTTTAGTCTTTATCAAATGGCCTGACAAAAAGGTTATTAAAATTGGACTGATGTAAAATGTGGAGAAGCTTTTTAAGTGAGATTTGTTCGCAGTAATGTTAATAAGAAGAGGAATAGAGAGGAATCTTCTGACTGATTGGATTTGGTATGGACTGGATGTAGGCCACATCAGTGTTCAGGCAGTCTAGCAATGAAGAATTGTGCAGGACGGCCGGATTTGGTGGATGCCTTCCCTGGCACAATTCTGAGCAAAATTCCGCTGCAGATTCAGCTACTTCCTTCACACTAACACTAACACCCACTAACACTAACACCCAAATGCAGTCACTCCTATAGCCATTTTCCACACATGGAGTGAGACATTCACTGCACTGTACCACCTCTTCTCAAACTACGGATCCCGCCACTCACACCTCACAGCTATTTATAACCCCATCATCCTCGCGCAGCGCCATCTGCAGGAGTCTGAAGTACTAGAGGATGTCACTAAATCCTAAATACACTCATGGGACTTGGTGTACAGTGAGAGTAATTCTACTAATTCCTCCTCTTTGCAAGGTAAAAAGCGAGTGAGGAGGATAAATGAAAGGAGAGCATTGCAAGCTGGAGATAAGCTGAAGGGGAATGGGGCAAACTCATTCATTAAGCCATTGCTAACAGCCTACAAAGAAATCCAGGATTTCCCAATTTCATATAACATAATTCAGCTGCTAAAGACCTGACTCTGAGCACAGAGGCAGAAGGCTCTGAGCTGGCCCTATAGAACAGGCCTTCATTTACCGTTCCCATAAAGCCGGTCCTCGTAATTGGCACTGGAAAGCATGCCTGGCTGAACTCTTTGTGATGAGGGAATGCTCCAAACGGGACATTAGGACAGCACACAGGACCTTCCAAGAGTAATCAATCATGTTGTTCTTGTTGTTATGCAAATGATTTGTTGATTGGTTCTGAATCAATTAGCGGCGTTCATTAATTAAGAGCGGGACGATTTGGACGACGTCAGAGCGCAGGGCAAAGATGCAGAAGGAGACTAACTCCTGTGTGTGATTAATGACTGTATAAAGATCAGGTCTCCCGAGAGCTCTACCCAGCCTGGATACATACGTCCTTTCTGTGCTGTTTCTGAAAGTCAGACTGAAGTCCTGGCATCACACACAGTCAGCGTCGACACGTTCATTGTTGAAAGTAGCGTTCTTTGGCTTGGCATTAGAGCTATGAGGCTACAGCTAACATTGTAAACGTTCATGCATAGTTGGCTTCATAGTAGGGCTGGACAACACAACAAGTAAAAACACTCTCTTTAGCTTCTATGCTTTTCTAGCACAAGGTGTAGCAACCTGCTACTGCCTCTCAGTGCTGTGAGAGGTATGGCCACTCTATGCCAACACTACTGGACTGGCAAGAAAGGTAAAGTGGCAGAGAAGACGAAGTCCGGCCAAGGCCTACAAGAAACAAATCCCCAAAGATGGGCGGTGACGACTGCAAAGGAGCCAGTGTGGAAAGCTTCACCTCACCGGCTGACCAGAGCCTGGCAGGAGCACAGGGAAAGACGTGGGCACATAGACGACTGTATTGTAGTTGGACGCAAAGACTGCTGGAAAGGAAGCATTAACACAGCCTTCAGGAGTGCTTCGAGCAGGCACCAGTGGCTAAGGTTGGCTAAGGCCAAAGGTCTGGGCTCCAGTGAACCCAAGCAGCACCCCGCTTGAGGTTGCCAGTGTGGTGGGTGGCAGAGGAAGCAGACAGCATCCAGAAGAGCAATGCCGGGTACATAAAATTAAGCACATAGCCATGCAGTCTCCATAGACCAACAGAGGCAGTGGGCCATACAGAAGAGCTGCTGCCCTGCTAGATCTGCCCCGGTCAACTGTAAGTGCTATTATGGTAAAATATCTATGGTGCAAAAACAGCTCAGGCACACCATGCAAACTATCAGAGTGAGGCTCCCAAGTGCCGAAGCACACAGTCTGTAAAACTCACCTCTCCTACGATGCATCACTCACTTCCAAACTGCCTCTGGAAGCAACACCGGCTCACAGCCTGTGCATGAATGGGTTTTCCTATGGTCAAGTAGATGCACACAAGCCAAAGATCACTATGTGTAATGCCAAGCACCAGCTGGAGTGACGTAAATCATGTCACCGCTGGACTCTGGAGTGGTGGAAATGTGTTCTCTGGAATGAGAAATCACGCTTCCTATCTGGCAGGCTGATGGACAAATCCAGAGAACGCTACTTGCCAGATTACATGGTGCCAGTAGGTGTTTTTCAGGGTGTGTGATCCTTGATCCAGTGAAGTGTGATGTTAATGCTAAAGCATTTGAGACAATTGCATTTTTCCAACTTTGTGGAAACAGACAAACCATTTCCTGTTCCAGCATATCTGTGCCCACCATGCACAAAGCAAGCTGCATAAAGACATGGTTTGATGAGTATGGAGTGGAGAAACTGCACATAGCCCTGACTTTAACCCCACTGAACACTCTAGGTATGAACCAGAACTTAGTCTTTTGGTCCAACATCAGTGCCTGATCTAACAAATGCTCTGTTAACTGATGGGGCACATATTCCCACAGACTTGTGTTTGGGACCTTTTCCCAGGAGAGGGAAGGCTATTATAGCCTTAACAAGTGGGACCACTACTTAGCACTACTTGCTAATGGAATAGGATCTCCCATAGACTCATGTAGGTGTGATGGGCAGTTGTCCACATATATTTGGCCATATGTGGATTGCATTATGTGCACTGGTAAGCGATCATTACTCGTTAGCTATATTAGCCTTGTACCATGGTTGGTACAGCGTAGTAACACCACCAATCTGTGGCCCTCACTACATTCCCAGAACATCCTCTGAACGGTGCAGTTGGAACATCATGTCTTAGTTTACATTTAATCTACACAGTCAAGTCACATTATTATGACCACTTCATACTTCTGGAAGAACACAAGCTGGTGGTGGCAACGTTATGGTCTGGGGAATGTTTTCGTGGCATTCTCTGGGTCACTTAGTCCATCCAAACAATCCATCCTTGCAGATCTTGTATACACATATATGCTGCAGAGTGGTTACTCTGGATGTCATAATAATGTGACTCAACTGCATAGGAACATTATTTAAAATCATTAACTTTTTCGAAAAATGTACTTTGAACATTAAACTACAACACTTCTTTTAAAATTTCTTTTAAAAAGATTAGATCTTGTAGGTAAGGTTAACCAAAGTTCCTGGAAGGTCCCCTGCTCGCTAGGTTTGATCTCTCTACAGGTGCATGTGCCCTACAGTATACTAATGAGTCCTTGGGCAAGACTCTCATCACAACCTTCACCTACCTCTATAAGAACTGATCAAACTGTAAGCCACTCTGGATAAGAGCGTCCGTCAAATAGCATAAACTGTACAGTGAGTAAGTTTGAACAACACTCTGAACTCTTCATGTACGCGTCAAGTTCAGCAAGCAGGGCTGAAAAAAAAACCGAATAAATAAATAAATAAGTAAAAGAGTCAGAAAAATCTTAGAGACTCTAGTAACCTCCGGTGACAGTTTCAGCACGCTTGCACACACTTCTGCTGCCTTTTCTCCAGCGTGTTCACACCTCACTTGTGAAAACTCTGCCTCCTCAAACTACCAACTGCTCTCCTGCCACACAACAAAAGGCGAATCTGCACCGCCAGACACGGCGCATGAGTCACACTGTCACATCCACGTTCGCTCAAAACTCAAACTGCAGCTTCTGGATCCTACGCAGACGCTAAAAACGTGGGGGAAATATTTTCATCTTTAGCGATATTCACACCCTGACCGCCTGGCCCTTTGCCTTAGCACACAAAGTCTACAAGTTTGCCATGCGTGTGCTATTTCTTATTCTGAACCTGCCTGGCAAGATTCAAGTGAAAGTCCCCATCTGCACCAAAATAATTACCCCCTTTATTGAAGTAAAATTAACCCCCCACCAGAATTCACCACTGGTGCCTCTGAGCCCCCCTTATCTCCACAAGTAATAAACATTCCAGGCCCTCAAGCCTCCTGCGCAGACGAGAGAGAGAGAGAGGGAGAGAGAGAGGAGAGAGGGAAAGAGGAGAGAGAGAAAGAGAGCAAGAGAGAGAGAGAAAAGCAGTTTTAAAAGAATATATTAAGTAAATAAATAGATGATAATTAAATAAATAATACAAAATCGTAAATAAACAAAAATTAGTAAAAAAAAAAAGATATAGAAAATTAAAAAATAATAAAATAAATACAAATAATGAATACATAAAAAATAAATAAATAATTAAACTAACAGGGTGTAACCATTTTTTAAATGCAACAACTGACAACGGCTTACATGTTTATGACGTTAACACACCAGCCAAGCCTCAGTCTGTAATTTCTACAAATACAACAAGGATGGTTCGCAGAGCTGCCCCCTACAACCCCCCCAAAAATTACCATCAAGAATAGCCAGGAATAGCAACCGGCATAAACATAACAGCAGCAATCATGTACAGACTGAAGAGCAGATCCTAAAAATCCCATCCCAAGGCAACCTTACAGCGCAGAAGGCAACGGAAGCGCATGCATGCTCGCTCGCTCTCTCGGATGAGAGTAAAGTGTAGCTTCTTCTCTCTCTCCTTTTTTCTTCCTTTTTTTGCTTTTACGCGTGGCCTTGCGGATGAATGGCACGCTGATTGTATTTGCAGGAGAAAGATGTGTTTCATCGCTCTCCTCCTTTCACACCCGTGCCCTTTCTGAACACTGAATCGTAGAAATCTGAAAAGACCACATTATCCAGAGGATTCAAGGCAATTTGCATATTCATTAGAATTAATTAAAATGCTTTGCTGCCTCCGTTTCTGTTTTTTTTTTTTATCGTTATTTTCAATACTCGAGAGGTGGCAAAGACAAAGAGGGGAAATGATCAGAATTTGCGATTAGAGGCAAAAAAAAGAAAAAGAAAAACACAGTGAGGGGGGTGGAGAGAGGTGGGGGGCGATGGGGGTTTACGATATCTCCAGTCGAGTCTAACGTTTGGGGAAAATGTTTTTATTCAAAATCAAGCCGGGCCCTTCCTGATGAGTTCTATTCAGAATTAGACAAACAGTGCGCTTTGTGGGAGAGACTGGCAACTCTCTAATTTGGTGGAGTTAGGCTGCCTTTTCACTGGGAAATTTGAATTTTGAATGGGCCCCAGCCACATCATGCCTGCTCCACAAAGCCTCCTGCCCGCTTTGTACAGGAGCCGTGGAGTATGAAGCAGTCAATCGGGGCGGCCGGGGGGGCCTGCATAAATATACACACGCGCTCGCCTGGCCCATTCAGAGAGCTACTAAAGACGCCCGTAATCACGAATCCCCTGATTAAGATCGTGCGGGCCGTATTAATGCGTGTTCAACACAAAGACATAAAGCCACTGGGCCTCTTAAGCCACACACTGTACACTAATATGCTAAAGCAGCCACTAGAACTTGCTGTGGTTGGTGTTTGGTGGATAACAAAACAAATGGCCATCATGTTAACAGATAAAAAGGCATACTCACCCAAGCAAGCCAACCTGAGAGCATAAAAGTCCTGTTTCATTTTCATAAAACAAGAGATTGCACTGGCTCATTTGGGTTTTGCAGACAACTGGATGATCATTTGGGGCCCTAAAGTTACAATTCCAACCAGAAAAGTGAAGTTCCTGAAGGTAACGTGGAATGTCGCACAGCTTAAATGGATAACATGAAATCCCACTACCTGCTAGGCTGTGGATACTATAGGAGAAACAGGGAGTGAATAAGTTACACATAGAAGAGAGCGGGGTCGGTATAGCTATGGAGTTTGGGTTTCTGCCCTGAATGAGTACATGCAGTTTGCTGGATGTAGGTTAAAGGAGACAAAGATTTGGGTAGGGTTATACATGAATGGGACCCAATGGGAGAAACAAGGGATGAATAACTGACACATAGAGAAGTACAGATCAGTATGGCTATGGAGTAGAGTTTGAGGATCTGCTCTGAGTACATGCAGTTTGGGTGGATGTGGAGTGACACTAGGCTTTCTGAATGTATGACACGTGACAACAAATCGTTCTTCTTGGCACTGACCACGGTTCCTCCACTGGTCGTCAAAAGCAGGACTCGTCACTGAAGATAACTCGCTGCCATTCTGAGTCGGTCCATGGCAGTCTGGCACAACACCATTGCAGTCTTTGGTGATGCTGACCTGGTGTTATGAACAGTTGTTGTAACGGTCTGCATGGATGTAGTTCTGTGTTGTGCAGCCATCTGCCAGTGGTGCTGCAATTTTTCCCACCGCGTTTTATTCCTGTCGCTTCATTTCTTAAGGGTGCAGCTATCCTTTTAATGATGAGTGTATATTCCCGTTCATGTGTTTGCTTGTCCTAAAAAGGCAGTTTTTGACACAGCTAAAGAATAACCTCTGAATCTGATTAGGATGACCACTAACCCTTATTTGTGCCCAGTCTGGATTTCTAGATTGCTCCGAAAAATGTCTGGGATTTTCTTTGCTTTCATACTGACATTTACTTTCTGTAGTCTGCTGCTCCATGCTGCCCCCTTGCCCCTCCCAGTGTTCTCTGTTCTGAACACTAAATCAAACCAAAAAAAAAACGTCTGAAAAAGATTTTTTTTTGTATCAGCCTTAAGGGAGTAAAGGGAAGGAGCAAAGGGTTAGCTGTGGTGGCTAGTCAACTAGTAAAACCTAATAGTCATGCTCCCAATATAAACAAGGCCACAGCAACACAAGGAGCCTGGATGAGGTCAGAAGCGTGCAGGGTTAACTGTAGGTCTTCACGGTATTTCGCGAGCTGATCTTCCTTGAATGAACTTTCACACCACATCAGTCGGATGCTTCCTGCATGAATGCAGATGGGCATTAGTGAATGTGTTATTCTCCATGTGTGAGAATCAGTGGCTATTATAAGTCTGTGGGGTAATAACGGTATGAGCTGCTCGTAAAAGCGTGGAGACGCTGGAGTGATCTTTAGACCCTCGTGTCTTCTCCTCTTTTCTCCATGCTTCAGCTGTTTAGCACTCACAGGGCAGAGCCTCTGGGGAAACCCAGAGAGCCGAGGTGAACTGAAAGAAACATCACAGTTTGACATGCAATGGAGAGTGAGAGAGGACTGGACAGTCCCAGACAGTCCCTCTCCGGGCCATATATACACCACACAGGTCATGGACATTGCACAGCATTTAGAAGAGCCAAGAACCTGCACCATCATACTGCCATTGTTACTTCCTACATGACTGTCCTCTCAACCTATCAAACCCCTGGACGCTGGGCAGGCTGCCCAAATAAAACAAGAGGGAAGACCAAAAAGAGAGCAATGGCCAGTCTGACACAGGACAGCTCACCAGACATCTGTCACTAATTAAAAAGGTCCTACTCCAGCGTAATGCCACGTGAGACAGGAACAGGAATAGTCGACCACGGTTATATCCATGTTACTTGTTGGGCGAAAGTGTGTACACCCTGCACCATGATACAAGAACCAATTGACCCTTATTTCATCTCATTAAGGGGGACTTTCAGTTACAACTTCTCCAAGAGAAAGTCAGGACATCCATCATGAGCAGCACCTCAACAGAAGGTAGGTCCTGCACAACAGCCCTAAAAGGAACAGTTGAGTTGGTCTATGAAGAAAGGTTCAAGCAGAAGAAATGTTGAAAAGTCAGGATCCAGGGTCCAGAACTTCATCCAATAGAAACGCTAGGTCAGAACCCACCAAGGAAGCCCACCAACATGGCAGAGTTCTTTAAGAGCTTGTGAAGGCTTGTCCCAAGGTCAGATTCTGGGCTCGTTTGGAGGGGGCTTACACACACAAGAACTCCATCCAAACAGTGACTCTGGCCTGTCCCGGGCTCAAAACAGCTTTCACACTTAAATGATCATACCAAACTCGCGGAGCAAGCAGAATTGGGTCTGGAAAAAAGTGATAATGCCCTAAGAAGGAATAGCCCAAGATTCCCAACTAGTGTGAAACTGCCTAAGAAGGAATAGCCAAGATTCCCAACTAGTGTGAAACTGCCTTAAGAAGGAATAGCCCAAGATTCCCAAGTACTGTGAAACTGCCTAAGAAGGAATAGCCCAAATTCCCAAGTACTGTGAAACTGCCTAAGAAGGAATAGCCCAAGATTCCCAAGTACTGTGAAACTGCCTAAGAAGGAATAGCCCAAGATTCCCAACTAGTGTGAAACTGCCTAAGAAGGAATAGCCCAAGATTCCCAAGTACTGTGAAACTGCCTTACGAAGGAATAGCCAAGATTCCCAAGTAGTGTAAAAGTTGCCTTAAGAAGGAATAGCCAAGATTCCCAAGTAGTGTGAAAGTTGTCTTACGAAGGAAGAGCCCAAGATTCCCAAGTAGTGTGAAACTGCCTTAAGAAGGAATAGCCCAAGATTTCCCAGTAGTGTGAAACTGCCTTAAGAAGGAATAGCCAAGATTCCCAAGTAGTGTGAAACTGCCTAAGAAGGAATAGCCCAAGATTCCCAAGTAGTGTGAAACTGCCTTAAGAAGGAATAGCCCAAGATTCCCAAGTAGTGTGAAACTGCCTTAAGAAGGAATAGCCAAAATTCCCAAGTAGTGTGAAACTGCCCTAAGAAGGAATAACCAAGATTCCCAAGTAGTGTGAAACTGCCTTAAGAAGGAATAGCCCAAGATTCCCAAGTAGTGTGAAACTGCCTTAAGAAGGAATAGCCCAAGATTCCCAAGTAGTGTAAAAGTGGCCTTAAGAAGGAATAGCCAAGATTCCCAAGTAGTGTGAAAGTTGTCTTAAGAAGGAATAGCCCAAGATTCCCAAGTAGTGTGAAACTGCCTTAAGAAGGAATAGCCAAGATTCCCAAGTAGTGTGAAACTGCCTTAAGAAGGAATAGCCCAAGATTCCCAAGTAGTGTGAAAGTTGCCTTAAGAAGGAATAGCCAAGATTCCCAAGTTGTGTTAAACTGCCTTAAGAAGGAATAGCCCAAGATTCCCAAGTAGTATGAAAGTTGCCTTAAGAAGGAATACCCCAAGATTCCCAAGTAGTATGAAAGTTGCCTTAAGAAGGAATACCCCAAGATTCCCAAGTACTTTTTGCACAATTTGTTCTACTGGGTTCTCTTTTATTATGAGATCCATGCTGATGTGATCATATTTTAGGTTCCACGTGTACAGCAATTGATAAAATTATATAGTTTTTGGAAACCTTCAGGCAAAACTGTAGCTGCCTAGGGCTGTGAAGAGCTACACAGACAGTTTTATGTAGCATAAATTCATAGCCAAAAAACAACAATCCCCCCCTAGGGTCATCAAAAGGTCAGGCCAACAACACCGAATCAGGACAGCCAATCATGTCCATATGACTCTGTTATCCACTAACCCTGCGAAAGGGTAAATGACACAGCCTCCACATTGAGATAACGTGTATGTCTGCACGCTAATGCAGCGAGAGGTTTTCAGCATGGCTCTGTGTAAGACCCAGGCACTTTTAGAGAAGCTGCTACATGGATGACCTCCTGCCGTGTGTCAGACGAGAACTACTCTATTAGTAATAAGACAGACAAGCCACGGTTGAGGAAAACACGGAATTACAGCCGACCAGCACAACATGTTGCGTGCAGAGGAGCGGCAAGGCACGAGAAAGGGATCTGCCGGCACTCGCAAGACAAGTCGCCCAGTGATCAATTTTAATCAGCTCTCGTTAGGCTGGGAGACAGAGCAGAGACGAGGAGAGAAAAGGCCCCAGATCAGGCTGCAAGTCTGCAGCTTTTCTGAAGTAGATGGAGGGAATGTGGAGAGACGTCCTCGCGTGATTGGGGATTAGGAAAGCGCCTTTTGCCTCTCGCTCACAGCTCTTCCTCTCGGGACTTGCTGCAGAAGACCATGGTTAATGCACGTGTTCTCTCAGCAGGACAAACCCACCGTGACCAAGAGAGAAAAGTAATGCACAACACCTCAGACCACTGCATGCTACTACTCACAAACTCTTCTAAAGAGGAAGAGTGGCCTAATGTCTTCGTGCTGCATCTGTACCGTACAATCGATTACCCCAGCCAATAACTGGGGCATTTCCCTACACTTAAATCCACTGACTGGAAACTTGCTTAGAGTAGATGTCAATGGGCAGTTGCTGAGTTCCATCGATAGTCAATTGTGTGCAGCACATAATTAAGGGTACTTGCTAAAAGGAAGTTTTGTTGGGCCTATATAGATGCATGTTAGTGATAACGCTGGACTATCATATGGCTAGGCTTGGAAAGGGAAGTAATGTGATAGGTTAAAGCAGTTTGCTACAAAATGAACCAATCACACAACCCCGCACGCAGCACCAGGGGCAGGTAGCCTCCAGGCCACTCCAGGCCACTAATTCAAAAGAACCAGAGATTTGTGCTCTTTACCATTCATGGGCTCAAAAACAGCTTTTACACTCAACCAATCATACCAAACTAGCAGAGCAAGTAGACCTGAGTCTGGAAAAAACTCTAGTGTGAAGATGCACTAAGAAGGAATAGCCCAAGATTCCCAAGTAGTATGAAAGTGCCTTAAGAAGGAATAGCCCAAGATTCCCAAGTAGTATGAAACTGCCTCAAGAAGGAATAGCCCAAGATTCCCAAGTAGTATGAAAGTGCCTTAAGAAGGAATAGCCCAAGATTCCCAAGTAGTATGAAAGTGCCTTAAGAAGGAATAGCCCAAGATTCCCAAGTAGTATGAAAGTGCCTTAAGAAGGAATAGCCCAAGATTCCCAAGTAGTATGAAAGTGCCTTAAGAAGGAATAGCCCAAGATTCCCAAGTAGTATGAAACTGCCTCAAGAAGGAATAGCCCAAGATTCCTAAGTACTTTTTGCCCTATTTGTTCCACTGGGTTCTCTATTATTATGAGTTCCTCATAATTCCTCATTTTAGGATCCATTTATGCAGCAACTGACAAAATGAAGGTTTTACAAACCTTCAAGATAAAAGGTTCTTAGATTAGGCAAGAGCAAAGAGCCGTGTTAACATCAATGAGGTGATTCAATGGTGGAGAGACTTCCTAGAGCTGACGAGTCTGTAGTTGGCGTCTAATTTGCCAGCTTAGGTTTCCAGCTTAAATGGGTCTACAATTACATTTTTGGCAACTGAATGTAACTCAGGAGAACTTAAACAAGAGGCTGGTGAAACAGAAGCTGACTTTGGCTTCATGGAGCGTTGGAAGGCATGAGAGTGGAATCTCTGTTTCTGCTGGACAGGTAACTGCTGTACATGATGGTATTTGTCTGTACAACGCTTGCACGAGTTTTATGACCAAGAAGATCTATCAAACCTATCAAAGTGTAGCAGTGTCGTTCGCCTGCGTGTCCACTAAATTGAGGGGGGGGCGGAGCTTCTGAAGGAGCCCTCCAAATGGAGAGGTGTATTTGTTTTGCTGTTGAGTTCAAACATCAAGTCGTTCTCCAGAACCACTCACTGCGCTTTCTAAACCCCTGTATATACAGCTCGTCAAGTGTGCAGTCCTGTTTTTGGCAGTGTACTGTGGTTCAAAACTGGAGACAGTCTGCAAGAATCTTAATTAAAGCCACATCGTATATGTGATCACTCAGCAAGAAAAACCACAGCAACCAAAAGAAAAGAATAACATAACACTTAGGAAAGGCCTCGCTGTGCCATTACTCTTCTTAAAGTTACAGGGTTATGTCCAAAACACTGACAGAAACCCCGAGGCCTTCTCTGGGGTAACACAGTCAGAGAGTAAACCCTGAATATACGCAGAGTTCACACAGTGTGCAGTCTCCACTCATATGAATGTGCCATGCTTTAGGACTGGTATAATGGCATCATAACGACATTGGTGGTCCCAATGGGCAAAATTTGTCAACTTGTATGTTTATTGTGGTAGTAACTTCAGGCTCCTGCAAATGGCGCAACATGAGGATGATGGGGCTAGAAATACCCGTGGGGTGTGAGTGATGGCATTCATAGATTGAGAGGAGGTGGTACAGGGCAGTGAATGTCTCATTCCATGTGTGGAAAATGGCTCCAAAGCAGATGTTAATGATTGGCTAAGTGGAGTGACTGTATTTGGGCATGCCAAAGACCATAGTGTGAAGGAAGTAGCTGAATCTGCAGGTTTATGGAAGCGTAAGGTCATATGGGTCTACCAGCAGTCGCTAAAATCCCAGTCTACAGGAAACTCTCCTCATAATTTGGCCAAGGAGGGCATCCACCAAATCTGGCCCAGCTGACCAATTCTTTGATGTGGCCTACATCCAGAAACCTGTCCAGTCCATGCCAAATCCAATCACAGCTGTTACTGGTGTTTGTGGGAGTATTACACGCTATTAGGTACATTTCGGCTACAGGTGATTCTTTTTTTTTTTCGGTGAGCTGCAGTGATTGCATTTAAACTCTATGGTCACAAGACAGAACACACATTAACCCGCCACCACCACATCAGTGTCACTGCAGTGCTGAGAATGAAACCCCACCAACATAACGCCTGCTCTGTGGGGGTCCTGACCATTGAGAATCAGGGTAACAAAGTATACAGAGAAACAGATGGACTACAGTCAGGGCTACAAAGTATAACTATATAGTCAGTGGAGCTGATAAAATTGACTATGAGTGTAGATACAAGGAGGTGGTTTTAAAGTTATGGTGGATCGGTGTATATATGATTGCCTGAATAGTACAGAGCAATTGGTAGCATATTAAAATTATGCTAGACATTATTGGAGTGGGTGGTGAGGGGATCAAGGTTCGGCCTACCGCAACCTGGCATCTAGCCTCCATCAGGAGTGAGCTGAACACAGAACCTTAATCAATGCGAGCTTAGGATGATCCCAGTGTTGTGACTGGACGTCCAACATTCTGGAGAAAGCTACAAAAACAGCAGAAGCCAGAGACGGCACTCAGTGTAAATGTACACATTCAATCAGGAGCGGGCGAAAAAAGAAAAACACCTTCAAATTCAATATAAAAAGTGATTTGTGAAAAACAACATACTCCCATGAGCCACATTACTGGAGGGAAAACTAATTCAATTAAATGATCCTAATTAGATTTCCTTCGACTCCCCACTCATCCACGCAATCGCAGCGCAATAATTCCAGCTCCTAGATTTGCCGTAAGAGCCGAGATTCAGAGAAACGTCATCCCTTTCCCTGCAGAGAGCGTGGTGACTCATCCCAGGGGACGCCACTCCAGAAGCTTAAACAACAACACAGAACTGACAGGCCCACAAGTCAGTCCTTTAAAACCTCTCACTGAGGCCGCTGGGCCGGTTTGGCCTGGTGCTCCTGCACGCAGCTGAGGCAGGCTGAGGGTGCCAGTAGCGCTGCGGTGGGAAGCGGCCGAGCTCCGGGTTCACAGGCTGTTTTTGTTATTGCACACCGCTGTGACACGACACGTAAAAAGGTCACTCTGGAGTGTTTGTATGGGCACAAAGAGGCAGAGAACGCCCCTCCCCCCTCAACAGTTACACCACAGTGTGAGCAACTTCGATGAGCTCAGCACAAAACAGACAGATGATTCATATCTGCAGGCCAGCGAGACGCTCTGCTTCGGAGCAGTGTTGCATGAATAACCAGCCGAGTGGTCTCAGCTTAGCGCGCTGTAAGAAGCGTTTCATGCATATTCAGAGCATTCCGAATTTTCTGGTGACTGTTTTTCTCGCAGCAGAAACACAGCCCCCCGTCCAGCACGTCCTACAAAGGATCCCTTTGAATTACGGTTTATACCCGAGGCAGTGCAGCAGCATTCCAAGAAATCCTGTGGCTGTTACTTAAAGGAAATGCCGGAACATGAAATCAGCTGTTATAGCTCGTTTCAGACTTAACGTTATTTGAAGCACAGACCTTCACTTTCCCGGAAGATTAGTTACGTCCGGGCCTTTTTCTGGGACAGCTTTATTGGTCAGTGGTCAGGCCACATGTAGGATCTCTACTATAAACAGAGGTCACACATACAACTGACGTTACTCAACCAACTGGAACATCACCTCGCATATCCCACACTTTATTGTAAAAGGAATTTCCAAAATGTTCGTGAAATTGCTGAATGGTGTGAGACATAATGGGTGAAGCACTCCAGTTCAGGCCATGATTTTATGTAGCAGCAAGAGTGGACAAAACCGTGTATGTATATTATTATTATTTCATATATATATATAGCTCTGGAAGAATTTAAAACCACCTCAAAATGATCAGTTTCACTAGTTTTACAGTTTCTGGGTTAGTGTTTGACCAAAATGAGCAGCTTTGTTGTATTCTACTGGAAACATGTCTCCCAAATTCCAGATCAGAGACTGTATATTAGATCTGTTTATTTAAAAATCACAAATGACGCCTCCAGAAGCCTATATTTAGAACCATGCTTGCTGTGCATTTCACCCCAGCCACCGCTCGCCAGTCTTTCTGTAGGTCACATGAGGTCACCTTACGGTGGTTAAGTGACATTCGAATGAGGTGCCGCTCATCACGGTTAGTAGAGAGTGGTTTTGGCCCGTCTGTAGCTGTGTTGTCTTGTGTGTTTTTTGCCTGACCTTGTTCTTATGAACCAGGCCCTCACTGTAACTGCCAGTAAAGCTAGAACCGAGCCTGCTGTACATGTGGAGATGCTGATTTAAGCATTTTATATATATATATATATAAATGTAATGTTTATTTATAGAGCACCTGTCATACTGTTGGCAGTTATATATACAGACTATGTTGCCAAAAGTATTTGCTTGTCTGCCTTACACATATTAACTTGAGTGACATACCATTCTATAGAGTTTAATATGATGCTGGCCCACTCTTTACATTTACCTGACACTTATCCAGAGTGACTTACAAGGTTAACTGTAGTACAGGTAGGCCAGTGTAGTGTTAGGAGTCTTGCCCAAGGACTCTTATTGGTGTAGCTCAGCAAAGTCACCCAGACTGGGATTCGAACCCCAGTTTCCCACATGTAGAGGTGGCACCCTGAGTAGTGGTATTACCCGCTGAGCTACACCAACCACCTTTATACCTATAACAGCTTCAACTCTTCCAGGAAGGCTTTCCACAAGGTTTAGGAATATGTTTATGGGAATTTTTGATCATTCTTTCAGAAGATTATTTGTAAGGTCAGACACTGCACAAGAAGGCCTGGCTTGCAGTCTCCACCCTAACTCTTCTTTATCGAGTTGAGGTCAGGACTCTGTGCTGGCCAGGCAAGTTCTTTTTACACCAAACTTGGTGATGTAAGCCTTGGATGCAGCTGCTCAGCGATAGAAACCCATTCCATTAAGCTCTCTAAACACTGTTCCTAATCTGAAGGCCACATAAGTGGTCGACCCTGCAGAAGCTTTACATGGCCATAATAAATATATATTGTTTGGCAGCCTAATTACCATTACAATGAAAATGCCAGCAGGAGCTGTTGTAGCTGTGCCTGCTAAGACACAGCATCATCACGTGTGGAGTCAATGCCGTAGTTCCTGAGGGGCACTTGTTATGAGATGAGGCAACTTTGCCGGAGCTTTCAGGTGGCAAAAGCAGCATTCACGACTTATAAATGGAGTGGAAACTATGCTTACAGGCACAACTGGCATGCGTGCCCCGGCATTCCGGAGCCCACCCACGAGTTATCAGCCCTGAGTAGAGCAGGTCTGACAGCCCTCTGGCAGCTGTACATGGCAGTACTGCTAACAGTTCAGACATGCCACTGTAGACTGAAGCTGTCTCACCTCACTGTCACCCACCAAGCCTTTTCCAGTGCCACCAGTTTCTGCAACATCAACACTTATTCCATCCCCACTTTTCATATTTCTCCTTTGCTGATAAAACAACATTTCTACCTCATCCGAGCTTTCTTTTTCATACTGTCCTTTATACATATATGGAGAAAAAACTAAATTCTGAGTCGGGTACAGCCCTAGTATATACAGTATATAAATGTAACATATATATATATATGAGAATCTTGGGAGAAGAATATATGTTATATATATATATATATATATATATATATATATATATATATATATATATATATATATGTATATCAGATCATAAATAACTTACCCTATCATATGAGCTATCAGTAAGCTGTAAATATCGCCTTGGAAGATTAGCACCATTTTATTGTACCCTTTTGTCTCTTTAACCTGCCACTAACGCAGTGTCAATAGACTCAACACGCTTGGAGGGGAACAATAGTCTGATGCCACCCAAATCACAATCATAGACAAACACAATCTAACTAAACTAATATATCACAGCTGTACTGTTTGTTTCTATTTTGAGCATGTGAGGGATTGTATCAATATTCAAGTGGTCAGGAGAGCTTGCCTCATAGAGTGGTCAGTTATGGACATTTCACCCAACTGAGCAACATTCACAGTGCAGGCTAGACAAAGTAAACCCCTGAATACAATAACCTGTAGATCCTCCTTTAGCAGCAGCAGCATCTCCACCAAACATATCCCGTAGCCAGTAATAAGATTTGGACAATGTTGAGTTTGTGTTTTTGTCCATTCCTCCGGCAAATTAGTTTCAGTTTATTAATATTTCAGGGATCCCTTGCTTGCACAGCCCTCCTCCGGTCAAACCACAGCATCTTGTGAGCACTTGCCCATCCCGACTCACAAACCTCCTTCTTTTTCACTCAGTCTTTGGTTGATTTACTACTGTGCTTAAGGTCATTGTCTTGTCGCATCCCTCTTTATCTCTTGGACTGTTGACCTTAAATGTTTTGAATGTTCCCTCAATGGCCACAAAGTGTCCAGGCCCTAAGGGCAGCAATGCAGCT
This sequence comes from Prochilodus magdalenae, assembly GCA_024036415.1. NCBI lineage: Eukaryota > Metazoa > Chordata > Actinopteri > Characiformes > Prochilodontidae > Prochilodus > Prochilodus magdalenae. The sequence goes on from JAMWET010000300.1 coordinate 384,314, forward strand.
CTAAACCATGATGCTCCCTCCACCATGCTTCACAGCTGGGATGAGTTGTTGGGGTGCAGGTGTATATTCCCCAGTCCAGTTTTAATTATAACTAATTAGAAATAATAAAACATGTTCAGTAAGTTCAGTGACAAACTGCCCTCTAGAACACAGAACACTCCACACTAGTGATGAAGTCTAATGCTGTATATACACTAACAACATGTAAATAGATTTTTTATTTTGATTATTTACTCTTTCAAAAATGTATGCTTAATACTTTGCTATATTTAAATAAGTGTGTATTATGCATTATATAATATAATATAATTTATGATGCAATTCTTACTGGTTTTACGATGAAAGACCTGTAGTCATAATGAATAAAGCTTAACACATGGTGATAACCTATTCAGAAATGCTTCATTTAGACTTTACTGAGCACATAACAAGACCTTAATGAACTTCCAGCAGGAGTTCCTTAATATAGTCACACCCATATATGCTATTTCATAGTTTTAATCTTAAACATTCTCTAAACATGAGTGTCTAAACGCTGACTCTATGAATACTGTCCATGCCACAAGCCCTCAAACGAGGCAGATAACTCAGACGCTAGGGTCATGCAAAAGTGCCTGATTGTGTCATGATTCAAGTGGTCCGTACAGCTTGCAATGTGTCATGGAGTGGTCATTTACGGACCAGTCATTCTTTTCCCGCCAGTACAGAACTCTTACCAGCACACTCTTATAGAAAAGCTCTTGCACTTGAACAAAACATTTGTTGTGCTGTTGTTTGATGTCGAGTGTTTGAGTTTGCTGGTTCGGTTCAAGACTGTGGTTTTGTTTTTGACGCAGTGTCCTTTTTCCCCTTCCAATCATAGCAATGGGTGGATTTGTGCTAAGAAGTTCCACTTTCGTCTCATCTGTTCCTAGAACATTTTCCCAGAAGCATTATGGAACATTCAGGTGGTCACAGGCAAACTTGCTATGCTTTTTTTGAAGATTAGCGGCTTCCTTAGTGCGCACTTCCACAAACACCAATGTAGATCATTAGGATTTATTGACCCAAGGTTTGCTTCCAAAGCACTACCAGTCAAATGTTTGGATATTCTTACAGAAATACGTATATATCTGTGGCCTATTCCCATCCCCTAGTTGCATCTTTCCCAATTACATGAGCTGTAACTAGGTTGCATACAGTTTTCAATCTTTTCAAACTGCTGCTAATGTAACATCAGTAGATGGCTCAACACGCTTGGAGGAGAACACTACACTAAAAATGTTACCTTAATGGAAAATGTATTATTTTATTTTAAAGTTCACTGTGTAATATATTGCCCAACTTTGAAGAAGGTAAGACACTTTTATTACTTTGTAGTCAACCGATAATATGAGCACATATCGGGAATTGGCCCAATTTAGACACTTCTAAATAGTGTTTTCACAATGAACAAATGTTCATTCAATATAAATTGTATTAATATATAATTGGTGGTCTGCACAAAAGAAACTACAAATAAAAACACATATCTCCAATTTTATTGATTTTGAACACAGCAGCTGCTGTTTACACTGTAAGGAAATTTTGTGAGGAATGGACCAATAAAAATGGCCTAAAATTGCTTGGAAAAAATGGGATTTTTGCCATCTCTTGTATAGTAGCCTGTTGGGAGATACTTGTTTTTCCATGGATAGTGACGATATGTTTAATATATGCGATATACGTTTGTTAAAACCGTTTAATGGAAATTATTGATCATGAAGGTACAATGGGCAGCAGTTGGTTCTTGTTAGGTTCAAGGTATGGTCAAGTGAAATCTGGATGTACGGTATGTAATAAGTAAGTCACAGTTTTGACCATCTGTGCTTTAGAACACATCACCACATTTTGAAGTGTAAGTGATTATATATCTATTATTTCTTAAGCAATATAAACAATACACTTAACACTGCCTATAACCTACATGAGTCCAACGGTGCTAATATACACTAATTATATGTCAATTATTATAATATAGTACATGAAAAATGTATATATTTATTTTGATATTTCATTATTGTAATAATGCATACTCAATAACTGGCTTAACAAAGTGTTAATGGTGCATTATACAGCATATAATACAATTGTTAGTGTTTTTTGCATAAAGGACATGTAGTTATGTATTAATACAGGTCATAATACATAAAGCTTAACACACAATGATAATCTATTTTGAAATGCCAATTTTGGACTTTACTGAACAAACAATAAGACCTTAATGAACTTCCAGCATGAGTCCCTTAACACAGTCACAGCCATACACACCATTTCATAGATTTCATCTTAACACATCCTCTAAACATAATGAAACATAACACTGACCATTCCACAAGCCCTCGAAACGAGGCAGATGACTTGAACGGCACTGTTGTGCAAATGTTTGTGACCGTGCCATGATTCAAGTGGTCAGTACAGCTTGTAACAATGTGTCATGCAGTGGTCATTTACGGACATTTCCCACCACTGCTGAACTATTACCAGCACACTCTTATGGAAGAGCTCTTGCAAAACATTTGTTGTGCTTTTGTTTGATCTCGAGAGTTTCTGCTTGCTTTGGTTCAAGTCTGTGGTTTTGTCTTTGACGCTGTCATTTCTCTATCAACCTTTGGTTTGTGCCCAGTGCTGGGTGGTCATGGTGACATTAAAGTGACCCAGCATAAGTGGGCTGTTCAAAGAAAGATCCCGGGATGACCCACATGATGGCATACTGTTATTGGAACTGACCTATCCATGCTTCACCCACATAACCCACATACTGTGTTTATGTCAGAGACCCACTATTTACTTATGATACAGAGTGCATGTATGACATACAGTCATGGGCCAAAGTTTGGGTGCCCCAAATTATGTTTTGTTGGTTTTGCAAGTGGAATGAAGTGAGCACATCCTCTTTGTTACGCAAATGGTCGCCAAGCTGTAAAACAGGTACCAGTCAATAACAGGTTTTAATCTATTTACATCTATGCCTATTTTTAGCCATACTGTTTCCCATCTTTTCACTTATTACCCCCGTTCCATTTAATTCCATTCAAAGTTGATGAGGATTAGAAGCCTCCTTGTGTAAAGTCACAAGGTTTTGTACAACAACCTACAGCATATTCTGATGAAACACATCACAGAACTACAATAGCTCTCTTTATAGTGAGACACTGCTATGAATAAACTTTGAACTTCTCCTTGACCTTAAAAAAGAAACCATCCCCCCCAAATCGGCTTCTTTTCAAACTCTCTTTCTGGCCTCCCCTTATTGCCACCATGCCCTCGTCGCCACACTCCAACAATGAGCATGTTCAAGTAAAGCAAACAGCCTGTAACGCCGCAGCGACCGCAGCGCACAAGGCCTGGCACGCTGTTAGCTGGGGGGAAAACCCAGTGCACCAGTTTACTGGACAGTGCAGCTAGACCACATAAGTTGAAACCATGCATGTTTAAACATACAGCATCAACCCAGTGCCCTCCATCTGAGAATTAAACAGTCTCTGATGACAGAGTGGGGAAATTCGAGAAGCTTTGGCCTTCTTCTCACATGCGCAACCACTGTCGCTCCGCCACACAGAGAAAAACAAGACCAAACGAATGCCAGAACTCTTGGGTGAGTCAGAGGGGTGACGAGTGAAGCTTCAAAGAAGCCACTGGCCCAGCCACACCATTACACACACCACCGCTTATGCTGACCAAACGGCAAAGCACCAACAGCTGAGGTGGAACAGTCAGAATCTACTGGGGGGTGGGGGGAAAGGGGGTGGGGCGGTGGTGAAGCACGGTTCAACGACAGGCACAATGCTGAACGTGAGGAAACTGGAACAACTGCAACGGGTAAAAAGTCAACGCCTGAGGTCATAGACATAGGCCACCGCTGCTGCTATTCAAGCATGCATAAACGCGAAGCAAAGCACAGCACAAATAAGGCAACTCCTGTTTCACAACAAACAGACCCGCCTCTATAGGAAGAGATGGCTTATATAATGCATGAAAGCAACAACAGACACCAGGGAAGCTGGAGGAAATGCCAGACGAACGCTATACATGCAGTAAGGAGGTCAGCTGTCATGTCAGACATGGTGTATGTAGGCACCCCTACAGCTTTACTGGAATGACAGGGTGCAGTCTTGGTCAAACACAGTTAACGCACACATGCATCCCCAAGGGTTTCAGCAGCTTGGCTCACGTTCAAGTTGTATGTGTGGAGGCAGTCTCATTCCTAAGGCCGAAGGCTGAACACATACTACTGAAGCGTATGCAATATTATGCTGTCATTGTCATATCACCAAAAACACCATAGATGGCAACGTAGAGTTAATTTGCTGTATGTAAACAAAGGGTTTTATGGCACATCCACCCAGATAGCGAGCATACATGGGTCTGTTGGCTGGATCAGATCACTCCACTGACAGTTTGCCGTTGTTGGTCCACCCTTTGACCTCCCAGATAAATGTCCCATGCACAAGCGCTAACAAGCTGCTTAAAATACAGACTTTTATTCTGGAACATAAACTAAGCCGTATATTACAAACTCCTAAAATATAAAGATAAGGCCTGATATCCACTCATCATCTAAAGAACAGCTGCACGAATAGCTGCACCGAGCAAGAATCAATCCGAAAGGAATGAACCTTGGTGGAGAGGTTTGGCATCATGAGACATGTGAATGATACAAGAAGGCAAGAAGGAAGGAATTAAGGGAGGATGGGAACTAGAAAGACAGACAGAAAAAAGAAAGAGCGTAAGGAAAAAGACAGGAATGAGATGAGGAAGGAAAGTAGAAAGAAAGAAATAAAGAGAGAATGAAAAAAATGTATGTATATTTAAGGAGGAGTGAAGAAAGAGGTGGTGATGAAATCATGTGAGGGAGAAGAGTGAGAAAACTGATATAGTGATGCTCACACTGTCACATATACATGACATACACACACACACATGTCATGCGTACATCTGTTCACTGTGAGATGGAGGTGCTGAGCAGCAGAAGTAGTCCTGCAGGTAGAAGCTGCTCCTCCTCGTCTGCATACCAGTGCTACATTTAACACCTCCAGCTTCTGACAGGAGCAGAGAAAGAGAGAGGCAAGGAGAGGTGGAATCCAGACTAGGCCTCTCAGGTGGGCCAGTCATGAGGGACTTTAGTGTTAGAAGGTTTGAGGAGCTTGTGGCTCCGGAGCCTCAGTGAGTGTATTGGAATATAGATTAAGAGGTGAGGAGCAGCATCATTATGGTCCCGCCTTTCTCCCCCTCGCCTGAGCCGTTTGAAGCCTGGGTCTCAGCTTAGTGCTTAATTATAAATGTAGCCTGAGGTGGAGAGAGATGAACAGAGGTGAAAACGTATAGAATTCCCTTTCTCCACCTCCTCGACACAAGACACCACGGTGCAAAATATTCATGAGGCCCAACGGAGTCATGCGCAGATCAAATATGCTATTCATAACAGGATTGTGGACTTGACCTCCTAATGGTCTGATTCTTACTGTGGTAATCTTAAATTTCACCACCAATTCAGCTCAGTCTCATTACACCTATATGATTAAGTCCCGTCAGCTTCAGATTGATGCATCACACCCAGTGTACCCCAGAAGGAATCAAACAACAGGAAAGAAACTTGGTGGGTAGGTTTGACATTGTAAGACTTGCAGATGATTCAAACGTTTCACCGCGCATGTGACGTAAGCAAGGTCAGGCCATATCACTGTACCTGACTGACCCAACAGCCAGGAATGCAGACATTCAGTGAGCAGTGATGTCCTCCATGAGTCATCCTGTTAGTGCCAGCACCACTGACAGACGGCTACACAACGCAGGACTACATGCATGCAGACCGTTACAACTGCCCCTAACACTACGTCAGCATCGGCAAAGACTGTAATGGAAGGACTCTGAATGACAGCGGGCCATCTTCAATGATGAGTCCCGCTTTTGTCTTGGTGGAGACGAATCCATGTGTGGAGGCACCGTTGTCAGCGTCAAGATGAATGGTTTGTTGTACACGTCCGGAAGACCTTGTGTCACTTCACCTCCACCCCTACCGCACAATCTGCAGGAACTGTTTGAGAATATTCAAGCTCCATGGGATGGATTAGGCATTAGGCATTCCTGGCATGTTGTGTTAGCAAATATGGTGACCCAATCTCATAACAGACCAGACACTACATCATCATTTATTGTTTCTAGTACCCTTTATCCTTACCCACTTCTCCTTCTTTAAAGCTATATATATATATATAAAGCATGTAGCCATGGCATGTATGGAATGTATGTTTATAAACACCTAACAGAGACATAAGCAAAACTGCACACTGCTGTCACACCAGCTACTACCTGAGAAGCTGTGAAATCTGAAGTCTCTGCTGTATTTACCTTTTACTGAAATGTGATTCTTATTGGCTGTTTTGTTTTGTTGGAAGGGGGAGAAAAGCAGGTAAGGAAGAAAGGAAGGAAGTAAAAGCAAGAAAAAAGAAAAAAGTGAAAAACAAAAAGAGAGAGAATCAAAAGAAAGAATAAAAAGAAAGAAAGAAAGAAAAAAAAGAAACATGATTAATGAAAAAGAAGGAAGAAAAGGAAGAAAGATAAAAGGAAAGGGAAACCAGAAAAAATAAGGAAACAAGAAATAAAATCAAAGAATGAAGAAATAAGAAAGAAAAAAGGAGAGGAAAGGAAGGAAAGGAAGGAAAAGAAAGAAAAGAGAAGGTTGGAAGAAACATAACATTGGAAACTCCACAGGCAGACTAGCTAGACTCAGGCTGGACTAGCTTCCTCTTAGCAGCACAAACATTAACCTGACGTAATGACATCACAGTCACTCCTGAGCTCTCCACCACAGCATACCGTCTCCCCTCCACTGAGACCACCAGTCAGAGCGGGAGTCATCAGCACACTAAATCAACTCCCACTAAACGACCTCACAGAGGAGTACACACTAGGGCAGAACACATTACACCAAGACTGAATTACACAGAGACTGGATTATAGTGGTATCTGTCTGAGATGCTTCACATCTTTCAAAGAGAGGAGTGAAATGTGTCCTCCAGGTGGACTACACCTCCATCACAGATCTGAGTCACGGCTCAAGCCTGTGGAGAGATCCTCCACTCTGACACTCTGTAGACACTGACCTCAAAAGCTAAGGCACCACGTTAACCTGCACTAAGCTCCAAACTATTTAACAGGGCCCGTCTCTGACCTCACCACTAATGGAATGAATGCATCTCTGCTTGGACTGCTAAGTGAGATTGATCATGCTGATCAGCTCCACACCCATCATAGCCAAGCCCAATTTTTCATCCTTATGAAAAGTATGACAGAACATCTACGCACGCAAAAAGCTCCTTGATTGGAAACAGCTTGCACATCCTCGTCCTGATAGCATGCAAATGTATTCTCCTGGTCATATTGATACTTCGCTTAATGAAATTAATTGCAATCAGAGCCCGCCTTCTCCCCGCACAAGGACGAAGGCAATTAAGGTCGCCTATCGGAGTAACCTCAGCGAAACAGTTCCTATGCTAATGAGATGCAAACTGAAAACTAGTTAATTTGGCCTCTTGACATTCCCAACTGGCTCGGTGTATGCAAATCACATGCAAATGACACCAGCAGGCTGCGTTTCCCAAAAAAGAAAAAGGGCTGAGCTCTACTCTCCTGATATCTGCAGGTAGGCCAGGAAAGAACAAGGGGGCAGAGCAAAGAAAGCTCCGGCCCATATGCAACGGCTGGCTCAAGTGGAGCATCGCGCAGACAACAGCTGGCGTGTCTGAAGTCGCCATGAGTTCAAAGCCCAAAACGCAAGAAACACAACCAACATCGGTCTTCCATTACAGTGACGGCTTGGACAGAAATCAAATGTATGCAATTTCTTCCCCACAGCTTTCCCCAAACGTACCTGACCAGCCAAGACACGTTTAGTGGCAGAAGTTCCCTTCATTGTTTTTACACTGTGGCCATGAAGCTAATTTAGGCCATTCATAGAACATTTGCACCCAGAAGGAAGTGCTGGATTGGAACGCTGTTGGGAAGGAAGATAAAGGTCACCAGGAATAATAAATGACGACACATTTAGACTGATATGGACTTTTTTATTGAGCTACACATACAGAAGTAGTGCCTTCTCAGTTTGCCATTGGCTGCTATGTTTGCTAATGCAACATGCCAGACGTTGTTGAGGCTCCTAGTGGTGTCCTGTGATAATCCATCCCACGCAGCTTGAACATTCCCATGCAGCTCCCGCAGATATTGCGGTAGGGGTGGAGGTGGAGTGACACCAAAAGCGGGACTCGTCACGGAAGATGACCCGCTACCATTCTGAGTCACTCCATGACAGTCTGGCACGACACCATCGCAGTCTTCGGGGATGCTGTTGTGGTGCTAAGGGCAGTCGTGGTAACGGTCTAGCACTTGGCAGCCCCACATGCTGAGTTGCATGGTCTACTGCACGGGGCGCTCAACTCTGGTCCTGGAGGGCCGGTATCCAGCACAGTTTGGCGGCTCACCTTGCCCAAATACACACCCACTAAATCTGGAAATGAACAGATGAGTGTAAGCAGTCGCGCTTGAGCCAAGCTGTGCTGGATGCCGGCCTTTCAGGACCAGATTCTTGAACAGTACAAGTCCTGAAGGGTGGAAAGTGGAGCACCAATGATCTTTGCAGCTGTCTTTATGGTCCTTTGTAGTCTCTTCCAGTCCTGTTCTGTGGTCGCCTGGAACCAGACTGTGATGTATGTACAGAGGACTGATTTGATGACTGCACTGTAGAACTGTGCCAGACCCAACTTCCTCAACTGCCACAGAAACTACATCCTCTGCTGGGCCTTTTTGAGGATCATGTTCATGTTGGACTCCCACTTCAGGTCTCGGAAAACGATAGCACCTTGAAACTTGAAGGTGTCCACAGTTGACACAGGGCTGTTGGATATTGTACGGGGGATCAGTGTTGAGGGGTGTCTCCTAAAGTCTACAAACCAGTCCACAACCAAAGTCTGTTTCTGTCCTGTTGCTTTTCTACCCTGTTGCTAACCTGATGTCCGTTTATGAACCAAGATGCAGATCCTCCTACACCTGGACAAGAACAGTCAAAAGCACAGAGCATACAGTGGTTTGCATGCAATTCTACCCGAGCTATCTCTTTAACAGCAGAGGGGCTGAACGAACAGCGAAGTGAAACGAAGTCAGCCTTGCAGGAGCATTTGTTTTTCGCCAACGGCTCGTGAAACAGATTACCATTCACGAGGATATAAATGAGCACCGCGTACCCCGTGCAGTGACAAAGAGCAGGGAAAAGCATCAGGCCCACTAACGGACCGCGCAACAGGATAGCGCTGCAGAACAGTGGCATGCCAATTTACACTGTCCTACAAGCAGCTGCTCCTGAAGCAGGGGGCAAACATTACCTCATCTATGCAGGCCTGGGTCATCCAGGGTGAGGGAGGAGGTGGAGGGGGATGCGATGAAGCGAGAACATTTTGCAGGAGCGCCGGCGAAAGTCAGATGACCGAGTATAGCAGCCCGAAGGACAATCATCTGCCACTTCCCCTTAAAAATCGAACGGCAGAAACACACAAAGTCATTGTACTCTATATGAAACAACATGACCACAGAGCACAGCATGGATTTCTACAGTTCAGAACTCAATAGTAATTGAGGGGACCTTTTCCTTTTTCTCCAATGGCATCTTCATTCCTTTATCATTAGGACGAGCCAGGAGAAGAATACTAATTCATTAGAGTCAGAACTACAGTCAAGCCCAACTCCCCCAGGCTTAGCTAAATCATTCTGCAAAAATCGACTGCCATTCTTGACGGGTCTTTTTATTATTCACTTTGCATATTTGGTCAGAAGACTAAAATTAAAGAGGAAAAAAAGTGCATTAATAAATGACTTACCATGCAGGTGTTATCCTGGTGTGTAAGCATTTGATAACAAGTGAGGAAACCTGGCTTATGTGGAGCGCTTTCTTGCAAGTGTCCCAAAAAAGTGCCCCCTTTTCAGCAACAACTCAATCAATCAGTTTGTCACTTTGCACTGACAACAGGCAAATATAGCTGATTGGTTCATTAATCAACCTGCCTGCCTTTTTACTGCAGTCTTTTCAGCAGTTTAAGGAAGAGGAAAAGAAGCAGCGGAGATGAAGTCAAGTGCCCAAGGGCAAAAACAGGCTTCCTTTTATTTATGCTGTATGGAGCCATCGCACTAGTGCATTCTGGGCTTTGGGAGATGGAAAGACACTAAGACTTTAGCTCCAAAACCATCACTGCATTTGGTATTTGGTAGCTGTTGATGGGAACGCTTGAGGTCCAAAGAGGTGCTGATGCTGATGAAGTGGGGAATCATGAAGTAGGAAAGCAAAACAAACCTACCAGATAGATAGCTGCAGCTATCTTTAAGAGTGGCCAAAAATCAGCAACCTGGTGCATTCTTAAAAAACGATAACTATTGATCATAAAGGGGAAATTAGAGTGTTACAGCAGCTTCCATACTGGTGAGTTACAAAACACATAGAAGCTACAAAAATAATAAAGTAAAAAACAGATAGCAAAATATATATATATATATATATATATATATATATATATATATACATATATATATATATATATTTGATATATAAAATAAAAAATATTAAACATAATACAACACAATAAAATGGAGATGTGGCTATTCTTAAAGAGCCAAAAGTACAAGGTACAGCAAGATGCACAGATGCGCAGTATGTATGTATATATATATATATATATATATATATATATATATATATATATACATATATATACATATACACACAGGGGTTGGACAATGAAACTGAAACACCTGGTTTTAGACCACACTCATTTATTAGTATGGTGTAGGGCCTCCTTTTGCGGCCAATACAGCGTCAGTTTTTTTTTGGTCTGGGAATGACATATACAAGTCCTGCCACAGTGGTCAGAGGGATTTTAAGCCATTCTTCTTTGCAGGATAGTGGACCAGGTCACTACGTGATGCTGGTGGAGGTTTGTCCTTCTTGGGTGGTATGCTGACATTACCCTGGGATACCGGGGCTCTTGATACATCACAAAGACTTGCTGTCTGTGTGGTCACAGATAGCGCCAGCAAGACGTTGCACCAACAATTTGTCCTCTGGTGAACTCTGGCTATATGTCCCCCAGTAATGTTTGTGTGCATTGCAGTATTTTGAGCAGAACTCGTGCTCTTACCTGCTAACTGAACCTTCCACACTCTGCTCTTACTGGTGCAATGTGCAGTTAATGAAGGATTGGCACCAGGGCTGGTCTCAACAATTTAGCCATGAAACCTCCCACACTAAAAAGACAGATGTTTCAGTTTCATTGTCCAACCCCTGTATGTGTATATATATATATATATATATATATATATATATATATATATATATATATATATATATATATATATACACACACACACTAAGTTACATAATACTTAGTACTGAAGTGCTGGTGCACTACTGCAGAGAACACCATGAAAGAGTTCCAGTGCAGATGGAAAAACAGGTGATGGAGAGTGGGTGAATGGATTAGAGCACAGAAAAGTAGAGTTTAATGACTGCAGGGATAAATGACCTGCGGAAGCGTTCCTTCCTGCAGCAGGGCACAAGTCTGCTGCTCAGTGTGCTCCTCTGTTCCTGTAGCATGCTAGGGAATGGGTGAGAGACGTTCCTCATAATTGCTGACACCGTTGCCAGCATCTGTCTCTCTGCCACCATTTCCACCGTGTCCAGTTTCATCCCAGTACTGAGTCGGCCTTCCTGATAATCTTGTTGAGCCTATTGGTGTCCTTGACTGTACTGCTGCTACCCCACCATACAATGGCTTACTGCACTGGACACTACAGACTCACGGAACAGGAAATAAACTGATGAGCTCAACACCACCAAAAGGCCTGAAAGACCACAGGGGACCGCATAATTCTTTCTGTGGCCAAACAAAAGCCTCCCCAATATCTAATCAAGGACATTCCATTGCTAGAAAACATCCCTGATAAAAGAAGAAAGCTGCCCACGAATAAAACCAAGATTAACTTGTAGCAGAATGATGGAAAGAGTGGAGTACAGAGAAGGAAAGGAAGGACTTATAATCTCAAGCATACCCCATCAGCTGTGAAACATGGTGGAGGTAGTATAGGTATGGTTGCCAGTAGAACTGAGTCACTGGTGTTACTGAAGATGTGACTGCTGATAGATGTAGCAGGATGGACTCTGAAGTATATAGATCTATACATTCTGCTCACAGTCACAGAAATGGAAGCCTCTTAAATAGCTGAGTCACTCACCTGAGCTTAACCAAATTACAAATACTTTTCTGCAGAGGCAAAATTACATAAACAGTATGATGGTGCATATACATATTAATCTTACTGCCGTCATACAGTCACTGGTAGTGCCTGCTGTACTTAGCCAATCATCTATAGGCTAATAAATAACCAAGTTAGTACCAGCGTATTTCTTATCCCTCTCATCTCAAAGACAATTCAGCAGAGGTCCAGCACACCCAGATCTGGAAACGGAGTCAAACTGATATTAGGGAGATGAAATCTGCTAAAATGTTTGTTCTTTCCACTGTAGTAATGATTAGAGGACAGTTAATCTGCTGCTGGCTAATCAGGTGGATGTGTGTCACTGTTCAAACTGCGTTTCCAGTTTTCCTCTTTGCTTTAGGGCATTATGTAGGTTCTGTTTTATGTACAAAGTATGCAGAGCTATACATCCCAAAGAACATGCCAGAGGGGAAAACTTTACCCAGCTGTCTGAAACACCTTGTACTGGAATTCCAGTCTTTTTCTGTTACAAGGTGATGTCATCTATCAGTATGGATCAACTGGCCAATCAGAGCACATTGGCTCATTGGGAGGTGGGCCTTAAAGACACAGGAGCTCTAACAGCATTTCAGACAGAGGATGAATACTGATTTACAGTGTGAGATCGAAACATGAAACACTGAAAATTAGCACAGCAGATCTGCCGCAAGTCAGTTTGTGTTCCTTTCTATACAATTACTAAACATTAATTATAAGGATGCAATAGGGCTCACACTGAGAGGTTAACATGAACGGACAGACCAGAACATCATCGGTGTCCAAAGAAAAACAGGTATCTCCAAAATGGCAACTTTACAGGAGAGGCCAAAAACCCTTATTTCATTTGAATGGAAGTCAATGGAACCAGATGTCTTTCCCAGCTGTTTTGGGCCGTTCCTGTTGGTCCATTCTTCATTTAATTTCCACAGTGTAAAGACTACCTCATGCGATCAAATGAGGCATAAATCATCAAAAATGGAGATACATGTTTTTCTTTGGACAGACATGTATTTTCTGCATGATTCGCATGCATGCACGACCCATGTCAACTCATGCTCGAACCACAGTTGAAGCCAATATGCAGTAGAATTACAACACCGTCTTCCACCTTTTCTCCTGAGAGCTGATCTTTGTGATGAAGGCATGTTGTGCTAAATTCTTTCATTAGTGGCGAATGCGGATCGTTCCTAGAACGTGCACATAAAAGGTCATTCGAGGTCTCAGGTGAGTTCACACTAAAGACAGCCGTTTACACTTAGAAATGTGAACCATCCAGTGGGAAAGATGGGCACCGAGCCAAAAACAGAAAACATGATTATTATTATTATTTTTTTTTTTTTAAATCTAACCTGAGACACTTTGTATGTGCTACTAGACCACTGATGGAACAAACTATCTTCAGTTTGACATAGTTCGAAAAAGCCTGATGCCTTTTACAATGTGTGCAAACTTTAATGATGAAAGGACGCAAACAATCAAAACTTTGTAGAAAATGTCTGATTCCATTGACCTGCATTACTTGGACTAATATTGTACAGTCATGTGAACAGTTTACACAATAAGTTAACAGCATCTACAAAGACTAAATGGTTTAACATCAGATGTACCATTTTAAAATAAGCTTAGCTAGAAAACAAAAAACACGTACAAGACTTAACTTGTATCAGAATGATGAAACGAGTGGAGTATACAGAAGGAAAGAAAAGGCTTATGATCTTAAGCATACCACAGGATCTGTGAAACATGGTGGAGGCAGTGTAATATGGGCATGTACATCAATATTAAAGTAGAAAACGTCTGGTTCCACCGATTTCCTTTATTTGGACTGATATCGTACAGTCTCTACAAAGACTAGCAGATTATATATCAGAATCACAGTTTTAAAAAGTGCAATATTTAAATAGCTGCAAGTTTATTTATAAGCCATTTTATCAAAACCATGTCTTGTATGGGAAACATTAGCATAACATCAGGGCTTGTAATCTGTCTACAGATGAGTTAGACCAAACCACTGTGCTGTGGCGTCACAACCACAGCCAACTGAGAAAGATGGCGCTCCGACAAAGTTCCCGGTAAAAATGGTCAACACTGTTTTAAAAAAAAAATAAATAAATAAATAAAAAAAAAAAATCCCCAATAGGATTCTCTTCCCAAATCGTTCAGCCCTACTCTACAGGGAACAAAATTTAAAAAGGTATTTTCAATACATAAATATTAATCGCACAGAAGCGAGTTCCCTCTAGAGAACGTGTCCACTTCTCTTACAAAATGAACAGAACACGACCTCAGATCAGGGTGCCCAACTTCTTTCTGTGTGCATCATTAATACATGCATGTGCAGTTAAGAAATGCATCACTGTGCTCATCACCCAGCATCCAGCCACAGCTTCGTCTGGATATGCTGGTCCCTAAAACACCAGAAGCGCTTCCTCTCTGATGAGACATGAGGTCCCCTCTCACAATCTCAAATCAAGGCCAAAAGATCAGATCTGAAATAACAGACACAAACAGAATTCAGAATTCACTGTAAAGTCGGTGCAGCCCCAGTGCTTCCACATCTCCCTCTCATGCTCCACCACCTCCCACTCAGCCGTACGGCGATTCAGATCAAGTGACACGCAGTGGCCCGAAGAGCCCTGTTCTCTCTTTACGTAACGTCAGCCGTGGCTTACTGAAGGCAAACTGCTGACCACTGGCTCCCAGAGCACCGTGCATGCCGGAGATGGGTTCAGCGTGCAGCCTGTCGGCGCCCTCTAACTCCTCTACAGCCGCTGCTCTGAGACAGCAAGCGCAGCTTCACTCCGATTGGCCACGACGCAGAGCGCTAACCGCAGCGTCGTCCCTCCATCAGCCAATCGACTGGCACCAAAACACGCCGTGTGCTTTTATGAATGGAACGCAGCGTACGCTCGGCGTGTTGCACGTGCAGTCAGATTCCTGCAGCATGGGTATACGCCGCTTTAAAAACACTGCTGCTGCTGCCACCGCTGCTGCTTCTGTCTAGCTCTTTATTCCGGAGCAGGCATCCAGCAACATGTGACCTGAAAAAAAAATAAATAAATAAAAATTACATGCATGAAAAAGAGAAGGGGAAAACAGCAGAGCTGGTATGCTCACATGTAACAGTGAATAAACATATTAATAAATAAATAGATCAATAAATAAATGCAAACTAGAGGTGCCATTAAGCAACAGTAAGCAATCTATACTGAACATTATCACATACACACCAAGAGATGACGGCCCACAGATGGTTGGCCCCACAACTGATCACGTGTACCAGTTTTCATGGAAGACAAGTAACTCACCCAAATTGGAAGAGTCTACAAGCTTCACTGCCTGGAAAAAAAAAAAGGGAAAACAAATCTACCACTTTCCATGAACTTTCTGTCTGGCAAGCAAAAGTGGGGAATTGGGTTAAGTGTGCTCCAGCCCGTTTCGGTGTACCAACAGTGCCACCTACGTGCAGACAGTGAGTGCGCAACTCCAAAGGAATTACATCACAGCTTTCCCCGTCCATTCACCGTAGCGCTCGCTCAGACAAAGAGCAGCCAGCCAGGGAGCCCAAGCACATTATTCAGCGTGTGGGGAGATAAGAGAAGGCTGCACAATAAGCCAGCCAGTCTGGCCCGCTCTAATTGCGCTGTCTGCTCCTGTGTCCTGACTCATAATGAGGAAGCCCAGAGAGTCACGCCCTGTAAAATGCTGGTGTTGGGCTGCTTCATGTCATCAGGACACATGAATATGAAATAAAATAATAATCATAAAATTATAAAACGCACGAGCTTAGGGAAGGAAAAACAGCTCTGGAGGCTTCACAGCCTTCACTTTAACTGGACACTGACTTGGATGAGCATTCTTCTCCGAATGCACTTACTGGCATCCTAAACACTATATATACACACACACACTGTATGCATGCGCACACACACACACACACACACAGTACAAAGTGCTTCTGAGACAGTCAATTACACTAAAGCGCATTTCGCATGGAGACATTGCCATCTAGTGTTGTCTAGAGGGAAGGACAAACAGTGACTCAAAGAAAAACCCTTCAGTTCTATTAGGAATCCTGACACGTCCAGTAGCTTATAGGCTCAGAGCGCTTTCTGTCATGCAGGTCACTGAACCATCTAGTCAAACTAATTCAAGGTGGCTGGATTCATGGTATAATTTAGATCTCCGCTAAAGATTTGTGAGGAGGCCTGCTTAATACGTTGCCCACAAGTAGCCAGCACGATTATGTGATAATACTATTAATAATACTACTACTACTACTACTACTACTAACAATAATAATAATAATAATAATAATAATAATAATAATCTCAGCTAAATTCACCTTCCCAAATAGTAATTAGTTGGCTTCCCCCCCCCTTCTCAAAAAACCCTGAATAAAAAATTTTAAAAATGGGAAAAAAAGTAAAATACAATAATTAAATAAAACCACATTGATATATAATACTCTACTATATATAGTAGCTCTTGATCACATGCGACTAAATTGCCTAGAACTGCTCATCTCGGCAGGAAAAAGGCTTTCACACTTCCTCTGAAATCTGAAAGTATTCTTAGTGCTTGATAAATGCATTAACATACCCTTATAAAACAGCATCATACAGCTTTATAATACAGGCCATAGACTTGTAAAACACCCTGGACAGGTACACACAGACATACACACCAAGGGGGCAATTTAGCATCTCCAGTTCACCTGACCACATGCATTTGGACTCTTGAAGGAAACCGGAGCACCCAGAGGAAACCCACGCAGACAAATGGAGAACATGCAAACTTTTCACAGAAAGGACCCGATGCTCTAGCAGGGAATTAAACCCAGGCCTGCGGGGCAATAGTGCTGCCCACTATGCTAACATGCCACACACACACACACACACACACACACACACACACACACACAATCTTTTAAACCAAAAAGTCTGTTACCGTGCCTTTTAGAGCTACAAGAGCAACAAGGCTGTTTTTACAGTGAGTCTTGTACCTTTTGCCACTGCAGGTGGCCAAGAACCGCCTACTATATCAGGAAAAGGAGGTTCGACTGACATGCAACACAACCAGTCACAAGTCTGCTTGAAAATGAAGTCACAACAAACATATGATGGGCGGAGCTTCTGCGGCTGAGACAATGCAACTCTGGTTCATATTGAACCAGAGCAAAGCAACACACGGAAGTAAGAGTAGGTAGCCAATCAGAAGGCAGCTTGCAAGATCCTGACAGTGTGGCCAGGTTAACAGACCAAAGACAGATCCTGTGTCCAAGACAGTTTCCCATGATACAGGCTCCTAAAATTTAATGAAGGCATGTATGGTGTTCCAAGAGCCTTAGGCTGAGAATTGAGTTCTGACTGCTAGAAATGACTTTTCAAAACATCCCATCATATTCATGTGCTCCTGAATACTCATAAGCAGACACCCTTGAAGACGTATTCACTGTACTATGAACCAGTTCACAGAATTTTCCAAGGACGAGCAAGCACGAGAGAAAGGCATCAAACAATACATGGACACTCAAACGAGGACAGACAGACTTGTCACTTAACATTTCCTCTCAAACGTGACCCACCTGTATCCCCCACGGGCAGGAAGTCCCCTCCACCTGAGCGTACCACACCGCCATCAAGAGCAAGGCCATCAATCACTGCAGAGGGCATTCTGCTAATTAGCACAAAGCTAATTGGGGTCTCCAACCTGAGGCAAAAAAACAGGCAGAGAGAGAGAGATGTTTCATTAAGCAGAGGAAGGCACCCTGCTGACTTCACACTCTACCATACCAGTTTTCTAGCCAGTACGATGTTTCAGAAAGATGATCTAATATTTTCTTATTTTAATATGCAAGCAAACGCTTTGAAGCCTGGTTGGTAAAAAAGACTAAACCAGTGCAGTTAGCATTTAGAGCAAAACCTTAATAGCAACTGTGTAGTCAACTCACCTGCTGAATCTTAAAGAAGGAGACAAAGGCTTTTGAATCTTCTGCGTGCGGAGAGTACAGTCGGACTGCTGGTTTCACTGTAGTCGAAAAAAAAAGCCCCCCAAAAAAAAGCAGGTAGGGTTGATGAGACATGCCAATGAGTATCACGCTTGGCCACTCATGTGACAAGCACAAACAGGCTTTAACGCTTCACCTGACTGAGGAAACAGCCGTGAATGCAGACATACAGAGGGGTGATGTCCTCCATGAGTCATCCTGTTAGTGCCAACAACACTGGCAGACAGCTGCAGGACGGCATGCATGCAGACTGTTACGGCAACTGCCCATAACATCACGTCAATGTCGCCAAAGACTGCAATGGTGTCGTTCCAGACTGCTGTGGAGTCACACAGAATGGCAGGGGGTCATCTTCAGTGACGAGTCCCACTTTTGTCATGAGGAAAACCAATGAATCTGTGTGGAGGCACCATGGTGAACAGTTTGCTATGACACGTCACATGTCCAGAAGGCTTTGTGTCAGCCCACCTCCACCACAGGAACTGTGTGAGAATATTCAAGCTGCATTGGATGGACCCCCACAAGACACCATTAGGAACCTCATGCCGAGACATTTGCTAGCACAATGTCAGACATGGCAGCCCACCACTGTATTGAAAGACACTACTTCTGTATGTGTAGCTCAATAAATATTCCCCATATCAGTCTAAATGTATAATTTATTGTTCCTGGGAGCCTTTATCCTCCTTCCCGATAGCACTGTAATCCCACACTTCCTTCTGGGTGTAACTATTCCTTTGATGAGCGTATATGCTGTGCAGTCCAATTCATAAAACACTCATACTTTATCGTACTTTTAGGATTATAATATGTATGTCACTGCGGGTTGCATTTAGTTTGCTCCAACTTTAATCTCAGCGTAACCATTTATGACCATGCATACTAAAAAATTACCATATCGCCCCAAACCCAACTCAACCTTGTCCTGATTCAGAAAAATAGCATCCGACAAGATGGCTGTCTTGATAGTTGGAATACGAGGTCAATGCACCCATCAGCGGCCAGTATTACAATGAATAAAATGTCAGAGTTCTTACAGTCATTGCCGTGTACAAAACCAAGCATCTTCAAAATGGCAACGTTTCAGGAACGGAAAAGTTTGGTGCCAAGGTAACACTTTCAATTAATGTAACATCCATAATGCTTTATAATAGTTGACATACAGGCTTTTGCAGACGTACATAAATGATCACAGTTGCACACAAACCGTTACAATGATCATAAACAGCTAGAGATCATATAAATTAATTACAATACAGTGAGTGTGATATCACTAATACACACACAGTTCAAAAGACATGTCAAGTATCACAGAGCACAGTGACTTCTAGATACTTACAAATGCACATAACACATGAAAACCTGATTCATAGAAACTGTTACCATAATAGCATATCACCAATTAAAAACCCCATAGCCACAGTGGGTCTGGGCAATATGATATTTTGCCTTAACATAACACCTTTTACTGAACATATCCATGTTCTCGTCACTGCTTAAAAAAACCCATTAACTGCATGCTTCATTACAAAGCGAGCACACTTCGACAGGTACAATGCCATAATACCACTTACCATAGTATTGCCCCATTATTACTTCTCTGCAAAGCACTACCACAAACTCACTCTTCTGAACACCGAGTTAACAGTGGAGAGGATCAGTGAGGTAGAACAGTTTGAAGTGGCGCAAACGTAAAATATTGCAGAGACCGTCACCAAGATACACTGCTTACCAAGCCAAACAGCAGCTGTGCATCAAAGAAAATACATCTGTTAGCCACAACGTCTGCAGTACGTCAACATGCTCAGATCATGCTCAGGATTTGGAAGAACGCTTTATGCAAATTGAACATTTACAACTTTATTAAAACCAGTTTGCAACAATATGTACAGAGCACACCGCAAATATAAAACAGCTTTACAAAAAAACAGCCCTACTCCTACAATGAAGTCAGATACTGAGCGGCAGGGGCTGACGGGGGGGTTCAGACCCAGCCCCGATTCCCCAACATTTGTCCCCAATTTGTAGAAGTTAGTGAAAACAGTACAGGCTTCCCACAGAGAGAGAGAGAAAAAAAAAATAAATAAAATAAAATAAAAACACACACACCCTAGAAAAACAAGCAAGAAATGGTCAGGAGAACCAAATCACTGGTCATAAAGCAAGTAAACCAGCTTTTGTTTTTGTTCCTTTAAAAAAAAAAAAAAAATCACCGTTGTAGGAAAAGCATAAAACACATCTGAGAGAACGGCAAAGTATCAATCCATGTAAACATGAAGTACAGACCAATGCATGCTCATGATTACCATTGCTGGCCTACAAGATGATCAAAATATGTAATTCACACCATTAAAAATAAAGGTGCTGTAAAGTTCTTTGGTGTGATGCCATAGATGAGACCACCCCACCCAAAAAAAAAAAAAAAATGAATAACCACAACACCAATTAGACTTTGATCCAGGAACAATCAGGGACATTTAGCCAGATTAAAATGAGCAGCCCAAAAAGCAAACATTAAAGCAAAGGGAGGCTAGTGTAGGTTAATGCAAGTAAACAAAGTGAGAATTTCAGTGAAACCAATCCCCACCCCCAAAAAGCAGGTGCTTTTTTCTGTCCCAGATAAAAAGGGAGAGGAGTGGGTGGAAGGAGGGGGACCCTCCACCTAAAAGGGGAGGAGATTTTTTTTTTTTGGGAAAACAAATTTTGTGTTCAATGATCTGAAGTGACTAACAACATTCACAAAGCCACAGTCTTTACCTCAGCAGACAGTTAAGAGTACCTTAAGGCGAGGGCATCTTAAGTTTAGGCCGATTTAGGGACACAAGTCTCCTTATTCAACCACTCTGTTCAATCACCAAAGAACAATTAATCAGGAAAGACCTCAAACAGCATTAAAAGAAAACTAGTATGTCACTGTTAACAAATCAACCTTAACCATCATGCTATTAGCAATGTGTACTCTGCGTGGGACTCGATGTACACCTACTTTCCATGAGCCTCTCATACTACACATGCAAATAGTCTTAAAAGCCTCACCCTCATACACCAAACACCCATAAGCTGCCAATGAAGTTCCAGTACAATAGCAAAAAATAAGACTTGTTCATTGCACACAAATTGTTAATGAATTTAAGTAAATGGATTATC
This sequence comes from Prochilodus magdalenae, assembly GCA_024036415.1. Taxonomy (NCBI): domain Eukaryota; kingdom Metazoa; phylum Chordata; class Actinopteri; order Characiformes; family Prochilodontidae; genus Prochilodus; species Prochilodus magdalenae. Next base: position 405,786 of record JAMWET010000300.1, read on the forward strand.
ATTAAGGTGGTGGTGTAAGGGGGGGTTGGGAAAATGAATTGTGACGGAAGCCTGCACATGCCCAATGTCTCTAGGCAGGACTGATCTTTACCCATCCTGTCACTGTGGTAAGGAGGTACAAGAACAGGGTGGCATTGTTAACAAGACAATTTGGTACATTTACTGCAAGTGTAAAACAGCACTGATTCATAGCTAGTACGGATCCATTTAGTCCCAGTTTCTAGAAGATATAAAAATGTGTTTTGGCATGAGTAGATCAGGAGATAGGATACATGGCCTGATACAGATGTGTGTAGTTTGACTGTGCATCCCTACTTAGATCTAGACAAAGCTTAATAACCAAACGCTTACAATTAGTGTGCAATGCTTTATGTAATTTGCTTCAATATTACATAAGTTAACATACATTACATAGGCTTTCAGGCCAGAGTGTCAGACACAGCAGGCCACCATCATTCAGTTACTTAACACATGTATTAGTTTTGTTCATGCCATTGGGCTTCAGAACCTTCATAATAAGGCATTTTAAACACTACTGGAGTGAGCTGGGGCTGTTTAACATTTCAAATTAAATATTATGAATTAACACATTTGGGAGTGTCAAATTGAAAACACTGGAAATTGCCCTGAGAACATTAGTACTGTGGATAAACACAGTATAAACATACACGCACACGCTACATCTCTCTGCAGAACTCTTTCACTACTCTAGAGAAGTCAGAGTCCTATGCAGAGCCCACAATTCGTCCTAGAGAAATAAAACCCCACCCCACAACGTTGCTGAGCCAATACCTAGTGCGACTCCTGGGATTAAATATACTGAGGTTAAGGAACTGTGTCAAAACAGTACTTTTTTTTTTTTTTTTTAATAAAAAAAAAAAAATAAATAAAAAAAATAAAAGGATTGGTAATGCACCAGAGAATTCGTACATGCAGCTGACAGGCAGATTGCTAGCTAGTCTTTTCACTAGACTAGTGGTTCTTAAACTGGTCTTCAAGGAACCCCAGATAGAGCAGATTACTTTTCCCCACCCCATGTAACCCAACACAAAGGGCATAGACAGATCTTTTAATTATATAACACCTGACCATAAATAAGGTAATGAGTAGTGTTTATATAATGCATTAACACCTCCAGAGGACAGCAATAACATCTGAGCTAAAGCTCTACCACATCAACTGGGAGCCATTAAGTATCGACAGCCAAGCTAGCCAATATAGGTAGTTCAGGTTCACTTTCGAAATGGACTACTAAAAAGTCATACGCAATTATATAGCAATAAACCAGCTAACACTTAATGATTTGTGACGTGTCTACATACACAGCAATAACTTCGACCATGAGGGGGGTCCCTGAGAACCTTTAAGAACCACAGCACTGAACTACCGTCAACAAGCATGCATCGCTCGCTTGTAGAAATATTTGAAACATGAATCAAAGTGAATGTACTAGTGAAACAATATTGGAGCATCCCCAATCCAATGGAAATAAATAAAATAAAGGAATAAATAAGCCATATTTGTGCCCATTTTTGGCCAATTGATTATGGATAGTGTGAAACCCATTCAGTTTTCCAAGTTTTAATGTCTATGCTGCATACACAGTTACCTCAAACCCACTTTTCCATAAGGCTCTTCAGGCCTGGAAATGCAGCTTGGTACATGGTCATGTCATTTCTATAAAGCTAGTGAACGGGATTTAGCTTCGCAACCAATCTTTACACATCAAGTACACCCTGAACAATAAGACGCACAATTCAAGTCCTCTCGGTATAAAACACACAAACCGGAAGCACCCAAACTCCACACAAACAAAACCCCATTGAAGTCTTGGCCCAGCAACCCCACCCAGCCCCATGGAAGTCCATTTTTAACTGAACACATTCACTGGTAAATCAAACCAGTAAACCTCCTTCACCTGCAGTGAGCTCAAAGCAGAGCTCATACCATCAGCAGGTCATCCAGAGGTAGCATGTCCAAGTCACAGGAATCAAAAAGGTCACTGATGCCCTGCTCGTCATCCAGGCCCAGCATGTAGTCCTCGCTGAGCAGGGCAGGAGAGAGTGGTACAAAAGGCACCAACTCTACCGGCTGCTGGAGGATTGAGGACAGCGAAGAGCTAAGCGGGGACATGGGTGCATTACCCGTCTGCGCAGAATGCCCGCTAACTGGCCCGTTAGCATAGCTGCCGTTCATCTGGCCAGAGCCACCCAAACCAGCTTTAGCACATTCTGCAAAACAGAAATATGTACAACATATAATAAAAGCATCACTGACAATGTCAAAGCACAGAAGGTGGAGCTCACCTTTACTCCAGTACTGGAAAATTCTAAATAATGAGCGGATATTTAATACCACATCTGAATAACACCTGTGTCGTAGTGTCACACCAGCACTTCACTCCGCATCAGTTTAACCATCTACACCTGAGGCAGCAGATCACTTGGACTTAAACCTGCACTAGTGTGGCACTCATGTCTGTAGCCTGGTTGCTAATCTAACCTTAAGATGCTTCAATATTAGTACACTGAACACCAGCAGTTTAACTTCACTCTCCCAGTATTGCTAAAGTTGAACTCGTCATTGGTGGTGACCATAGCTGGTGACCAGAGAAGCAAACTACAGCTGAACAATTAAACTCTAGTAACTCAAATACCAAAAAGCATCAAGCTAAAAGCTTTGTTTAATCCACATAACGACACACTGCTCAATGCATCTCACAAGGAGGATCATTCATGGAGAGGGACACAGAGGCAAGGGGTAAACCAAAGAGACAGTCCAGAGAAAAGGACAGAAAGCTTCCAAAGTCTGGGGTAATTTCAAGCTAGGGAGAGGAAAAATTTCTGTACAGCATGTCCATTTGTGAACTACACAAAATTGTTAATATTTAGTATGGTAAAACTGAAATAAATAAATATAGTCTGATTATTAATTAATAAAATTCCAAAATCTTTCCAGATGAACCACCATTCAGACTGTGCTCATGCAGTAACAAAACACACTTACATAAACCATTCAGCTGTACCATATACTGCAAGTGTACGACTACCTTACCTTTAGACACTCTGAGGAAGGCAGTGTTATTTCCATTCACGTCCACTCCATTGTCTAACGGACTGCCAGGACCACTGGGGTCTGTGCAGAGGAACACATCGATGGGGCCTTTGGAGCTGCTCAGGTGGACCTGCAAGCTCTATTAAAAACAGGTTTCCTATATTTAGTCAACAAGCTGTAACCACAGGTTGGAGATCTGGCAAAAGACGCAATTTTGACAAAGGTTTGTGAACAAGTGGCAGACAACACAACTTACTATCCACCACACCCAGTAAAACTGGCCTAAATCTGTCTTTAGAACTGTTCAGTACTAAAGAAGCACTGAGTGCTCCATGCCATAACATCTCTACCTTATTGCTCCTTGGAGATGATGGCTCAGCCTCTTCTTCAACTTCCCAAAAACAGCGGGTTTGAACAGACTAGACTAACAGGAAATGTGATGCAATTACTGCATTACCTCTTTTGGGTCAGGCACCTCCAGCTTCGTTTCTGATGGAGCTTTAACAGCAATTACAGTCTGATCCTGCAAGCTTTTGATTCTTCTGATATCCTGATATGTCACATAGGCATATGTAGGAACAGATAAGGAAAGTACATAAAACAGAAACTGGCATTTACTTGACAAAAAATAAAATAAAATAGAAACCACACAACTACAGCAGTTAGAGAGGCATGTGGTTCATGTAATGGTTCCAAGAGTAGCAGTCTTCATTCAGGTGCTCAAGTCACATTTTGGATTTATTAAACGTGACCGTATAACATGGACCACAAACCAATACCAAGACTGTATTGAAAGAGACACTGCGGACGTGCATATAGTGGTCACGTCAGAGTTTCACAACACAGACATTGAATTAGATGGCTGATGCTGAAGCCATCTGCAATGTCATGTGCTGTAACTCTGACGTTCTCTAGTCTCCAGGACTTCTGCTTTCAGAGTCTTCATTGGAGCCTTTCCACCCATTTAACTGCACCTAGAGCGTGAAACACCTTAGTCTGCCCAAGTCTTAGTCTGCCCTAGCATGCCTCCCAGTGCACCAAAATAAATGCAACCTGTAACTTACTGAAGCGTTACTTAGCGTACTACTTCAGCAAAACTGGGGCTAATTTGGCACCATCCTGCAAGAATAAGCCCATTACAGTAAATGCAGCCATCCTCCTCTCCTGATTTCTGGCTTCAGGCCATGGCTGTGACCACTTAGGGGAGCTTTTCCCATAACTAGCTCCTTGGCCAGAGTGATTAACGCTCAAGCTAAGACTGGCCTTAAAGACACGTACTAGACATGCACATTTCCGAGCAAATTCCACCGCAAGATCAATCAGCCATTGATCCCGACTGCAAAGAGAATAAAGACTTTCTGAAAACTTCCAGATATTCCCTGCAGACAGAGAGCAACACAGGGATTTAGGCATTTTCCACTTTTCCTGAGATGAACTGGACTGGAAAACCAGCAAAGGACTTTGCATGAAGGCTGCTGATTTTAATGAAGCAAGTGAAATCTACAATAAATGCGAGCAGCTTTGCCTGCACTACTTTTCCTTCTCCAGCTGAAAGTGTCTTGAGTTGGAGACGAGTCACAACTCAGATTAACGTGCACGAGGTACTCCACTAAATAGCGGCGAGCCTCTACAATGCTTAGCTTAATGGAGACCATCGCAAGGCATTTCCATCTAAAAGACAACAGCACATATTGCCTGGGGCAGTAAAGGATATTTTTGGTTGTGCGTCTCCTCAGTCATCTGCTGGACGTTGGTAGCGCAAGCCTGAATGAGCTCATCTAGCCGTCTCTCCTCCTCCCGCAGGACCATCATCTCTCTGCTCAAAGACTGAAGAGGGAGCTGCGTAGTAAGCGGCCCCGCGTCCGAGGGCAGGCTGGAACCCCTGAGACAACCACAGCACAGGCTATTACATCTGCTAAATGACCAACTGGAGCCAAGCAGCAATCACAATTAACTTAAACCTTTTAAAATGGCCAACTGAGAAGCAAGCAGCTTCCTTCTGCCACACACTTACAGCCACTGGATGTTGTTCTTGGACTTCTTTTTGATGAGGCGCACACCCTCCAGCACGTTGGTGATGTCATACAGTCGTCTCTTCTGGACATTGAGCACATCAGCTGCCTGGTTCAGGTCCAGCACTCCATCCGAAGACTGTGCCAGCAGCTGGCAGAACTTCTTGGTCAGGAGGCCCAAGGATGTGTCGTAGCGCGTCTTCTCCGGTGGAGTTTTGGGAGCTGGTGATAAAGACAGTGTCAGGCTGAGGTCTGAAATGGCCCGTTTTTGTACACTTAAATACCCAAAGGAGGGTAAACAGTTAGCGTGGGGCTGGTCAGCATTTGGGGAGTGACCATAACCAGGGTTGTACACTAAGTGAACACCAGACAGTTCATTTGCTGAATCGTGATTTGCCATTGTGAACAAAAACAATTCACTGTACTGTAATAAGCACAAGTGTGCTACGCTTGGTATTTTGGCATTATGGTTTTGGCCTTTCCTACATCCATCAGACATGACTGTGTATACTGCCATGGTCAGGCTCAGGATGCAAACATCCTGGGCCATTCCCAGTCTAGGCCTAGTACAAGATATGTAAATGATATTACAGAAACAAGACTAAACTGTTTAACCAAAATGCAATTTCAGACTTTGTGTTTCAGCCATGTAGAGACCCTGACATTCTCCAATCTTCAGCTATTCACAGATTCCTGTGACAGCACTACATGTGCCCTTATAAAATGGTCACTTAGTTTCTTACTGCATTTACTAAGATCTTTCCTAACTGCTTCAAAGAGATAGTCAAGTCAGCTACTTTGCTCATTAAAAAAAGATTCATAAATGTTGATCAACCGCTGCAGTGTCCTGGCCTATTACTGAGGAGTTTGTCTTGGCCTGCTATAAAATGTGAATAGAACAGGGCAAGCCAGAAGCCATTTCTCATTTATGCAACTTGGACAAAATTGAAATATTTAGTTATTTTTCAGATGTTTGTGGCATTAAATAATGTAGTTCACTTCAATATGGAAATAGAAATATATTGCCATATTATATTAAAGCACACAAAGGGGCTGGTGTTCTCAGAGCAATGCACTGACCGTCCCAGAGCCCAGACCACAAAATTAATGTACATGACTGTAACTACTTGGACTGTGAAATACCCAAACACCACTAAACCAACTTCCAAAGGTGAATCCTGGATGTGTGAAAATGTATCCCTGTAGATTTCTTTGGAAAAGACAGCATGCATCGACTAAAAACAGTAGCTGGAATAGACAAAGTGATCATTTGAGGATTTTGTGTAGTTCTACGTGAAACAAGTTTTGCTTTTCCCAGAAGCAAAATACCCATTTACTGAACTGCGGAAATTAAATACATGCATTGTGTTTTTTTTTTGTTTTTTTTAAACAAACATCTCCCTTCTTCCCATCCCCATCCCGACATGGGATTAAATGGCCTTATTGGCATTTTTTAAATTCTACAGAGTTCCCCCTCCATCATAGTGCTCTGGTGGGAAACCAGAAATCTAGACCCTTGACGCCTTTGTCTTAGATGTGCAACACCTGGGATACACAACGGCACTTCTCGTGCAGCCAGTGTTAACGACGTAACTTGTTAACATAGGCAGTGAAAATAAAAAGCATGATCTGTGTCGTTCACACCATGCTCTGGCACGTGTGAAACGGAAGTCACAACTGTTAAACAGTACAACAGCCTGTTTCTGGAAGCATTAAGTAGAACAGAGGACAAGGACTGCCAAACTCAAACCCACCATGCAGATGCCTGCCACCAACTTGCGTTATAACAGTGAGGTTTCATCTAAACCACAGACGAAGTATAAAAGTTATTCAGAGACGTCCCAGATAACCTAGAGTCAGAACTGCTCAGTGGTGGTAAAAGAAAACATATCCAAAAGCAAACTGCCCCCATAACTGTGCATGTCTGGCAGTTTTACATTAAGCAGTTACGAAAGTATCGCCTGATGCTGAGAGATATCTTCAGATAAACAAATCACATGTAGACAACGTCACAAGCAAAATACCTCTGATTTCAGGAGGTCACATGTACCCCAGCACCAACTGGCTGTTTCAACGTCAACAAAAGGTTACCTGAAATTTAAGTCTGTGAACTCCACCAAACTCCTGGGAAATCGGTGAGGTTTAAAGATTTACAAACATGCTACAGTATACCATAAAGACATTTAGAGGACTCGTGGGCATGATCGCAATTACTAGGCCATGAAGGACCAACAGTGGGAGCAAATCTGCCACAGCGCCACCCTGAGGCAAACCAATACTGCAGCTCGTTAGCTAAACAAGACACTGGGTAATAGCACAGACTGAAGCTCAGTGGACTGGTGCATGAAGCAGCTCAACAAGTATCTTTGCCTCCTGCTCCAATGGACATCACAATCCCAGGAGTTTATTAGTGGCTCCCTGAGACATTCAGGGGATACTAGATGTAGATTAGAGCCCTGGAACCTTAATGACCGTTTAGATCTCAGCAATTACACATCAGTGAAACTGGGAAAACAGTAAAAGGTCTCCAATGTCCTCTGCTAGAGCCAAGTTCACACAGAAATCACAGTTTCTCCAAAAAGGCATTTCCTATGCACTGTGGAGAGTTTCGTTAGGCTTGGAAACCTGTATTTATCAGTATGCACAATGACATCTCTATTAGTTCATTGCATGGTAATGAACCAATGTACCCAACCCTAACCCGTCTCCTCTCAAAGCTCAGGTGACCCATTTAACTCATGGTTCACCAGTTAGTCAGTCTAGACACTGTCTACATTTAGATCACTAAATTACTTCTGAACTCTTCAGGCACTTTCAAAAACATGCACATACATTCAAAGCAGCCACCCACAAGTCTTAATCAAACAATGTCATGGGTGCAACTGTTGAAATAAACACTCTCAGGTTTGTGTTTTTGTGATTAGCTACATGTGAAACCGGTTTGTGTACAACATCAGTGAACAGAAAGTGAGGAGCCTCATGTCAGCTTGAATACCTTTGGGGCTCTTCATTCTCAGAGCCGTCCTGCGACCTCTGGGCGTTCTGGCCGGCTCGCTGTATTGGTGGTCCATGGCGTCCAGCTCCAAACGACGTTTAGCCTGAACACAAACACTCGATATGAGCACATTACACAGAACAATGCCCATGTGCTGAGTTCAGACTGAATTAAACTTGATGGGAATGTGTGTTACTGGTTCTAGCCTTATAGCAAACAGCGCCATGAATTGTAGCAGATCTAGCATTCGGTTTAAAACTGGTCATCAAACTCCTTTAACACTACAAACACTTCAATGACAACCTCTCCACTAGAAATCAATATGCTGAACCCAGCTGACCCAACAATGGCTCAGCTATGCTGAGTGGTTTAAGTTGGAATACAATGCGTAGCAGCCTTTCCACAACAATAGCTTTATCTCCAACCATGTTGATAAAAAAAAAAAAAAAACTCCAGATATCCAATATGTTTATGATAAACAAAACATAGACTCAGCAGCATTCCTGGATAAGCATTCACAGAACCTAAAATGACATTAGACAATCAAAAAGCTCCCGTTTTCTCTCGAGCATGTTTGTGCGCATGACCAAATAACATGGGATGCAGATGAGTGTCCAGGCTCCTCCTGGACCACATCAGAACATGGTGATAAGAGGGGTAACCTGGTGATAAGTTGTTAAAGCGTTCTTTAGAGAAGGCAGGGATTCAAAAGCAATGCTGTGACCAGCTTAAATATGGAAACTGAGTTACCAATATTTCTAAGCACTACAATCTTAAAAGGGAGTGTTCATGAGATCAGTAACTAGGCAGAACCATGAATGAAATGGCTCTCTACTGATGTTTCAGAAAGCTCATACCCTGAAAGTAAAGTCGGCCAATGTATAGCTTGAACCGGCACACTGTGATGTAGGTTTTCCTTCCAACTGAAATGGCAATAATGAGTTGTCCCAAAATGTTAGGAACTACATTCTAAAACCCCTTTAAGGATTTAAATGAGAACAGTTTTATATTAAACCATGAATCCTGTCATTATACTTGGATACAGCTAAATTTAGTGGACACTCCAAGAAGAAATGATGGTCAGAGTAATATACACACATAGGTAGTTAAGATATTTACATATGGACAGTGGGGGGGAATAGGAGTCATGGTTATCAGGTATGGAGGTGTAAAGAGATGGAAACATCATGATATAGGCTACAGATCCATATTTAGCTTAGCTAGGACGTAAAGTGTCAGAATTGACATGGCAACTGTGATGCCACATTAGCATCTAATAATCCAACAGCAGCAATAATTTGCATTCAATAATCAACCAACTGCACCAATCATACCGGCCTAATTATGCTCAGTTTGTAATGAAACGTCTTTAGTCTGTGATCTTTAACTACTGCTGATATCCATATGCTCAGAAACGCCCTGCGTGATCAGTATCGCCAAACCCCAACCACGAACACTCAGTGAACCACCAGCAGACCTACCCAGTCAGTGACTTCAAGTCTGGTGAAGTGGTTCTTCAGATCAGTGAAGAATGTGCTGTATATTATTCTGTACAGAACCAAGAACAGATCTTGTATTTCTACAGGATTAATCTTAACAGAACCACCTTCACTGTCCTATAGAACCACAACATCCATCAATCAGAACCATTTGACCACACAAAGAACCATGCAAGTAGGCCATCTCTTTGTTTGAAACCATCTTTAAAATGTGCACCACCAATAAGGGGCTGCTACTGTTTTAATGATTAGCTTGTAAAGACAGAACGGTTTCCGGTGCTGCATGGAACCATTCTCCTTCCATCTGAAGAGCCTTTAAAGTATGCAAATGATGCTTTGAGCATTCAGGGTTCTATACAGAACCATAGTCTTTACTGATACAGCAATTGTTTAGATACCAAGCTTGTAACACAAGAACCCATTCTGTGCTATACAGAACCACATTCAATCTAAAGACCCTTTATCACACAGACATTTAAGCATGCCGGTTCTTGGAGGGATTCTTTTTTCCTGTGAAGGAATACTTGAATGCATTTTACCTAGCACAAAAAGGTTCTGCTGTTGCTTCAATCATAAGTTTGTAAATATATTAGAGGCCTTTTTGGGGTTTTATAGAACCATGTAATACATTCTCCCTCAACATGAAGCACTTAAGCGTGCAAATGATTCCTTGAGCATGTAACAGTTCTATATAGAACCACTGTATCAATAAATTGGTTCTATATAACACCAACGTTTTGACTGTTAAGATGCCATGCTTGTATCAGCAGAACCCTTTTGATGCTATAAATAAATCAATCAACACATTCGCCAACAATCCGAACAACAATTTCACCACACAAAGAACCATTTAAGTATGCCGGTTCTCTGAGTGTCACCATTTCTATACTGAACCATCTTCTAAACGTCTGCTATGTAGCACAAAAACAGGTTCTGCTGTTGTTTTAATGATAAGCTGGTAAAGACATTAAAACCCCTTTAAGGAACCAAAACATTACTTCAAGCTGGGAAGCCATTTAGGCAAGCAAATGATTCTGTATGCATTTAATGGTTCTATATTAGAACCACAGTATTTATAAAATGGCTTATAGATCAGTTACTAGAGCCTTTCCACTAGGCACAGAACCAAGGGTTCTTCAAGTGTTTATGGTTCTATATAACATAACTGAACACTTGAACGTTGCCTTTTATGACTGTAGTGCTTGAAAAAAAATTTCTCTACATGACACGGTAACGATACTGCAACAGAACCATTGTCTTTTCTAAAAGAACCCTTCCAGATCCACCTTTAAAAGGGTCTACTTGTAAGTTTTGGGGAACACAGAAGGCCACAGCACCTCAGTCCCTGCACTTTGACGCAACCAGCGTACATGTTCACTAACATGCCGATCAAGTTCTACACTCCTCCATGGGTTCTAATGTGGTCCAGAAGGAACCTGGACACTCATCCACAGCCCATGTACCTCTATCACATCTACAAACAAACATAATGGACCTAAAAAAGGCCGACAGGGGACACCAACTAAAACCCCCACCAAATGAAGGTGCACAAAAAGACCCCATCCCCCATCTAAACACTAGCCAAGGCCCAAGCTCCAGTTCACCTAACCAGCAGCTGGCCATTTTCTTCCCCTTTCCTTCTGCGGAACAGCTTTCATGGTTCTTCATGGCACAAGACTAGGCCTAGTCTTCATGTAGTCAGCCATTTTTAGGACAAACAGCTCTACTTTGTTGACCGGCTAATGCTTGTTCCTTTAGGTTCAGAGTAAATAAAGACACTTGCTAGTCAACAAATTCGTACTTTAAGTGTTAGCCAGCTAACACTCCCCTTTACAACTCACTGATACAGCAACATAAAGTTACTAAACATCTTCAGAGCTCGAAGTTAGGACTGTTTACATACATTTAGTGCGTCTGAAAAACAATAAATACTGTTTAATGTACTCAAAACAACGTGGCTAGCTAGCTATGACAGTTTGACTAGCCTAGCATGCTAGTTTAAATAAGCCTGTGGTTATAAACGAGGTTTTAAATGAGCTTCCTATTTAAACTCCTCCGTTCCACCTTACATTCTGTTGCACCCTGGCGCCTCAATGTAACTGCTGCACCGTTTAAGGTGGAACGGGGAAATTCCAATAGGAAGCTAACTTGTTTACAACAACGGGGAAATGCCTTACCGGAGGACGCCCTAAAGCGGGCCGGAGCCCTGCCCCGGCTGGAGGCCCCTGGAGAGGTGTTGCGTACAAGCTGCCCACCGCGGGGTCAGCCGCCCGGACCTCGGCGGGCTGCGAAGCGCAGGACGGCGGGGTGATCATCTGGATGTAGGTCGCCGGAGAAGAATACGCTGCAGCACGGCGCTCGGACGAGCCGTACAAACCGCCGTTCTGCTCCAGGGCCGAGCCGCCGTGCCCTGATATTATCGCCCTGTGTGGGGCCGAGGAGAGTTCCTTTCTCATCTCTCACCCACTCACACTCTCTCTTTCCCTCCCTCTCTTAACTCCTTCGCAGCTTTAAACGTTCGAGGCAGTTTCCCAGAGAAATCCTCAACGCCACACCAGAAATAGTCACCGATACCGACGGAAGACACTCTTAGGAACCTTAATCCACAGATATTTTGTGGTATCGACGCGCCAAAACGGCAGATGGAAACGATTAAGGTGAAGAAGCGAACTTCTTCCTCGGGCGCTTAAAAATGGCTCCAGGAAGCGGACAATGAATGAAGGGATGCGGTTTACGCGCCAAACGCCCTCCCGCGAAACTCAGATTTCCCGGGAAAATTTTTGAATTATATTTACATACGGGACGTCATTCGTCAGTTCCAGCGCGGTCCGCGCCGCGATTGGTTGGCGCGCATCGGCGTCAACCAATTGAAACGCAGGAGCCCTGCAGCTTGAGTATGAATATTTGGGCTGCCGGCAATGTGACTTCAAATGAGCCTGTAATTACAGAGTGACTATCTCTGTGTACTTACACATTTTTATTGCTTATGTTATATGATGCACATGGATTAAATATTATTACACAAGAAGTATCAGGTTATTATATTTAAATTACACATTCATTCAACGTTAATAAACCGTGATAATATTATTACTCAATTATACATTATTTTAAATAAATAATATTGTTATTATTATTAATGAAATAGTTTCATATCGATTATTCATCATCATTTATTATTTATGTTTTATATTATTTATTATTATGGTCTCATATTTAGACGGGACTGTTTACATTAATGAAAGCATAGTGACGGTTGGTAACCAGTCAAAATCCTGTATATGGGGTTTAGTCTTTTATTTATTTGTTTGTTTCTTTGTTTGTGTATTTGTATAATTTGTTATTTTGTCTGTCTGTCTGTTTGCTTTGTTTGTAGTTCTTCCTCTCGTGTGAGTGTAGCACTGACCATTACTATTATCATTATTAATATTCTACTATCAGTATCTAATAGTGACTACTATCTCTATGCAGTACCTATTGTGTGGAGATCCATGAGCTGTGAAAAAACCCTATGGACATATCAGGGCTATGTGAACATAGTCCTTGTGTTCTATGTAATTACTTTTTTATAAAATATGGATCATAAAATAATAACTTTAAAGGAGAGGGAAAAAAAAACTTCACTTTTAATATAGGTTTATGGGACTTCTGTTTGTATAGGCCTTCTTTGGTCCATTCCTCATAAAAGTAAAAGGCTACAGGTACTACAACTAAAAAGCAGATACAAGAAAACCTGATTTGAGATTGCATTTGCTCTTTAGTAGACAAAACTGGAATCACTTCAGTGACTAAAGAGAAGCCATTTAAAGAACACTGAATTGAATATACTGTAGAGCTAGAGTAAACGTAAGTTAAACCAGCTCATTATTCAGTTCATAAGATTCCATCACCGGCTGACTGCTGATTCCAATCATGGCCAATTCCTAAAAATGATGGAAATAAATAATTTTATGATTAAAACACTTTGCAAATGTTCTCTCTGCTGTAACTGAGGCGTTTGCGTGTGGTACCTCCTCTGGTGTATTCTTCTCTGTAACAGTGTTCCTGTTGACCAGCTGCTGTAGTCTTGACTTGTTAACCTACTGTTCCTTAATATTACCATGTGTCCCGGCTGCTTGCTAATGCACCACAAAGTTTCTTTTGGCATATGTAATTTTTTACACTATATAAGCACTTGGTTTTCACACTGAGAACTAAACAGACTCCAGTGTTTGGTCCTGCAGGTCCGGCTCCCCGCTCATTAGAGTGTTTACCCTGCTTTAACACACCCATGTCGGCTCAATAAGGGGTTGTTAATGAGCTGATTAGCTGGACGCTGTGTGCTGGGAGTAAAGAAAGTGTTCAGTGTGCTGCTAGCTGCGACACTAGATGTTAATAGATACCCAAACCAGCCACAGACTTGGTTTAGGCCTCGGTTAGCCGTTTTCCATCATTATTAACTGCTTCTACTATCCAGGTATCTCAATAGTGGACTACTAGGACCGTTTGGCACACAGCCACCAAAAATACATTTCAGACTCAGAACTTGAAAAAAGTTACCAAAAATAGCAGGGCTATTTAGCACATAGTCCTTGTGTTCTTATGTAAATTAACTATTTTTATAAAATCCGTGGACAGAAAGAAAAGGCAACAATCGCCAGATCCAAATACTTTTTCAACAAAAGGAACCCCCGTTCTTAAACTGGTTCCTTTCAGGCTTCATAGAACGTTGGTGCTATTCAGGCAAACACTGCATTTGCAGCAGTTTTTATACAAAGTAAAGGAACTCACAGAATACTAACAACTAAAAATCGAGATACAAGAGGTGCTGTACCGCGAATAGCATTTGCTCTTTAGTCGACAAAACTGGAATGGCCTTCAATGACTATAGAGAACGCCATGCAAAGAACACTGTACTTGAATATACTATAGAGCTGTTTTTATCCAAAGAGCAAGATCAGATCAACTACTGCTGATAAGAAGTAGTAGAAGTGTTTCTGGGTGTCGCATTGATCCATGTTGGTGGAAAAGGGCCACCAGTGGTCTGCAGAAGAACCACTTCAATGTTCATCACCGAAGATGATGCGTTTTGCGTGTGGTAATATCCACACCTGTAATCTACAGCACAAACACTGTTCCTGTTGACCAGTCGCACTAGTTTAAACGCCTAACCTAACTGTTGGTTAATATTACCATGTGTCCCGGCTGCTTGCTAATGCACAAAAGTTACTGTAAGCAGTGTAATTTTTTACACTATATAGAGCACTGTGGTGTACAGTTGTCACAGTGAGAACTGTTACAGACTACTGTGTAGTTGGTCTGAACAGTCCGGCTCACGTCTCATTAGAGTGTTTAATGTGCTTTAGTGTACTGTAAGTGCCTCAATAAAGTTGTTGTACAGTAACTCAGTACAGTGACAATGTGTTACTTGTACTGTAGTAGTGTGTTCAGTGAACAGTAAGCTGCGAGTAACTAGTAATGTTAAATAGTTCACCAACCCGCCAAGACTAGTTTGTCTTGGTGAACGTTTAACTCAGACATGTGTAATGCTCCCATTCCGGTTCTCACACCTAATTTAGGACCGTTTGGCACACATCCACCAAAAATACATTTCAGACTCAGAACTTGAAAAAAGTTACCAAAAATAGCAGGTTCTTTAGCACAAACCGCAATGGCATCCGTGGACAGAAAGAAAAGGCAACAATCGCCAGATCCAAATACTTTTTCAACCAAAGGAAGTTTCTTAACTGGTGTATTTCAGGCTTCATAGTCTTGGTGCAGATTTCAGTAAGCACAACAATGCACTTTATTGTAGCTGTAAGTAGCGGTTGGGTGTACCAAGGAACTCAAGTGAGTGTAATGTGTTAAAATCAACAAAGGGGGCTGCACCGCGGTAGTGAACAGTACAAACAAGATGGCGGAACGTATAGATGACCTTCAAACACTTGTACTGTTATTCCAGCTGTGTTGGCTGTGAACAGCAAGACTTCATGATCAAACTAATGCTGATGTAGTGTATTGTGAGTAGTGTGCTGGGTGTTGCAGTAACTCATGTAAGTGGAAAATGGGTTAGTGTAACTGCAGGAAGTACCACTGTCAATGTTCAGTAACTCGTAAGAATGTATGATGTGTTTGGTGTCAGTCAAGTAAGCACCCCTGTGTTAAACAGCACAAACACTCGCAGGTAATCGCTGTTTAACGCCCTATGTTGGTTCCAATGAAAACTAGTGAAAATGCAAACGGTTATTGTAAGTAGTGTGTTGGTGAACAGTAACTCAGTAAGTGTAGTGTGTTAGTGTATTGTAAGTAGTGTGTTGGTGTACAGTAACTCAGTAAATGTAGTGTGTTAGTGTACTGTAAGTAGTGTGTTGGTGTACAGTAACTCAGTAAGTGTAGTGTGTTAGTGTACTGTAAGTAGTGTGTTGGTGTACAGTAACTCAGTAAGTGTAATGCGTTAGTGTGCTGTAAGTAGTGTGTTGGTGTACAGTAACTCAGTAAATGTAGTGTGTTAGTGTACTGTAAGTAGTGTGTTGGTGTACAGTAACTCAGTGAGTGTAATGTGTTAGTGTACTGTAAGTAGTGTGTTGGTGTACAGTAACTCAGTAAGTGTAATGTGTTAGTGTACTGTAAGTAGTGTGCTGGTGTACAGTAACTCAGTAAGTGTAATGTGTTAGTGTACTGTAAGTAGTGTGTTGGTGTACAGTAACTCAGTAAGTGTAATGTGTTAGTGTACTGTAAGTAGTGTGTTGGTGTACAGTAACTCAGTAAGTGTAATGTGTTAGTGTACTGTAAGTAGTGTGTTGGTGTACAGTAACTCAGTAAATGTAGTGTGTTAGTGTACTGTAAGTAGTGTGTTGGTGTACAGTAACTCAGTAAGTGTAATGTGTTAGTGTACTGTAAGTAGTGTGTTGGTGTACAGTAACTCAGTAAGTGTAATGTGTTAGTGTACTGTAAGTAGTGTGTTGGTGAACAGTAACTCAGTAAGTGTAATGTGTTAGTGTACTGTAAGTAGTGTGTTGGTGTACAGTAACTCAGTAAGTGTAGTGTGTTAGTGTACTGTAAGTAGTGTGCTGGTGTACAGTAACTCAGTAAGTGTAATGTGTTAGTGTACTGTAAGTAGTGTGTTGGTGTACAGTAACTCAGTAAGTGTAGTGTGTTGGTGTACAGTAACTCAGTAAGTGTAATGTGTTAGTGTACTGTAAGTAGTGTGTTGGTGTACAGTAACTCAGTAAGTGTAGTGTGTTAGTGTATTGTAAGTAGTGTGTTGGTGAACAGTAACTCAGTAAGTGTAGTGTGTTAGTGTATTGTAAGTAGTGTGTTGGTGTACAGTAACTCAGTAAATGTAGTGTGTTAGTGTACTGTAAGTAGTGTGCTGGTGTACAGTAACTCAGTAAGTGTAATGTGTTAGTGTGCTGTAAGTAGTTTGTTGGTGTACAGTAACTCAGTAGGTGTAATGTGTTGGTGTGCTGTAAGTAGTGTGTTGGTGTACAGTAACTCAGTAAATGTAGTGTGTTAGTGTAGTGTAAGTAGTGTGCTGGTGTACAGTAACTCAGTGAGTGTAATGTGTTAGTGTACTGTAAGTAGTGTGTTGGTGTACAGTAACTCAGTGAGTGTAATGTGTTAGTGTACTGTAAGTAGTGTGTTGGTGAACAGTAACTCAGTGAGTGTAATGTGTTAGTGTACTGTAAGTAGTGTGTTGGTGAACAGTAACTCAGTGAGTGTAATGTGTTAGTGTACTGTAAGTAGTGTGCTGGTGTACAGTAACTCAGTAAGTGTAATGTGTTAGTGTACTGTAAGTAGTGTGTTGGTGTACAGTAACTCAGTGAGTGTAATGTGTTAGTGTACTGTAAGTAGTGTGTTGGTGAACAGTAACTCAGTAAGTGTAATGTGTTAGTGTACTGTAAGTAGTGTGTTGGTGTACAGTAACTCAGTAAGTGTAATGTGTTAGTGTACTGTAAGTAGTGTGTTGGTGTACAGTAACTCAGTGAGTGTAATGTGTTAGTGCACTGTAAGTAGTGTGCTGGTGTACAATAACTCAGTAAGTGTAATGTGTTAGTGCACTGTAAGTAGTGTGTTGGTGAACAGTAACTCAGTAAGTGTAATGTGTTAGTGTACTGTAAGTAGTGTGTTGGGGTACAGTAATTCAGTAAGTGTAATGTGTTAGTGTGCTGTAAGTAGTGTGTTGGTGTACAGTAACTCAGTAAGTGTAATGTGTTAGTGCACTGTAAGTAGTGTGTTGGTGAACAGTAACTCAGTAAGTGTAATGTGTTAGTGCACTGTAAGTAGTGTGTTGGTGAACAGTAACTCAGTAAGTGTAATGTGTTAGTGTACTGTAAGTAGTGTGTTGGTGTACAGTAACTCAGTAAGTGTAATGTGTTGGTGTACTGTAAGTAGTGTGTTGGTGAACAGTAACTCAGTAAGTGTAATGTGTTAGTGTAGTGTAATTTGGAGGAGTACTAGACCTTGGGTGTTTCTACTTTAACTCAACTGCATGGTTTGTGTACATTGGACACTACTAATAAATAATAAGGGAAAAAACACATTTTATAAGTTTTATTTAAAATGTACACAAACAGCTGCACAGACTCCACAGAACAATCCTGATAACATGAAATAAGGAATATTGTGTCTACTATGAAAAATATATAAGGGAAACTAACTTTCCAGCAAAGTGTGCATTGACAGTGAAAGGATTTCTGTAGGAGAGAAACAACAACCAATAAGAACACTGCTAGAAGTTCTGAGGTCTTTTGTTGGCTTAGGAGATGAAACCTAGGAGAAGTTAATCATCATCATCAAATTTGATCTTTTTCCCTTGGAAAGCCATAATGTGAGATTGCTGCTCCTTCCTCTTCCGACTGGCTTCCCATGAGGGATGCAGGGTCTGTTGGGAATGCTGGGGTGGCTTGAAAGGTCTGCCAAACGCACCTCTATGACTTTGGGCTGGTTGGCGCTCAAATGAAGGTTTGCCTGTCTGCCTTGGACCAGGAGCTCTGGACCCAGCCGCTGAAGGCCTTCTATCAGTCCCAGGACCTTGGCTTTTAAACCAAGATGGCTTCCCCTCTTCATCTGTAGGTTTCTTCTGGTTCTGGAAGCGCTGAGGCTTTGGGCCAGGAGGTTTTCCTTTCTGCGATGCACCACCAGATTTGGACAAGGAGGAGCAGAAGACCGACTGCATTTTGAAGCCTGGAGATGCGTTGGTAGCCTCTTTGGTGGTCTCATCTTCGAGTGCAGTTTTAGGTGCACTGGTTTTGTCCTTTGCAGGAGCTGAGCTCCTCTTCTTCTTCAGCTTGGTCACTTTGCCAAGAAAGAAGTCATCTTCATCGCTGTCCTCAGACAGAGAAGACTGCTTGTGGAAACGCTCCTCCGTGCTGTCATCAAAGTACTCCTTCTCCTCCTCGCTATCGGATGACTCCAGGTCACTTTCTTCTTCGTCTTCTTTGCTTTCTGGCTTCTTGGTTTCAGGTTTGTGGTCTTGTGTTGATGATGGGGCTTTCTCCACTGGGGTTTCTTTGCTCTTGGTAGGGAGAACAGGGGCAATGCCCACTGAAACTGGGATTTTAGGAATCATCTTTGGATTTGCAGATGGTGCTGCTTGCTCGTTCAGTTCTGCTTGCTCGTTCAGTTCTGCTTTTGATTCTGTGGTGGGTTTCTTCTCTTTTGATGGTAGTACCACAGAAGCCAAGCTGACGTCCTCTGATAGCTTTACAACACTCTCGGTCTTCTTCAAAGGCTGAATTGGGTGCATTTCTTTCTTGTTGTCTTCCGTGTTAGCATCATCATCACTCTCATCAGAATCTGTTCCACCCTCTTCATCCTCCTCCTCCTCCTTCTCATCTGATGCTTTCCCCTCATCATCACTATCTTCAGCTGTGCTCTTCCCTGCGTCCTTACTCTTCCCTTTAGCCTCAGTACTTTCTTTTTCGATAGCTTCTCGGACATCCTGGAGTTTCTTGATGAACACTGCGTGTGTGCAGATCCGTGCTGTGACTCTCTCCAGCGGACTGGATTCTGGGTTCTGCAACACTGCTTCTGCTTCACTGTTCCACTGAAGGGCTCTTGTAGTGACATGGTCGTTTGAAACACCCCTTAATGCTTCCAGTTCTTTTTTAAGTTCTGCCGCACACTCCTTGTTCTTTTTCACCTCAGACTCTTCACCCTTCGTCCTCTTCAAACCTTTAATCTGCTGGCTGATTTGCCGGATGATCAGCATCCTCACTCTCCTGACCACTTTCCTCATCCTGACCACCTCAGTTGGGGTGCTGTCTGCCGATTCCTGCAAGAAAGAAAAATCAATGTTAATAAAATTGACAATCACAGGGGCTTAACAGTGCTACAGT
This sequence comes from Prochilodus magdalenae, assembly GCA_024036415.1. NCBI lineage: Eukaryota > Metazoa > Chordata > Actinopteri > Characiformes > Prochilodontidae > Prochilodus > Prochilodus magdalenae. The sequence goes on from JAMWET010000300.1 coordinate 425,665, forward strand.
ATGGAAAACTCAAACAAACCTCAAACACTGTTGTTCCTCCTTCAAATACAAATTTCACGAAAGGGGACTCAAAACAAGCTGATTCCAAAATCCTAAACTGCTACATAACAGTCTAAACACAATCATATTTAAGCTCTGTCAATTGAGCATCTACCGTTTCAGGCTGTGGAGGGGATGTTGGCACCTTCCATTCCCTTACCAAGGAACTGAACTTTCAACGGATATGATTGATGTTCATCTTTAAGCAAGGTTGAAGCTGGCTTCCTACTTGCCAGCTTCTTAATCAAACTTTACGTTCCACCTATGTTTCAACTGCTACAGATCATACGGTGCTAGAATGTAACTGTGGCACAATCTAAGGTGAAAATCTGCAAAGCAAACTTGGGAATAGGAAGCCAACATCAGCTCTCACATCTTTAAGGAGATACTGGAGAGCTTTAAGTTGTTAGCTTGCTCTGCACAATTTACTCCAGAAAGTTCCTCAAACTCCTGAACAATATTAAACAGCTTCACTCAGCGTTTAACATGGAAGAGAGGAGCAGTTCCACCTTTATTAGCATCACAACCCCAAAAGCACCCTGTAGGTAGCAGCCATGGTGTGTGGTTGCATCAGTGTGTTTGCTGGTTGAAGCTTTAGATAATTTTCAAATGAGAGTTTCATAGTTAGGAACAGCTTTCATTTACCGTGTGTTGATGTCTAGATATAAAGCGATTTGACCATGGGGGTTAAATTTTTGCCTCTGTCTGTTTAGCCTTCAGCGTATTAGCATACTCAATTTGGCCCAGACTGCTTTTTGAATATGGCACCCAAACAGAAATGTCTGAGCCACACTTACCAGCACAACTCAGCACCACCACCAGGTCAGTGTGACTGCAGTACTGAGAATGATTCACCACCCACCTAATACCTGCTTGTGGTGGTCCTGTGGGGGTCCTAACCATTAAAAAAACAGGCTGTAAAACCTGGCCAACAAAGTATACAGAGACAGAGATGCACTACAGTCTGTAAGTGTAGAACTACAGGGTGCTCCTTTATGGTCAGTGGAGTCAAGAAAATGAAAGACAAGTGTAGTGGGTTTGTAATTGCTTATAAACTTAAAAAAAAAAAAAGATTTTGTAATCGCACCTCAAAGAAAAATTAAACCTGCAACTGTTTGCATTTTCTCACACACTACCTGATTTGTATCCTCTGCATCTTCTTCGTCATCCTCTGACTCCTCTTCTTCACTGTCTTGTTCCGACTTGCTCTGTTGCTGGATGCCCGCTTTAGATTCCTTCTTTTTCTTATTACCAGCCTTTGTAGCACCTGTTCTTTCTGCTTTGAAGGCTTCAATGGCCTTCTTGATTTTCTGGATTCTCCTGTTAAACGATGGATGTGTGGCAATGCGTGCCGTGGCGCGCTCCGACAGACTGGCTTCTTTATTCTGGATCACCTTCTCAAAGCTGATGTCCTTCTGCAGAGCAGCTTTGGTAACGCTGTCTGGTGCCAGGCTCTTTAACTCTCGAATCTCCTCAATCAACCTGGCTACTCGCCTCTGGTTTTTCTCCAACTCGGCCTCCTGCCCTTTCTTCTTCTTCAGAGATTCAATCTGTCGGGTGAGCTTCCGAAGGACCAACACCTTCACCCTCCTCACTTCGGCCCTCATCTTGACCACCTCATTGTTGAGGTTTAGCGTGGCTGGCATGTTGCTCTGGTCTTTCTGGAGACTGTTGGGGGAAGAAGATCAGATCATTAAAGTCATCTTAATTTAAAGGGAGAGGACATGCGTCACTGTCATATCTAAACCTTGTATCTCTCCAGCTTCACTTGTGCACTGAAAGCCCTGACGTTATCTGTACTAGCATGAGGAAGTAATATATATTTTCCTGCACTTAGCCGATATCACTTAAACCAGGCAAGCTGTTTGTACAGTCTGGTTAAAAATTAGAGCGTACTAATTTTAGTGCATAGAACAAACTAAAAAAACAACAACAATGAATTTCCATAAACAATTGGAGTGAACTTCACTTATTAGAGTTTACAGTGTTTAATAATGAATCAACTTCCACTAAAGTCAACCTGAAATCAAAATGAACCCTTTTAACCTGTAACACAGTGTTTCTGGTCAAATGGGGCACAATCGATCATATCATTAAAAAAATTATTGTTTTTCTACAATCTATTATCAAAATGTATTTTGCCCCAAATGGGATTAAGTAGTCACAACCAGTGGTGGCTGGTTTAAAAAACAAAACAAAAAAAAAAACAGTAATATCGCCATTCACCTCACCTTTCCAACACTCCTAACCATCACAGAGAGATAATGCTCAGCTAGCTCAGAGACTGTCCTTAACACCAGTTTTACTCAGAAAAACATCAAGTTATGGAATGAATTGCAATATAATTTCCCATTCACAATGACTGTAAGAACAGTTCTCCTTCTTTGAAGTTATGATACAGGATACCTATGCTAAAGTTTTCTGAAAAGTGAGTCCAAAAGGGAAACATCTTCGTTTTAGTCAGAACGTCGAAGTTATCGTCAGGTATGGAAACCACAGTGTCTCTCCTTCTCTAGATCAGGGCTTCTCATTCCCAGTACTTTACAAATACTGGAGTTCCTGCTGGAACTTAGCAGGGCATTAGCCACAACCTGCCGATATGACATGCATTATGCAACAGGGGTCACAATATGATATTTTGTGATTTTTATGTGCATGGTAAAGAGTAGAAAACACACTCCACCACATGCACCTGTTTGCTAATGCTAATGTTAGCAGGGCATCCTTATGCTACTGGTTTATTGTAAGGTGTATATAAAGAGTATAATGGCTAAAGATAGATGGCAAAATTAACCCCAAGCTGCCACCCATCATTAATATGTGTGCTGCTTGTATATTGTGTATTTGGGTAATAATATGTGCATTGTCGTCATATTTCTTGTCCCTGTATAGCCTCTGTGCATTGTCCGTAATATGTATACAATGCTAGAGAGGCACCAGCAGCTGGAAACCAATTCCTTGTGTGTCTCAACATATTTGGAAAATAAACTGATTCTGATTTGGAAGGTCTTCTGTTTTTGAGAACTGATACAATAACACACAAAAAAAAATGTGACACTCAAGTGAATCAATATTTTGACAACCCTAGTGTTATACTGTACTCCTATATAAGTCATTTACTTTAAACCATGGCCACCTGCTTTATAGTCCAATACGCAAGCTGTTGTTAATGAGGTAGGGCAAACTGTTTGCTTAGCTAATGAGAAGGCAGTAGTGGGATTATGGGACCAGCATTGGACTGAAACAGGTGATAAGATTTAAAATAACTTTATATAAAACTTTAAAGTTAAATCAGTGGACTACATGAAGAAAGCAGCTGCAACCAGTGCCAGTGACGACCAATGGGAATTACAAATTAGCAGTGCTCTGCCCCTCAAACCCGACCCCCACATGTCAATAAGCATTCTCATTATCAATGAGTCGATACTGTATTCAGCCACAACTAGTTACTTCTACCTTCAGTAAAGGGACCCCAAACAGCTCTTTCAGAGGCTCCGCTTGTTTACGTCAAACATTTATTAATTTTAGTCTTTTATTCATTAAAATAGTACTTTTAATACAATGCAAACCGCACATGTGGGTTATTACTGAAATAACAAGTCCCACATGTGGGTTATTCACGCTGTTTCACTAATGGTGTATTATGAGGGTAGCAGCGAGGCTTTGGTGCGTTAAACAGCGAAGTTAAGACAGCGACCCAGCTGAATTACACCAGCAAAACCGATTTTAAACTTATTTCACATACCTTTAAACCACGAAACCTTACACTTATGCGTGGAAAGCTCTCGAGCCGGGCGCCGCCATCTTACGCTCGGCGTACGTAGGCTTAGGGTCGACGCGTTGACGTCATCGCGTACTCCAGCGTGCGTCGTGCCGGGAGGGAGTGTTTTTATTTTTTAGCTATGTCTTTGTTTCTGCTTGAGCTTAAATAATGTCATCCCTGCATCCGAGGAGCGATGTGCGTTGGCGTTAGAGCTCTTACATAATTCCTTATTTTTTCCTTTCTTCATCGCGCCGAGCTGGAAAGACTTCATTCAGCTCGGAGAAGTTTATGGTGGGAGAATGAAGCGGCGCAATGCGGACTGCAGTAATGTTAAGCTCCGTCGTCCGTTAAAACGGAACCGAATCGCCGAGGGGATCCAGAGCAGGTAGCTACCGGAGAAGCGGGGCATTTCACCTGGTGGTGGTGATGGTGAGGGGGCTTATAAGAGGGCGCAACGGCCTCTCTAGCTTGCTGTGTTAGCTCCGCATACACTCTCCACAATGTCCACCTACCACATGCCAGCTGTCAAGTACAGAAAGCTAAAGAGGGGAAGGTGTTGCAGGCGCTGAGGCGGCAGCAGCTGCAACAGCAGCGCCAATCCTTCTCCGGCCTGTCTCAGCTTTAGCTTTAGCAATTAGCGTTTAGCACTAGCGCTGTAATACCACAGCCGAGTGGGTTATAACTGGCTGAGATTCAGGTTTAAATGTCTTGCTTGCCGTGAACTACGTGGCTGCTGTCTGGGGTTGTTTGCCTGCTGGCGTGTCATACTTGGCTGCACCTAAGCTAATGCTAGTCCAGCCTGCGTGTGTTATAAGGAACTTACTGACTTAGCTACCTAGCATAGCTACCGTATGTAACTAACTTTAGGACTAAAACGCTTTAACACACAGGACTCACTGAGCTCCGAAAGGGCAGGTCCACCAGTTTTCAAAAAGTCTGCACAGTCAAACAGGTAGCACAGGGTGCTCATTCCAGGTCCGAGAGGTTTAACACCCTGGACAGTTTGGATCCAGCACACCTGGCTGTATTATTTCCTGGAAGCACTTATAACTTGGGTCAGGTGTTTCAGATTTGGTTTAGAGTCAAACTTAGTCTGATGGTAGTAGTAAACTCCCAGACCAGGATTTAGCAACCCAGTAAGTGAGTTAACTTGCCAATCCAGCAGAGTGTTTCAGACGTGGTCCTGGAGGTACCCTGCCATGCAGGTTAGCAGATACTCTGCTTTGACACACTCCCTGCAGCTCTGAAAGGGCTCGTTAATGAGCTGATGAGTTGAATCTGTAGTGTTGGAAGCAGGGAAAACGCTACATTGTGCAGGGCATAGGGTGTGCCTAGAGGACCAGGGTTGAGAAACAGTGATTTTGAGGAAGTTGTTGAATTGTCCACAGTGCTGGTGAAGGGGAACTACATGTCTGAGGAGTTTGACACCTCTAAAAGCTGCATCACAGAATTTTATAGTTATACATGAATTGGTTATAAATATGCTGCCTGATGTGCAAGACACTATTCTACCATAGTTTAGGGCTATACTTCACTTTTTGCAGTGGATATTTGCTTTTTACATGGTTGTGAAGATGTTGCCTGGTTGGAAAGAAACGTTTGGGCTGCAGTGTACTGTCAAATGCATTACAGGCGAACTCTTTATGACCCACAAGGGTTTGGGACGGAAACAAAGTCAGTCAAAGTGATTTGGGCCGAGAAGCTCCATGTTTTAGAGTGCCAGTGTAAGAGCCTGAACTGTTCACAGTGGTGGTGTCAGGAACCAGATGCCAACCCCAAAGCTCGTTCACAGGACGTTATTACATGCAGTAGTTATGAACACACTGCCTGAAGCCTATGACAGTTTAGATGTGATAGTTTATTTTAATCTATTTATGGTGGGGTGGGGGTACATTCAGGGTGTCGTGAGGCAAAAATGCTCCCAAAACATCAATACAATATTAAACACTCAGACACATGTAGGTTCACTGGTGGTTTTTGGTTCTGTTGTACACATGGTAACACCTGGTTCCTATCACCACCACAAACGGTGAAGAATTCTGACTAGTCTTCCACACCAAACCACTCCAAGCATCTCAACCATTAAATTCTGCAGAATGTTTATAAATCAGTGGAGTTCCTCTTTTAATCAAGGAGAGATGTGTGTAGGCCAGGATTTCCCAGTCCTGGTCCTGGAGATGCACCATCCTACATACTTTAGCTCAAACCCTAATTCAACACAGCTGATCCACATCATCATGGCCTTCAGGGGCATCTGACTATCACAGCCAGGTGTGTTGGATCTCCAGCGTGGTAGATCAGGACTGAGAGGCCTGTATGTCTTATTTAGGTTGTAGCCATCGCAACCCCAGGATCCCATCACAACCACTTGTAAATGAGTCTGTTTCACATCACACCACTTGAACTGTGCATGCTGTTTTGAAAACACGAGTGGAATTTCCTCTTTAATTTGCTTCAAAGCTCTTAAAATATGCTCTATATTTGCCAAGTGGCCCCAATGAGTTTGCACACTGGCTGTTGGTAACTTAAATGTAGGTCCTTGGGGTTTTAAAGAGGCTTTGGGTACAACATCTGATAGTAGATTCTTCTGTGGTGAAAACCTGAAGACTTTGAACCACACTGATGGGATCATGAACTCTGATGACGTTTTGGTCTGCAAAGAAACAATCGGCTGATTTTTGAATGAATAGGTGCACCTTGTAGTTCTGCAGTTACAGAATGTAGTTCATCTGTTTCTCTTTAGCGCTGAGAATGATCCGCCACCCACCTAATAATTGCTGTGTGGTGGTCCTGTGGGGTCCTGACCATTAAAGACCAAGGCAATAGTATACAAAGAAACAGATGGGCCACTGTCTGTGGACGTGCACTACAGTCCAAATGTGTCCTTTGATGTAGAGCTGCCATAGGTATACCTCTTTTAGCTTAGCGCTAACATTATATAGTGATTCCCACATGAATGTCAGTGAACTGTAGAATTGTTCCAGTACTAGTAATCCAATCAATCAAAATGTTTTTGTTCTTGAATGTTGTAATCTGCAGTGATCACCAAATCCACATGATGATCTTTCATTTCTAAAGATGTTTAAACAGCATGTAACACTTAACTTACTCCACCACTCAGCTGCTCTGAAGGAAGAAGGACATTTCTCTTTGCTCAACATGTTTCTGCTCTCCATCAGATGTGGTATGATGTTCTTGCACATTTACAGTGATGCTTGGCACTGTTGCTCAGTTGTGGCCATCTTCACTGTGTAAAGTGTCAGTTCTCTCCCCAGTGTAAGTGTGCTGACACTGACAAGGCTTTCTCAGTGGCATGTTGAGGCGTGTTGAGAAGACGCCTTGCAAATAAGGTTTAACTGCAATGAACAGCCTGTCAGCTAAGGGGCTATTCTAGATTTACTGGGCCTTTTATCATGCCATGGATTTCAGTTTTATTCCACAGCTTTGCCAAGACCATGTAAAGTCTACTGCAGCTTTCTGACAGATCAGCTTCTTTTAAGGCACAGCACTACACACATGTTACTCTGCGATGGTTTTGCACGTACATAACCGTTATGAAGTGTTTTAGCTCTGATCTGTCTGTCTTCCTCTTTATTTTGCAGCACCTTCCTCTACCTGAAGTTCCTCTTGGTGTGGGCTTTAGTGCTGCTGGCAGACTTTGTGCTGGAGTTCCGGTTCGAGTACTTATGGCCCTTCTGGCTCTTCATCAGGAGTGTCTATGATTCCTTCAGATACCAGGGACTGGTGAGTGCTATTCCTTTATTAAAGCAGGAGACCTTGAACAGGCTGCCCACGATGTTTGCTGCCAGTTGGTTATAGGGGAATGCTTACATTATCAGTGTATAATGGTGTGAGAAAATGCTAGTATTGCTGCCTGAGTAGGACTATTCCAGGTGATGTCCATGTGTCTTATTATGTTTACATCACCACAGAATTTGAAGGCTTGTATAAAGTTGGGTAACACATTGCAAGAGACATGCAGTGAAAATCTTATTCAGTTTAATCAAAAATGGAAGTGCACTCAAGCACTCCTTTCCTTTCAACACCCTGGCAATGTTGAGACCATGTTCCTAACTGTGTGTATGGAAGCTCTGATCTGAGCCACTAGGCTTTAATCACCCAGTGCTGTTCAGATGCTTTTCCTGACTAGCAAACCGGCCATCTGGAGCAGATGGAAACATATTAAACTGCATCTGGGGTTAAGACTAAAGGCCTATTTACTGCAAATAGTTTAGTAGTACTACTGCAACTAATTGGTACATAGACTGTGGAGAGAGATGAGATGTATTCGTTAAGGTTAGGTTCAGTTTGGATGCCCTAAATTTACACAGTCACTAATCATGATGCATAATACCATAAAGCTGATGCAACAGACAATAAAAAAAACTGTGTGGTTTTATTTATTTATATATATAAATATATCTCACACACATTACGTTTAAATCAGTGGCATCTAATCTAAACCAATCGGCAGTAATCTGCATTTTGACCACTGTTATTCACATATTCACAACATGTATCCATTGATATTAAAGCTTTGCATGAGTTTGCTGTTTCCGGCGAGTGAATTGTTTATGATGTGTAAGCATGAAATACTGTATATATTCAGTTGCAGTTGTCAGTGTGTGGGCAGAACCAGGATGCTAGGTCAATTGAATTCCTGATGGGGATTCCATCTCTGCTGCCTCGGGTCTCAGAGATGACACGACAGAGCATGTGTACAAATGTGAAATTGATCCACAGCTGTCTTTATTTCTAGTAAAGTGCCGAATTGATTTACATTTCTCCCGTTTTTTTTTTCTTTCTTCCCTTCAGGCATTCTCTGTGTTCTTTGTTTGCATCGCATTCACATCAGACATCATATGCCTCCTGTTCATCCCTATGCAATGGCTGTTTTTTGCTGCCAGCACTTACGTTTGGGTACAGTACGTATGGCACACAGGTAAGTATCATAAGCTAAATGTAATCATATATATTTTTTTCTAACCCTGTGATGCAGTGTTTACTGTTGATGAGGTATATTAATGAGGTATTATTTTAGCACTGCTTTCTGAAGAATTTCTCATCCAGTTTAAGGTGTCTCATACCTGCCTTACCCACTGATGTCAAATCCAAGATGCCGTCTTGGATTTGGCTTTGCCATGTTGGTGACATGGCCTAACAGGTTTCCCCCTTTTCCTCATAGTGTGTGTCTAAAACTGGATCACCATCTGCCAAACGCTGAGCGTTTTGTATGGGCGTTTTCTGGCTTTTGGGACACCTCGCATATTTCTATTCATACTGACAAAGTGCTAATAGCAAAGGTTTTTTCTGAACGTTTTTAATGAAACATTGTATGTTGGCCTGCATCTTTTTCCCAATGACGATCAGATACAGTGTTTTTCAAAAATCTGTTGTGGTTAGTGTTGGTTTCACGTTGCATCTTAGAAAGCAAACTAAAGAACGTTATCACCTGGGTAGGCTGTGTCTCCCTGTAATTGGCATCAGTTTGTTTTGGAAGGTGTGTCTGACGTCAGCGTGTTGTGATTTTGGCAGCACATGGCTTTTTCTGACTGCATAGTGCACCAGAGTTGGACAAGACTATGAATCTGAAGCACTCTGGTTTGTGCAGTGTGGTAGAGCTCTCATGTACGCACCTCTATAGGCAAGCACATCAAGAATAAACCCAGTTTCATTTACTCTCATTTTAAAGGAGTGAATGATCTGTGGTAATATAAAGGTACTGTAATGTTACTGACTCTCAAGCAGGTAGGAAATAAACATGACTACAACCTTTTGTTGGTTATTCACATCAAGAATAAACCCAGTGTCATTTACTATATTTCCCTCTCGTCCTGTCCTGTCCTGTCCTTCCTTTCAACATTTCAAGCCTTTTAAGAAGATGGGCTATACGGTTTTGCACTTTTGTGTTATTTTAGGTTGAATTTTTGAATATATATATATATATTTTTTTTCTTTTGTCAGGCCAAATTTCAGTGAAATATTTGGTCTAGTCCTCCCCTAATGTTGTACTGCAGGTTTTTTTTTTTTTAATCTTCTCTTCTGTTCATTTTCATCTTCCATTGTTGCATGGATAGCCTGACTCAGCTTTCTGTAATTGGTCCAAAGGTCTGAACCACCCAAACAGTGGTTCAGTTTGTTTCAGGCCACCTCTTTTTTTTTTTTTTTGGCCTGATCCATTTTTGTGCCTTTGGTCCAGACTTTTCACATCTGCTGTTTTGGTTCAGCCCAAAGAAGGTGGGTGTAAAGCATCATACTGCAATTCTTCTTTTGGGTGAAGCCCAAAACTGCAGGAGGAGGATGGCTACATTATACACTATACATGTAATACCCATTGTGTCAAGCTATGTAGAAAGATGGTGAGGAAATAAACAGCTAATAAGTCCTGATATCTGTAAGTGTTGTGGATTGTTCCCTGCAGTGTCGATGCCAATGGTTGTTACAAATGCTGTCGTGAGTTCACTGCTGGATTGGAAATGGAAATCTTTGATCTGCCATACAGGGAATGAATTTGGCTAATGGTCTCTTTCTGTCTGTGCCTCTTCAGAGCGAGGGGTGTGTCTGCCCACGGTCTCCTTGTGGATACTGTTTGTCTATATCGAAGCAGCCATCCGGTTCAAAGACCTGAAAAATTTTCATGTTGGCCTCTGCCGTCCGTTCGCTGCTCACTGGTAAGGTCCTCCAGTGCCACGTTTCATGCTAAGTGCTAATGTCATCATATAGGTGCACCTTGTAGGCCTACAGTTACTAACTAGTCCATCTGTTGCTGGACAGTTTTATCAGCTGACCTTTACTCTGACCACTATTGAAAGGAACTGTCATAAGCTCACCAATGTCTTATTCATTACTGGCTTTATTTTCACTGTAAAAGAATCTAAGCAGATTTTATTTGAAGCAATTTTGCTGCATATCTATTGGTCCAGTCATCATGAAATTCAGACACAATGTAAAGAACAACGATTGAGCTCAAAGTAAGCAGAAAATCCAAATGCAAAATCTCAAAATCTGGAGCTACTTGGTCTGTTTTGAACGCTGACAATATATTGATTACATAGTGGATCGTTCTTAGCAAGCAGAAACTTTCAGCCATCAGTGGTCCCGGGGTACTGGGTCAGAGTACAGTCAGATGGTGGGTGATTCCGTAAATCGACAGTAACGACTAAAGTGCCCTTGAGCAAGGCACCTAACCCCCAAATGCTCTCTGGGCACCCTGGATAGGACTGACTGGGCAAGTGTGCTTCCTGCCCCTCATGTGTATTCACTAGTGGGTGTGGGTGTGGGTGTTTCACTTTATGGATGGGTTAAATGCGGAAGACAAATTCTAATGTGTGCTAAAGACAGTTTTAAAAAATGGCTCTAAACTCTCAAAGAATTATGGGCCTCATCTGAAACTTGCCTTAACACTGTGAACAGAACCTTGACCACTGATGAAGGACTACAACAGGGGTCTTCAACTGGCAGACTTTCGGATGTGAACCTAGCAAAATGGTTTAGAAGTAATGGAGTATTTCAGCGGCATTCTACTTCTGTAGCAGTCATGTGGTTCGTGACCAACAAAAACTGAGAGTTTTGAAAAGGGAACTGTGCTTCATTTAAAATGGACATGTCTCATCTGTGTCCATAGTTCTCCTCAAAAGTGGAAACAGTATGGATCAATGCAGCTCTAAAACAAATAGCTTCAGATTATCCTACCAACAGAATAAATATCACAATTAATGACCCAAAACTCAGCAGGCAGGGTCCACCATGGCGTTTGTCCATACGTGATAGGGCAGGATCATAAAATGCATGACATGATTTTAATTTTTTTTATTTTATTTAATTAATTAAATTTAATGAAAAGTCAGGATTTTTTTTTCTTTCTTTCTTCCCCTTCCCCAAGACCCCCCTGCCCACAACAGTTGCCATTTGGTTTAATATGCTCATAAGCAACACAGCTGTGTCTGATACAGTTGTACCAGCTCTAAACCCACTATCTTTAGTGTGCTGAGGATACCAAAATAATACCTGTTTAGTGGTGGTCCTCTAACAGATGGTGGTCCTGAATACCGAGGGGCTGATAAATTGCTCAGTAACACATGGGCTACAGTCAGTAATTGTGAATCTGGAAAGTGCACCTGTGGGTTTAATGAAATGTTTCAGCACATCAGTTGCCTTTTTTGTTTGTTTCCTAAAGCATCGGCTACCCAGTGGTGACACTGGGCTTCGGCTTTAAGAGCTATGTGAGCTATAAGATGCGCTTGCGGAAACAGAAGGAGGTGCAGAAGGAGAACGAGTTCTACATGCAGCTCCTGCAGCAGGCCCTGCCGCCAGAGCAACAGATGCTGCAGAGGCAGGAGAGAGAGGCAGAGGAAGGTAAGCAGTGAATGAATGAATGGATGAATGTGGTTGCTTGTTCAATTTTGACAATCCCAATATGAACAGACCTGCAGTCTCTTAAGTAATTGGATAATGTCTTGGTGTCAGTTGTTGTGGGTTTTGTCGTCTGCATCACACTAGAATTGAAATTATACAGCGAAGTTAAAATGCAGAATCAGCTTTAATCAACTCTATTGTGGGGGTATGTATGTGGTGGATGCACATAGAGAAACACTAATCAGACTTTTAGTGACCCACGGACATCAGCAGGTGAGGGATATCCTCTGTGATGCTCTGCGAGACCTGTGATGCAGTCATGTTCAGTTTCCTCTTTAGTCACTTTTTGTATTTTGCCTTGTCTGCAGTGGATGAAGGACATGGCTGATGTGAATTAGGACAACTGCTTTGATCATGTTTCTCATTCTGTCAGTGGTCTGCATCTTTAGCTGAACCCACTCAGCTCCTGCTGGTATATTCTTCTTCACCTGTTTCTTGGATCAGAGTCTTTGTCTGTTCAAATATGATGGACTTCTTTACTTGGCCTTAGTTGTTTTCTTTGCTTGATGACAATAACTTGACCTGTTCTGAAACGCAGTAACATCTTTTCCACAAACACGAGATGCCTCTTTCCTCATGGTTGTTTAAGTAATGGTAAGCAACTTACTGCGTCAGTTTTGGTTAAAAGAATTGTTGCAACCTGAAACATATTAATCACTGCAGACATTATCTAATCAAAGGTTCTTGGGTTTTTATTTATTTAAATCCAAAGGGAAACTGTTTTTTGGGCAAGGAGTCTAGGTAAAATGGCCTAACCAGCATAAAAAAAAAAAATAATAATAATTTAGCATTTTATGCAATATGGTGAGCAGCAAAGAGAAACTGGAATTCTGACTGGAAGTGATACCAGTGAACCACTGCCGGCCGTAAGGAAACAGGAAACCTCTATAGTTTCAGCATTAATATGCAGGGCTAACAGCTGTGAGCTAAAGGGGCAGTTATGTAAATGTTTTTTTCATGATCCTACCAAAACGGTGAATTTGAAGCAGGTTGGTGTTTGCAGACTGGCTGTTGTCCATAGGCTTTTAGCAGCAGTAATGGATATTCTAGGTTTCTACTGTGGTATTCTCCTTACTGTGGTGACTGGTTTCACTGGAAACGGTGAGGAAGTTTCATTCAGGCTTTCAGGTCTGTTTCTCGTTACTACTCTTATAGGCCTCTAACAGTTAGATTTTGTGCTTATTTTGCTTTTCTGTGTGGAGTAGAGGCGGATAGGTTCCCCTTTTAAGTCGTGGTTCCGCTCAAGGTTTCGTTCTTGCTCTGAGGAAGTTTTTCCTTGCCACTGTTGCCCTTGGCTTGCTCATTCTCTGTAAAGCTGCTTTTTGACATCTGTTGCAAAAGGTGCATATAAATAAACCATGACTTGAAACTTGACATGAATGTGGAGTTTACAGAGTTTATAAAGAAGTGAGGGAAATAGGGTTTTCCATGATGTCCATCCTTTCATATGTGATGTAGAGTACAATGCTATTAAACACAATTTGCTTATGTGTAGATCACCCACAGTCACAATTTTTTTTTTTTTTTTAAACTAATTGAGATTATTGTAGTTACCATATCCTGTATAAAGGCTGGTCATGTATTCCATTGAGCACAGCTGACCTGAATGCCCATTCTCAATGGCGTAAAGTGGAAAAATCTCCATGCAGGTGCAGCTGCCAGAACAGTCATTGCAGCAGAGATGAGCAGCTGGCAAGCCAAAATCCAGGGCTGCTGTCCTGCTTCCATTTGTTTTCTGGTTAACCGCTTTCTAGAGGCATTTTATCTCCCCAGTTCCTTTGGCAGTGTTTATGATATGCTTGCCAAGATGTCCAGAAGTGATGATGACTCAATGGATACACAGATTAAAAAAAGAAATACAAAAAAAAGTGCTCAATATCTGTTGTTTGTGTTTTTGGATGGCATTAAATCATATTACTCCACAGTAATCAGTGATGGAGGCGGGGGGAAGGAGTGGAACATCATGTTCTTATTTTCTCTAGACCGATCTCTCCCTTTTTCTCTCTGTAGCTGTCTCTAAAGGCATGTTGGAGGCAGATTCGACGCTGCTGGCTCAGAACGGAACTTCTGCCACTAAGAAATTGCAGATTTCGTTCCCAGAGCTGGAGCATCGGGAGCGAGGCAAAGAGGGTGGCAGAGACAAGGACACCAAGAAACAGCAGCAGCACAGTATAGGAATAAACAACAATATCCTACAGACTGTGGACTCTAAGCTGCAGGATATTGAGTTTATGGAAAACTACCTGAGCAGCAAGAGACTGAACAATGAGCTGGGAGGCAGTGCCGAGAACCTGCTCCTCAAAGATGATTTGAGCAGCACAGGTGGAGGCTCCTCCTCCAAACATTACAAAAACTCCTCCCCCCGCAGCCACAGCTCCACCAACGGCAGCGTGCCTTCTTCCTCCACGTCTAATAAAAGCGAAAAGAAGCAGAAGGGCGTGGGGAAAAATGCCAGCGTGCATCGAGATGTGATGGACAACTATATACCCAACAACCAGCTCAGTAAGCCAGACGCTTTGGTGCGGTAAGTGGGAGCAGTTTCAGTTTGCACCAGGAGATCTTCTGTGTTAGTTTTGGTTGTTGATGGATTGTTGTTTTGTATTGTTTGTGCACATGGACAGTCTGGAGCAGGACATAAAGAAACTGAAAGCGGACCTACAGGCAAGCCGTCAGGTGGAGCAGGACCTGCGCAGTCAGATCGGCTCTCTGGGCAGCGTGGAGAGGAGCATGCGTTCGGAGCTTGGGCAACTTCGTCAAGAGAACGAGCTGCTGCAGAACAAGTGAGAACTCACTGTATTGTGTAGTTTGTATTGCTATCATATGGTTCAATTGATACATTTTGTGTAGTTCATTGTGATTTAATAACACTCAGATTTTACCTTAAAGAGAGATTGTTGTTCTTTCATAAGGGACTGCATTTCTGTATGGATATGTAGACCAAGTGAGCTTCATCAAAATGTGTTATGATCAATTATTAATTAACTAAATTAATTTAATTAAAATTTACACACGAATACAATCACTCATCATTTAACAGAATAGCTGTACCCAGAAGCAAGAGTGGGATTGCAGGGCTATTGGGAAGGGAGATAAAGGTTACCAGGAGCAATAAATGATACATTTAGACTGATGTGGACAATATTTTTTGAACTGCACATACAGAAGTAGTGTCTCTCAGGATATTACTGGGGCATTACTGCCCCCTGATGGTCTGTCATGGCTGTTGGGTCAGTCAGGTACAGTGATAAGGCCCTTAGCCTTGTAACTGCAGTGCAAAATTAAAGAAGCATATGAATGAAGGTCTGTTAAACCTACTTTTTTAATTTCACCAAAATATCAAAGCGTGAGGGCCATTCGAAATCTGTCATCTCACTATGTGAAATGTTCAAGTTTCAGGTTTATTTGTCATTTGCACAGCATGTCAGGACATTTATGCATTGAAATGCTTGTGGCAAGGCTTGGGTTGATACTCTACAGAAGGACAACACGATATACATACTAAACATATTAAAATAACTTTTATATCTCTTTATATTAAATAAATACAGAATATACAGAGACAGGAGGGATCTGTAGAAATTCTGATATGTACATTTATAAGACAGGTATAGTCTAAGAGAGAGCGGAGTTATAAAATAAATATGTATATTGATCTTTTCCTGTTATTTAAAGTGACTCAGTGATGTTGTCCATAGCAGTGATGTATAAGAGTATTAATAATAATGAATAAGTGTCCAAGTGCAGTGGTATTGTTAGTAGTATTTGTGGTATTGGTGAAAGGCTCACTGCTGTCCCACATAGCATATTGCATAACATCTTGTAAGTATCTGATCGCTTTTCAGTCAACATTTGCTCGTGTTAATAGTGCTTTGTGTTTGTCTCTTCATCAGGCTTCATAATGCGGTACAGGCCAAACAGAAAGACAAGCAGACAATTGTTCAGCTGGAGAAGCGTCTTAAAGCTGAGCAGGAGGCACGAGCAGCAATAGAGAAACAGTTAGCCGATGAAAAGAAGAGGAAAAAGCTGGAGGAAGCAACAGCTGCCCGTGCTGTTGCTTTGGCTGCTGCTTCCAGGTAAAGCCCACACAGGGCATGGCAGAGCACTGCAAACTGTGTTGGAGGCATGGGCCTGTTTTCCTTGCATCAGCCATGCTTGGATCAGTTATGATGCTTCTCCTTCTCTGCAAATTCAAACCAAACTGGTTATTTTTGATGCAGAGCATGATAAAGAGGAACCTTGGCCTGCTTTAGATGGTAAAATACTTTAAGAACTAACTCAGGGTCACTTTGCATGCTAGTAATGTAAGGCGATTTAATATTCAGTAGTTTGTGTTAATGTGCGCATGTGCAATGTAAAGTTTAACCTTAAAGCCGATGTCAAGCATTGCTGTGATCATGCAAGAGATGCAGATGCAGGGGTTTTTATAATTGGAGCTGAGTCAGGATTTATTTCAGTCCAGCTTTTATTTTTACCTGTTGGGTTCTTTCTTTCATTAACTCCTGCTGACACCTCCATGGTGGAGGACTAACTGCATGTTCTCCCAACACCACAGGGGGGAATGCACAGACTCCCTGAAGACACGAATCCGAGAGCTGGAGTCGGAGTGCAAGAAACTCTCCCACGATGTCAAATTCAAAGAGGAGCAGCTCCGAGAGCTTGAAGGCAAAGCACAGGTGAGCTAAAGGCATTTCACAGCTCCGCTTCTTTCTTGAAGGTTCACGTTTTCCTTGAAATAAAGTGTGTGTGTGTGTGTGTGTGTGTGTGTGTGTGTGTGTGTGTGTGTGTGTGTGTGTGTGTGTGTGTGTGTGTGTGTGTGTGTGTGTGTGTGTGTGGCGGGTTGGGGGGGGGAGTAGAGAAAGCATTAGAAGATGCACAGCCTGCGATTTTGTTCAAAGATATTGAAATGCTCTTTGTGCTGACCATTTTTATCAATTCATAAAGTCAGTGCCTGTGAATACATGGAGGGAGAGGGGGTAGGGGTTGTGCGCTACATACTGGACAATGAACTTGGCTGTGTGTCCATTAGATATGTATTTAACAGTAGGGTTCACCCCTATGTAGTGACATCCTGGTTTACATAAGCGTTCCCGTCTCAGATTATTGTGGCAGTTGCCATTGGCTTTAATAAACAAGGCAACATGTGTCTCACTTGTGCACTTTTCCCCTCACGAGTTGGTGGAGTTAATGAAAGGGAGTCTGCATATAAAGATTCTCCATGTCTCGGCTCATCCTCCCTCCTTTCTCTCCCTTGCAGGAGTTGCGCAAGTATAAAGAGAACGAGAAAGATACAGAGGTTCTCATGTCTGCACTATCAGCCATGCAGGATAAGACCCAGCACTTGGAGAACAGCCTGAGTGCTGAGACAAGGATCAAGCTGGACCTCTTCTCAGCGCTGGGGGACGCCAAGAGGCAGCTAGAGATTGCACAAGGTACACTCCCTCTTTATTTTGACCATTTCATTGTCGTTTATTGCTCCTTTACTTGACACGCCATCACAAAATTGGTCACGCCGCCCCAACACAGTGGAACTGTAACCAAGCATGAAATTTGAATCCAGACCCTTTTCCCATGTCTGACCTGACCTGGCCCACAGCGTCAGTTTTTTATTTATATATATATATATATATATATATATATATATATATATATATATATATATATATATATATATATATATATATATATATATATATATATATATATATATATATATATATATATATGTGTATATATATATATGTATATATAAAATTTTGTTTTTCTTCTGAGATCTGAAATATGAGTTTGGAAAAAGTAGTGCCACTTTAAAAAAGTGCTATAGTAAATGATTAAGCCATGTTCTTGTGACCTACACTAAATCCGAAACATTAAACCAAATAAGACCTGATTAATCATGCTGTCTGTTTTAAATTAAACTCGTAGTTTGGAAAGGATTTTTAAAAAACTGACCATATCTGTGATACACTTGGAGAATAAAGCACATTATGATGTCATTTATTACTATACACACTGTCATACTGGCCAGTCAGACCCGCCAGCCTCCATGTGTTTATATTGGAAGTTCACCTCTTGACATCGAAGTGCGCTGCTATCATTTGCCACTCTAAACTGTGTAAAAAAAGCTGGTGATGCCTGTATGTTCAGTTGTGCAGTACTCCAGTCTAACAGCAAGAGGCAGCAACATCTATCCTTCTGAAAAATTAAAGAAGAGTTCCACCAGTCACAGCGTTGGGCTCATTTCCCAAGTCTCAACCCGGCTTGATGTGGCTGATGTGTAATGTTCTTCAATTTGATAAACTCTGCCTCAACAGCAGCACAAAATGGAGTTTATCCCCCTGCACTCCCTTTGGCTGGTTCCACAAGGGAGGCTTTTAACTCTGTTGTGAAGAAGCTGGGGCGGACGAGAAAAGTTGGAGTTGTAAAATAATACAGACCTGCCGAGCTTGAAGATGTTTTTCATAAGCTTGTTTGCGCACCCCTTGCTCAAGCACACCCGCAATATCTGGCAGTCAAAAGATGAGTGTAATCATGTGTGCTCGAGCAGGTAGATTACCAAACTGTCCTGGACGCTGGCCCTCCAGGACCAGAGTTGTCTTCCCCAGTGCTACACAAAGCTATTACCCTAAGATTGGCAGTTCCTCCCAGCTCCATGTCAGAATTCTGTCTGATCACCACTAACAGGAAATAGATTCTCCTGGCTCCATATTCCCAGCAATAGTGACTGCGCACCTAGTAATAGCAGCCTTATGCACCTCCGCACTCCTCCACAAATGACTCCACTATGCCATTGTAGTAAGCTTTGTGGTGCAAATACTGAAGTTCTCTATATGGAGGGGGGTATCCCAACGCCAAGTTCTGACTGCTCTGCACTAAAGTGTGCACTCTCTCACTGGTGCTTGTTTGTGAATGTGTTTGTGTGCAGGCCAGATTCTGCAGAAAGAGCAGGAGATAAAGGAGCTGAAGCAGAAGATAGCCGAGGTCATGGCAGTCATGCCCAGCATCACGTATTCAGCCGACACAAACAACATGACCCCAGTCACGCCTCACTACTCGTCCAAGTTCATGGACACCAGTCCCTCCAGTCTGGACCCCAACGCCTCCGTATACCAGCCGCTGAAGAAGTGAACGCTCGCCCCTCCCTGCCCTCCGTTTTGTTAACTGAATTCACCAGGCTCAGTATGTGTACCTCTTAAAAGTGTTTTACACCCCATCCCCTCTCAGTAATCTGTTCTCTGTTGCTAAAACAAGAGGAGGAGGAGAAGATAGGAAAAAAGGGATGTCGCGCTGAATATATCTACCCAGTTTGGACATTAGGACTAGTTTGAAAGGCTGTGAGAAAGCTCAGCCAAACTTCGCCCCCCATGGATAAGGCATTACAGTATAGTCTGTGGTGCTTGTGTCCTCCCAGTTCCTCTATTCAGGTGTTAATACCGGTTTCCCCACCTTTGTGTTAAACTTAAGGAATTTTAAGTGCCAGAAGGAAGGCGGGAGTTTTTTTTCCCCCATATAGCGTTAAATGAATGTAAGGAAAGGAAATATTACTTCACGTTTGGTTCTTTTATGACCATGAGATGAGAGGAGAGTATTTGTGATCAAGACACACTTCGTTTATCCAGATGCTGTGACGGTCTGTTGGGAGAGCATGTTTGGGTTCAGTTAGGACCACAGTATTGTTTTTTTTTTATTTATTTATTTTTTTTCTCTCTCTCTCTCTCTCTTCCTGGAAACAAACGTGTTTCAGTGCGGATCAGGAGTCGCGATTGGTTTAATCTGTTTTTCATCTTCTGGCAGTTCAAATGCTCTGTTCTGCCCGACCCTGTTCGACAAGCCTATAGTTCACCTGCATTCCCAATACGGCAAAGTTGGGGAAGGTGAAGTTGTTGTGTTCTTTGATTATATGCTGCAGAAATCCTCGGGAATGTGGTGTTTTGCGGTCAGTGCAAATCCTTTTTATTACCGGACCAAATTAAAATAAGAGTTTAGACAATATGCAGGAAGGCTGAACGTACCGTGGTGTGAGTAGCTGATCTTTACAGTCATCGTTTTATGCAGTGCCTTGAAACTATTTCAGTTTATAAACACCCCCGAATGATGTCCTCCCTCAGTCAAGAACGTGAGCGCTCCTTCTCTTTCAGTTGCGTTTACTTCAGTTCAGCCTCTCTCACGGTGCCAGGAATGAAGGATGGATCACGGAAATCAGGCTTATTTTTGTTTTGCTTACCAGCAGCCCTCCAAGCTTGTTTACAACATTGTAACATTGTACAAATAGAAATCTCACTGAATGTGTTCATTTCAGTCAAAAAGTGCCAAGTACGGTCCCCATCATCACTTCAACAGTCGTCGTCATCATCTCGGAGATAGAGGTAGCCGTAGTGAACAGCGGAAGTTGCGTTTGACAAATGTGTGTTATCTCAGTAGTACTGGCAAGATTGACCTCCTCATCTGTTATTAAATATCAGCCCACTTTTTGCCGTTTGCATCCATCACCTTTTCTTAAATGATTGCTCTGAGATTTGCATCATGCAGCCAGCTTGTTTGGGTTAGATCTTGTTTTGTGACAGGGATGATGTCAGATGTTGGATTTTTACTGTTCCCCTGACCCTTTTTTTTTTTTTTTTTTTTTTTTCTTTCTTTTTGAAAAGTATTTCTGTGGATTGCAATGGCGTCGTTTTGGGGTCTTTTTTGTAAACTTTGTGGAGAGTAAAGACGAAAGCAGTTATTTCTGGTTTGCTGTTCTTTTTCTCTCTTGAGTAACTCACAGTTTCCCTCTGTGTCTGAATGAAACATCTAGGACATTCTTGGGTCTAAATACCAGAAGTTACAAGCTCCTCAGCTCTCTTTACCTCCTGTGTAAACAGCCCTGATAATGAGCCACTTCTGGGGACCCATCTGCACCCATCACCTCCATATACCATTCACTGAAAGGTGAAACCCCTCACACACCCCTCCTGCCCTCTGCTTTGTCCTCTGAATTGACAGTGAACCGCTGCTGACCCATTCGTGCAGTGTGGCGAGGTGAGAATGGCTTCCTGCTACTCTCACCATGAAGTTCATTTTACAGACAGCATTAACATCATTGTGGATCTAGCAGTGAGTAACAAACACATTATTAGGTCTCTGTTGGCCAAACAAACACGGAGCTTTGCTATATGCATTCTGTATACATGCATTTCCCTCGTCTGCAGTTTTTGCAAAGTTGCTGCAATACTGAAGGTGGAACAGAAGAAGAAGAAGAATCTGATTTCGTCTTCATGTTGGATACGAAGTGGTCCGCTCACACGTACAGGTTCAAAAATAAACTTCCAGTTGACATAACAAGGGGAGCCAAATCTGAATAGCTTAAGACGGCCCACAGAAAACTGTCTGGGTCATCTTATTTAACAGTTTGTGGGTTGGCAGGCGGTCAGACACTCCAGATATCCAAATGTACAAGCACAAGTGCTGAAAAACTGAAACAATGAATTCTATTATCAGTGGTGTAGAATGTCTTGTGCTCAATATGTCCAGGCAAATTAACAAGGCAAAAACATCAGTTTCAAGTTCAGGCTTGCTTATTCTCAGCAGTGCATGCAGGTTTATTATGGTGACTTGAGTATTAGAATTGCCAGAGTCTACTGACAAGCTGAGCTTGAGTTTTAAACTTATCTCCAAGCAAATAAAATGACTTTTTTTCTAAAAAAAAAAAGTCATAGACTTACTAACATTTTAAATATCTGACATTTTCAATGGTGTTTTTTCAGTAGCCACATGGGGGTGATATGGCCCACATTTAAAGGAGACATTAGAAATGCAAAACCAATGCATATTTACTGGTTTAAAAAGAAATGGATTTGAATGGATTTTACATTTCATTGCAATCGATAAGATGCAAAATAGTCGTTTGGAATGGTCTGATGAGCTTCCTCATAAAGAAAGGCACTGATGCCTCTACAGTGGTGGTGGTATTTCACTAAGCAGTAGGCCTGCAGGATATTGGAAAAAACTGACATTGCAATATAACAATATTAAACCTTTTAAAATCAGGTTAAGGTTCCTTCTTCAAGGAAGGAATGTGGTCGGGAAAAATGAAATGGTAGAAAAACAGTAGAACTCCGGGACATGTTTTATAGTGAGAGTAAGGGAAGGGATCTCAGGAGATTAGAGCTAAACAGCTGTGTAGCCTTAGGAAAACCACTTGTCAGTGAGGCTAACTGACAACAACTGCTTCGATTTGCTAGGGAGCATAAAGATTGGACTGTGGAGAAATGGAAGACAGTCACATGGTCTGATGAGTCCAGATTTACCCTGTGACGGGCGCTGTAGGGTAAGACGAGAGGCGCCCATCATACCTAAAGCCTACCGTACAAGCCTGTGGTGGCAGTGCTAGGATCTGGGGTTGCTGCAGTGGGTCAGGTCTAGGTTCAGCAGCGTTATGTGCCCAAAGAATGAGGTCAGCTGACTACCTGAATATACTGAACCACCTGGTTATTCCTTCAATGGATTTTTCTTCCCTGATGGCACAGGCATATTCCAAGATGACAAGGCCAGGATTCATTGGGATCAAATTGTGAACGTGTGGTTCGGGGAGCATGAGACATCATTTTCACACATGGATTGGCCACCACAGAGTCCAGACCTGAGCCCCATTGAGAATCTTTGGGATGTGTTGGAGAAGACTTTGCACAGCAGTCCAAATCTCCCATCATTAATACAAGATCTCGGTGAAAGATTAATGGAACTCTGGGCAGAAATAAATGTTGTGATATTGCAGTTTTGCATATTGCAGTCAAGTTTGTGGAAACAATGGCACAGCGAATGCATGCCGTGATCAAAGTTAAAGGCGATACAATGACTATACCCATCAGCCATGACACTAAAACCATCTCCTTGTATCTACACTCACTGTCCATTTTATCAGCGCCACTGACCATATAGGAGCACTGTCTAGCTCTACACATACAGGCTGTAGTCTATCTGTTTCTCTGTATACTTTATTACCCTATTCTTCAATGATCAGGACCCCCTCAGGACCACCACAGAGCAGGTGTGGGTGGTAGATCATCAGCACTGCAGTGACACTGACATGGTGGTGGTGTGTTAGTGTGTGATTTGCTGGTGGTAGTGGATCAGACAGCAGTGCTGCTGGGCACCTCATTGTCACTGTTGGACTGAAAATCGTCCACCAACCAAAACTATACAGCAGACAGCGTCTTGTAGGCATCATCCTGTGACCACTGATGAAGAACTAGAGGATGACCAACACAAACTGTGCAGCAGTAGATGAGGTATCGTCTCTGACTGTGCATCTACAAGGTGGACAAGGTAGGAGTGTCTAATAGAGTGGACAGTGAGTGGACACAGTGTTTAAACACTCCAGCAGCACTGCTGTGCCTGATCCACTCGCACCAGCACAACACTGTATATCAGTGTCACTGCAGTGCTGAGAACGATCCACCACCCACATAGTACCTGTTCTGTGGTGGTCGCGTGGGTCCTCACTATTAAAGAACAGGGTAAAAGGGGACAACAAAGTATACAGCGAAACAGATGGACTACAGTCTGTAGGTGTAGAGCTACAAGGTGGTCCTATATGGTCAGAGGAGCTGATAAACTGGGCAGTGAGTGCAGATACAAGGAGGTGGCTTTAATGTCATGACCTGCTGCCATTCTGAGCCGCTCTATGACAGTCTGGCATGACACCATTGCAGTCTTTGGTGGTGTTAGAGGCAGTTGTCATAACAATGTGCATGCATGTAGTCCTGCATCGTGCAGCCATCTGCCAATAGTGCATCACTAACAGGGTGACTTGTGGAGGGCATCGCTGCCCACTGAATAACCGCAATCATGGCTGTTGGGTCACTCCGCCATTGTCGGACAGTCTGTTGGTTCTCTCTCTCTGAGGTTCGTGTAGGTTGGTGGTGCATTCTTTCTTCTCCTATCCACCGCTGCCAACAATGTCATTAAGGCAATCCCACTTACCAGAGCCTTATGATGCGACCCCTCTCGAGCTCCTCCAAATGTGAGGCATATTTCGCTTGGAAAGGAAGTTTGTGTAGGTTCCTCTGTGGTTCTGGATGGTATATAAAATAGCTGTATTTGTGCTGGTGGCCTCGAGACCCCTAGCTCCCATCACCACCACTGTAAAGAAATCAAAGTGTGTATGCTTTTCTGCAAGTAAACCACCTTAAATGAAATTAATGTAAATCAAACCACTCTGAATGACTTTGTTTATATCACAACTACAGAATTATATGGTGGTCTCACTTTATTTAGTCAGCATTATTGCAGAGCTTAATTATTGTTAATTGATTGTATATGGCTGCATAAATACAATAGAGGAATATTAGAATATAGATTACAAGCTCCTCGGCTCTCTTTACCTTTTGTGTAAACAGAATAATAACTACCTGTATGGGACCTTTAATGACCATCAAACAATCCAGACGTCTGGTTCCCATCACCACTACTGTAAGCAATTCAGTTCACGGTTGTTTCTTTAGCATTTAATGTCAAACCACCGATCAGGACTGCTTAACTGTTCAGTCGGTCTGTTTTAAAAAGTGGTGGACTTCCCCTTTAAATATGTGTGTTGGGGAGATGGAGGAATGTGCAGCCAGGACAGGGTTAATACGGCACATTGTGCTTGATTGACAGCTGTAGCTCCGCCCATCCGGAGGCTGAAGTTCCAGATATCTGAGCATCACAACAACAGAAAGTTGAGGGAGCGGATGGGCTGAGGTTAGTTAGGGGAGGTTTGGGCGAGTTGGCCGCTTCTCGAGTGTGTTGTTTCGGCTCTAGCTGCCAGGATTTGAGGATGGACGTGCTGAAGTCTGCCGGAAGAGCTCTGCGAAGTCCGAGTTTCAGCAAACACCACAGTGAGTACCTCAGACTCCAAAACGGAGAGAGAGTTCCCTATTTGTTTAGCTTTTTGGTCGGAATTCTTCCGGTCCACCTTAAATAGGAAGCTGGCGAGTAGGTAGGAACTAGTTTTCGGGTCACTTTTTTTTCATTTTTCTTTCGTTTCTCTCTCTCTCTCTCTCTCTCTCTCTCTCTCTCTCTCTCTCTCTCTCTCTCGTTTTTTGTCTTTTTATTGGCTTACATTTCTCACAAGTCTTTAACAGCTCGTGTTGACCTTTACAGAAGTGAGGCTTAAGTTAGCAGAGCAGTTAAAGGGCAGTCCCACCCAAATTTCCAAAATCTCTGTGTATTTCTGTCATTACAGTGTAAACAGGGTGGTTTGATATTAAATATGCCTTCTTTAGAGTAATGGTGATGGGAGCCAGGGTTTACCATGTCTACAGCACAAATAGACCCATTTTATTTACTGTCCAGAACCACCAGGGAACCTACACGTCTTCTGAGTCTCTATGGGGAATGATTTCGTGACTCATTGGGCACTCTCAGCTGATTTGTGGATATGAATTATGTACACTCTTACATACTGATTGTATGCTCTGGGGTGGATGGGATCTTCCAGCAAGACAAGATGACATACATACATTTATGACATTTAGCGGACGCTCTTATCCAGAGATACTTAAAAGGTTAATCATATTACAGGTAGGCCAATGTAGTGTTAGGAGTCTTGGCCAAGGACTCTTATTGGTGTAGCACAGCATAGTCACCCAGACCAGGATTCGAACCCCAGCCTCCCACATTTTCTGTGCCACAACACCACCACATCAGAAATGTCCAACATTGGTTGGAAGAGCATGACGAAGACTTTCAAGTACTACCCTGACCACCTAATTCCCAGACTTGAACCCAAATGAGCATACATGGGACCACCTTGATTGTTTTGTTTGCTCTATGGATCCTCTATGGATTACATTTATGGCATTTCACTGACGCTCTTATCCAGAACGACTTACAATTCATATTACAGGTAGGCCAGTGCAGTGTTAGGAGACTTGCCCAAGGACTCTTATTGGTGTAGCACAGTCACACAGACCAGGATTCGATCACCCATCTCCCACATGGTGTGGTAGCTCAGTGACAAATGGTGTTATCCGCTGCACCACACCAACCACTACCCCCACCCCCCTCACCCTTCTTGTGTTGCGACATCATTAATGGATTAAAAATAAATGTATTAAAATACACTTCAGACTAAAACCTTATTACAAACTATAGACATTACAACTATCTCAGACATCAGGCAGCATATTCATAACCACTGCATGTAATACCCTTATTTGAGGGAGGTGGCAATCTGGTTTACATCGACTTAAATGTGGAGAAATTTAAATTGGGTGGAATTCCCCTTTCTAAAGGACTAATGAATGTAGAATCAGTCTTTATGGTCTTGTTCTGTGAATTTACTTCAGGAGTTCATGCAGGTTTCTGGATGTACATCACATTGCTGCTTGCAGTAACTTCATGTTTACAGCCCCCTTCTTGGTAAAGAGGGGCAACTCACATGAATAACAGCTAGTCAAGCTGCAGAAGTATCTGAGGAATGATGGATACATGCCTTTTATACAGGCTACAGTGTGCGCATACTTAAGACTGTAGGCTCCTGCACCTACAGCTCGGGAGCCCCTCGGCTCTAGCTGATTTGTGACTCTTTCCTGAGGGTAACAGTGGGAACTTGAGAGCGCTCTTGACCCCATAAGAGCTCTTTAGTGGTTTAGAGGACTTAACACCATGACGACAGGCTGGAATGCCTACAGAAGGAATTCTAAGACCTGCCGTTCAAGCTCCCAGCCAAGTTCAAGCGCAGCGAAGTGCTCTGCATCTGTCGAGAGGAGAAAACTTGACTCTGTATTTGTGAGCCCATTTACAGACGGTGAAGTGAGCAGAGTGTAAATTCTCAGTCATGTTTTTGTTTGTTGTATTAACCTCTGCCATATGCACACATATACACTGCATACGCAGGAGGGATGGGTCAGGAATTTTGAGTACTGGAATAGCTGAAGTAGTTTTAAAGCTAACATAATCTAAATGTAAATTAGAGCTAGAAGCTATCTGGAGTCTGTACTGCTGTAGAGGACGGTGTCTCATGTTTAATCGGAGTCTCTCATCTGTTTAGTCCAGATAAGAAATGCAAATTTCTAGGAAGAGCCATTTTATCTCGTTTCAGCCAAAATCAAACCACCCTTGGGAGCCACAACCAGGGATGCACCGATCCAAAAAGTTCTGATACCGATATACTTTGTGTATCCCGCGATACCTGATACTGATCTGGTACTATTGTGAAACGAATAAACCGTATACTTCAACATCAGGGTCAGCATTGACTTAATCCTGAGTTATCTATGTTTGTAAAACTAAATACCTCCATCCAGCTGACTCTTTGGCTAGCTCCATGTTGTTGTTTTGCTTTGTATGTCAAGTCTACCAGCATGCTGCACACATGGCACACATAGCATGCACTGCAAATGAATTAATCATTAAAAAAGTGAATGAATTGGCCCAGTGGTTCGGCCCAGTGGGTCAGCATGATGGACCGGCTCAACGTTTTGGCCGAATTATCCAATACCCTATCCGGCTAATTTAGTTAATATCTGAAGGCAATATCCCCCTGCATCTCTGACCATGTCATTTTATGTCTGCATTTTATTGGTGTAATGTTTTAAAATCCTGACAGTAAATATGGCTCAGAACATAATATACATGAACACAGACTTGTCTTAAACTTTACCTCAGCTATATCCACTTTTCTCATATCTCACGTACAATACTTCTACATCAGCTCTACATGAATTAAGACTATTTGTTGTTACTACTGTGCTACAACTGTGTGCTAAAGTACTAAGAAAGAGTCACAAGGGGTCAGTAAAGGAACTGCATGTGGCTCCAGAGTCCACATGTTCCTGAGTCCTGGTTAAGTCCAGGTATGGAAGCCCAGAAAGATAACTGCAGCTGTCTAAATGCTACTGCACAAGGGAGGAGAAGCTCTGAGCCGAGGGACCCTGGCACCAGATTGTACGAATCACAGTTATAGTACATAAAGTTGCAGTGAATCTTTGATTCATGCTTTTAGTATAAGCTCTTTGAAAACTCTTTAAAGTATGGTAAAATTGGAAAAGGAAAATTAGCTGCTGGATAATAATAAGTAGTCAGTTTAATATAGAAAATGACTGTATTGCACAGATTTCAGATTTACTCTGGTTGTTTAAAATGCTTCTTGTTTGAAAATGTGTGTGTTGTCATATACACGGAATTTTAATGATATACACTTTTTACTGTATCTCCCACTAATAGCTAGCGTGTCTGTGTATCTTGAAATCTTTAGATTGACATCTTTCACACTGTACATTTCAAAACTCGTATTATGTATTCAGCGGCTAACACCATTACCTGCCAGGGAGCTACCACTCCATGTGGGAGACTGGGGGTTTGGTTTCTGGTCTTGGTGACTATGTTGTGCTACACCAATAAGCGTCCTTGGGCAAGACACCTAACACTACATTGGCCTACCTGTAATACGAATAACCATGTTAGTCGCTCTGCATAAGAGCATCAGCTAACTTGCGTAAATGTAAATCAGATGACCACTAATCAGCATTATAAAAAAATGACATCATTCTAATTGTTATCTAGTGCCCTCATTTACTGTCTGCAGCACTGTCATGTAGAGTTGATCCCCCGCCATCTAATTCTGATGCATCAAATTATGGGTCTGAATGTCTTCTACTCTGTTCATGCTGTTTCACCTCAGTATACTTTTTGATTACGTCCCTTCTCGCTTCACGTGCCGCTCTGCCATTATCTTATAGAAATGATATCTCATTAGGGAAGGAGGGGCTTGGTGACCTTCCAGAGTTCCAAAGTCACACGCCCCAAATGCAGAAGTGCATCGCTT
This sequence comes from Prochilodus magdalenae, assembly GCA_024036415.1. Lineage (NCBI taxonomy): Eukaryota > Metazoa > Chordata > Actinopteri > Characiformes > Prochilodontidae > Prochilodus > Prochilodus magdalenae. The sequence continues at coordinate 454,668 of JAMWET010000300.1, forward strand.
GCAGCTAACATGGCTACTGTGTAATGAAGAGTGACTGGAGTGGACTTTTTTATGGTGGTTTATGGAGGTACGATTTATAGCCAGTGCTTTTGGATCTCTTGTATGTGTCGGTGTCCTGCTCATACTAAACAGGTGGCCCGTCTGAAGCAGATGAGGCTAATGCACCAGCAGTACGCAGCCAGCAGCTGTTCAGGCTTTTCCAACAGCCTCATTTTCTAAAATTCCATTCGCTAACTGATGGCTCATATTTCTAGACTGGGAACATCAACTAGTGTGTGATTCTACGAAACTACAGTGTTTGTATGGCTTTGTGCACCAAATTCATTTTCTACATAACCTGTTCATCACTTCGTCTCTGTCCACTTACATCAGATTTCAAAGTGTTGTTTGCATCACATGACAACCAACGATGATATCAAATCCAGAATGACTGATGTACTGGCATTCAGTACATCAGCTGAACATCAGAGCGATTGTTTGGAAAGCTAAACGATGCACCTCTATCTAACCTGCTTTTACGTATGAAAGCCATGTCAACAGTGTGGCTAGGTAGATACTGACACCTACATTGTTACCACAGAAGTACATGGAGATAGGTTGGTGATGTCTAGATGCACAAATCTGATCACATTGCAAATAGCCCTTTTTGGCAGTCATCTCAAAAGACCTGCTTTAAAAAACACTAGCAGGTTGCTTACGTTTGTAGGTTTGTCTCTTTTGGGTGTGTCCGAGGCTGCTTGTGTTGTTGCGTGTTCCGACATGGAATTTGGCATGGAATTTGAGCTTGTATGGAAACTTTAGTGCTAGCATTTGCGGTTAGCCTTATTGGCTGGCTGGTTATAATGCTGGCTAACCAAGCTAGCTATCGAGCGACGTAACTCACCAGAGACTCCAACAATGTCTATCTTTTCTTCCTTGCTATATTTTTCTCTGAATTGTTCCTGTATATGTATAAAGACACACCATATAACCTGGGTAAATGAAGAAACGATGGTTACGAGCTTCTCCATGTTCACCACCACACTGCTGAAAACTGGAACCAGATGCTGGTGGGAAGAAGTTCCTGTGTCTGTGATTGGCCTGAAGAATTTGTTGGAGCCAGTTGTTTCACCATGTTGTAGTTCATTTGCATGAAGTTGAAAATCTCAACTCAGTTTGTCGCTCCTTTGTCGTGATGCTTGATGTTTGGGACTAATGGCTACAAGTCATATACTTATATAAGGAATAAGTGGCTTGTCACTCTGTCACCTGCTAACATGTTCGCACAATAAGACTGGTGCATGATTTGACTAGCTGTCCGGACTGGCTGTGCACTGGGTGGTGCTAAACTGCTGTGCACTGGGTGTTGCACAGATTAGTTGACTTGGTGTTCTTACTCCTCGGTGAAGACCATCTAATCACATGATTCAGATTTTAACAAAATGGATGCCTCATAGAAGACAACTGGCGAGCAGCCTGATGATTTCAGGGTCTGTTTCTCTGGTGTTCGGTTGAGCCGATACTGAACATTGTTCTCTCCGTTATAGAGGGGACCTATAAAGTTGGTTTCTTATTTTCACTGTTCACTTACTTTACTTTTCTATAATGTGTAGGTGACTGCTAAACAAATCCCACAGTCTGGCTAGTATCTTGCTCCTAGCATTCCAGGCGTTCCCAAGTTTCTAACATGACTGATATCCTCTTATTGTTTGTATTATGATATTTCTGTTGTTTCCTGGCTTGAGGCATTTCCTCTTAATTTATTCTGAACACAGATCGCTCACAGGGTCAAAATGGTCACTGGGTGAAACCTTCATAAACTTTATGAAAATAATTAAAGAAAAGCCCCTTAAATATGCTCCGATATCCTCGCAGTCTGAGCAGCGCAGAGTTTGAGTGCAGAGGAAGTTCAGAGGCTGTCCGGTCTGGGTCAGTGCTCACCCCGCCCTAGCGTTATCCTCAATGATAATCTTTCAGATAAAGTAGAGGGTTCCACAGTGATTAAGGGCTTTTGGTAGCTCCACTAATCAGCATTTAGTGAGATTGCCTATCACTCTGCCTGTGTTATTACGCCCCTCTTTGTTTATGAGCTTCTGAGAAGGCCTCCCAGGTGTGGAGGACCATCATCAATAATCTCTGTACAGCGTATATTATTTCTGGAGGAGTAGGCTGGCAAATTACACAGAAACGTCTGCTCTCCAGACCCTTAAATCACTATTGGTAATTTTGGGGGAAGCAAAGAAGCATAAGTCAGGCTTTTTCCTTCATAACCTTTCTCTGTCTGAGACATTCATTGGGGACAACACAGTTGAGCAGTTAGTGTGAACCTAGTAAGCATTAAGTCTTGTTACCGAGACTGAGTATATGGATATATGTACAGTGGTGCTTGGACTCTTTGGCTTTTGACACTCACAGATCTGTAATATTGGATCATTTTCCTCACTAAATCAATGACCAAGTCTAATGTGTTTGTCTCATTTGTTTCAACTGGTTCTGCTTATCTACTTTTAGGACTGACGAAGTCTGAAGTCTAAAATCAGATGAAGTTTTAGATCAACTTTATGCAGGAATACAGAACATTCACAAAAAGGGTTCACAAACTTTCAAGCACCACTGTATGTATATATCCTGTGTGTGTAAGTATGCATTGAGGGCGACATGGTGGCCTCAATGAATGAAGGGGTTTCCACCCAAAGTTCAGTTGAACTGGAGATGCTAAATTGCCCCCTAGTTGTGAGTGTGTGTGTCTGTGGGCAGCCTGTCCAGGGTGTTTCCTGCTCTCCGCCCATTGAACAGTGGGGTAGGATCCAGCACCCCCCCAATACCCAGGAAGATAAGGGACTCCGAAAATGAA
>JAMWET010000300.1:462500-540000 GCA_024036415.1 Prochilodus magdalenae
ATTCCAATTAAATTCATTTCCGAACTAAAAAATCGCTCTGAATCTTTCTACTTCTAAATTGTAATTTATTTGGCAAAGCTGTAATGCATAGAATAATCTGAGCTCAGTAGCTGTCCAGTGCATTGTCTGATATTTTCATAAATATTTTAAGATGAGCAGAAATGCTCCAAATTAGTTTTGAATTTAAACTCTTTTCTTTAATGTGCATTATGTAAGTTAGGGCTGAAGTAGGACGTGAGCACATAAGGCTTAAAAGGTTTATTGTAACAACATAATCTAAAGGTGTCGGCAACAAGGGAAACCTAATAATAAAGGGTGACCCAGAGACGAAGTTCAAAACAAAGCCAAAATCCAGAACCAACAGATACAGAGAGTGAAAACAGAGATGTTACTTCACAATGACCAAAACAAACCAAGCAGCTTTTATAGGCAATCCACAGGTGAAAACAATCAGTTATCGGCTGAGGCCTGGGATAGGTTGTCGCTTCATGCAGGATGTCACATGATTACATGAGGTATTCTGGGAAATAGAGTTTCTCATAACCATCATGTTAACTACATGCCTAAATTATCACACACTCGCTTCATAAAAAAGGGTTTAGTTGGCACATAGTCTCACATACACATGCTGATGTGGTTTCTGACACTGTATGTGTACTGTGTACTGACTCGAGGTGTGGGCTACTAATGTTTCAAGCTGATCGTCTGAACAAGATTGACCAAAACGTTCAGTACAGCTTGTAACATTGTGAAGCCGTTATGATAAGGCTCTAAAACAGAAGAGATCCTTGTCCCAAATCTGTCTAAGAGCAGGGGCAGGATGTTTTGACCATAGTCCCTAGTTTGTTATTAGTCATTTATGTCACGTTCTTGCTGTCCTCAGGCCCAGACTGTAGCACTAAGTCAGTTTAATATTCAATAATTTTTGAACCTGCGCTGTGCAAGATTATTTTGATAAACAGTGAAAGTAGTAACATTACTGAATCTGGAGAATAACAGTGTGCTAGTATACATTGTGCATGGTGTGCTGCAAGTCACTCTGTAAAGCCTCTTTGTCCTTACACGTTAACGTCACATGCACAGGTTTAAAACGGAGGCACTGCTCAATATTTAGAGCTTAAATGGAACATCAGCATTATTAATAAGCATTGACAATAGTAGTCAGTTAACTTCAGTAAACTCAGTCAGTTCAGTCAACTCTATTTCTATTTTTGTTGATTTTCATATTTCTATATAATTTGAGCATTTGGCAGCTGCCATTTATATCCTGTACAAGTTTCAGGGCGAATGGAGCAATACTAATGCTTCAAACCTCTGTACATCAGCTGGCATTAAAGGCCTCTCCTCTAAAGTTACCATTTTGGGGATATTTAGTTTCTTTTAGACAGCCATGTTTCTCCTTATGTTTAGCTTAATGCTTTACTTTAGAATAAGGTTTATTTCTAAGGTTTATTCAGTTTGGAGCAGTTCTATTTGTCTGTCTATCATGAATATTCACTAAATGAAAGGGGAACTAGAGCTTTCTAGGTGTATATAAAAAGGAGATCAAAGGTTTATAATATAAAAACAATATATACAACTAAATGTATATTACAGGGAGAGATATAGCAGAAACATAATACTGTGGTACATTAAGAGTATATGTGGCCTCTGAATCCTGTAGAGTCTTTAAAACATTCATTATTTGGGTATGTTTAAACCTCTTAACCGGTAGTGTCTTTGTTCGGTATCCAGCATCCCTGTTAAGTATTCAACTTAGAGGCTTGTTCACTCTCTCTTTCCCTCTCTTGCTTTCTTAGGCCCAGGCTGTAACACTGACTGTAGCTCAAGCCTTCAGAGTGGCCTTCGAGTGCTGGCAGCACGCCAATGAAGGTACAGCTTCTCTAAGAGTCGTTATTAACTGTCTACAGCTCAAGCGGTGGTGCTATAGAAGCGGCTGGGAGGATCTCAGACTGAAGTGGTTGATCATTTATCAGCCTGATTGGACAGGCCAGAAGCCATGCTCATAGTCCTAGGGGAGCCTTTGATGTAAAGGCCACTGATACTCCTGAGCTTTTAAGAGAGTTATAGTGAGACCACGGAGCTCTAATTTTTGTTTTATAGCGCTGATTGAATCTCATGTACTGTGGAGACTTTTCTACATTGGAGAGCACTCACAAGAATTAGGAATGTCCCCCATTATGTGTATGTAGTGTTTGTAATGGCAGTATGTTTGCTGTTCTGTGTTTGTTCTTTGGATCGTTGTCTTTTTTGTTCTTCTATTACATATTACACTATTTCAATTTTTCAGAGAAAGAGCAGCAAGTAAAGCCAGGTGCGGCTTCAGAGACAAGTAATAGCACACAGCCTGACACGTCAGACAGTATGGTCAGCCTGAAAGGAACAGGTACTGAACCCAATGCACACAAGTCACACGATCAGAAATGTTCAGCTGATGACTAATTGCCATGTGCAGTGACATACCAGAAGTCATGGGGTAGCAGTATGTACATGTGATTATGAAGTAGTGTTGCCTCAGGGGAGAACACCCACACCTGTATATCTTGTGTGTGTGAGGCTGAACACTGGCCAGCGGGCAAGATAGCGGGTGCCAGATGGATGGGACATTCCAGTTACCAAGTAGTGTGGCCAATTCCCATTCCCTTCCACAGTGCCATGTGTAGGAATACGTCATAGGCATTGCAGTGGCCGGCACAGGTAATTAACAATTGCGACACACCCACAACTTGTACAAATGTAGGCGTTCCCAAGTCATTCCCAACACTTCATAATGAATCTGCATACTGCTATCCCATGACTTTTGGTATGTCACTGTTTAAGGCTTGAGCTGACTCATGATGGTATTAGATTGCACCTTTCACAGATGCCACCATACTGTAGCTGGACAATTCAAATGTCAATGTGGTTAATGTGGGTTCTTTCCTATATATGTCTACATATGCTGTGTAGCTTTACAACATTATGTAGCAGCACAGGGCAGCTTGGAACACCTTCATTCACAAAACCTGAACGGGGATAAAAGTAGATAGGCTCCTGATTCTGTTTGTTTGAATCCCAGTGGGATACATCACTTTAAAGAAATCAAAGCTGGTTAACACTTGGGTATTACACACAACATGCGCTGCCTGTTGAAGTTTTTGGGACACCTTGCCTCTTCAAAAACCTTTTTTTAAGTATTTCTTCAAAGTATTTATGCAAAGATGAATGGTTCAATTTAAATGTTAAACCAGGAAAAAAGATGTGCATTGTGGGAGAGTGTTTTTAAGAATATAATAGAGAGTTATAAGGAGTTATAAAGGTGCTATTATATTATATTGTTGTTTTCTGAGAATATTGTATAAAAAAAACACTGATCAGCTTCATGTTTCATTACAAAGAGTGCATAATAGGTCATGTTAAATCGGTTTATTCCAGTACCGTATCTGAAACACTGAATACAAATAATAATTTAATTCAGTGAATTCAGTGGTTATTCGCTGAATGGACCAGAAATGGTACACTGGAAGTTCTCTGAAGTATAGGTTCATACTGCGGCCTGCTTTGCATAAGTTTTAAGGGCCAAAGTTTTCATCCATGAAAGTTATTTCCACATGTCATTAAAATACCAGCTGAATCACGCACAGACTTTAGATAACAAAAGTTTCCAACAACCGTTTGTCACCGACATTCCCAGTAAACAAGGTCTTTGCCTGCTGTTCCACAATTCCAGGAAAATTATTCTGTATGTTGTGGAGAATGATCAGATGTAAACTGCCTAAACAAGCTGCGTAAACATTTATCAGTTGATCTCTTCATCTTGCATTATCAGCAGCAGTAGACTTGTTTACATCTGTAATCCAGTACCCCAGAGTACTGAGGGAACGTCTAGCCTGCAGTTGTTTTGACTTCCAATACCACAACACTAATACATTTTTGAGTCAGTATTCCAACAAGCCAGCTCTGAATGTTTACATAAAATGTCACTTTAGTCTTGGAGAGACTGATCAGACCATTTCTGTACACATGTACGTATCTGCTGATGCATATGCATTTGCATATGTAGAAACTGGAATTGCCAGGATTAGCACTGCTGATAGACATATCAGTCTTCATGTCTGAGTCTTCTACTGCATTGGCTGAGACAAGGGTGTTTCTCGCTATGAACCCAAATCTGCATGTTTAGGTCTTCAGACTTGTTAGTCAGACAAGGACTTATGAGGATAGCTGACTAGTAATCTATGGTGCAGATAGATAGCCAAGGCTAGCTGAGCTAGCTATCTTCACCTTAGCTGGGCAGCGCAGTCAAATAACCAAAACATGATGTAGGTTTTTAGCAAAACACCCCATTAAAAAGCCCATAGACTCATATTAAATGTGTTCACAAAGGTTCCAGGGAATTCTAAGTGTTAGAATGACAATTGAGTAGTTTTCTTGGACTCTATTCAAACAAGTAACAAAGCATTCTGACAGGAGATGAGAGCCTTAGCCCACACAGAGGAGCCTTGAACCCGGATATCTTAATAAGCAGATTGGAGTAAAAATAATTTAGATGCTTTCAACCCTCAGTGGTGCCTCACTAAAGAAAAACGTGAAGGTGAAAGGGTGTGCAGGTTCTTTTGTTGTTTGATTTTGGGATCTGAAGGAATGTTTTGGCTCAGATTTTGATCTAAGATGTTATTTTATAGTTCAGATTGTGACTTTCATTATGAGATCACAGTTACAGTTACATTAAGGGATTTTCTTTGCAAACCAGACCAGCCTATGAGCAGGTCTTTCAGATAGTGTTTGTGGTGTTCTGGATCTTGCCTTGACTTCCAAGGTTCTCTTTAACCCGCTTTTAAAAAGGCAATCTCTAAGTGCATGCACACTCTGAAATTGTCAATACCTGACAAACAGCCAACAACTTTGTTTTACCAGTTATGTGCTGATTAATATGATGAATATGATTTTGATCCCTGTGCATGCCTAAATAATGAACATCCTAAAGGTATTGGTCACTACCTGACTCTATGATGTTTAATAGGTGCCTCTATGATCCATTATTTTTAAATACCTTGAAAGCCAGTAGCACACACTTCTGCTCTATTAGCGTTTCAAATCAGAGGCACATTAAAACAGTTGTAATGGAATGTCTGTTTTGGATGTGTTTGTCCTGTTGGCTCCAGACGCAGCAGTAGGAAACCTATTGGATATCGAGGATGGCCCTGTGGTGGTTGTGGAAAATATTGACAACAGAAGAAGGCATGTGGATGACCACAATGAGCCTGAAAACAACAACACCATCTGGGTAAGATCCAAGTTCATGCGTTGTTTGTCCAGTTTGTGAATCTTTTTAAAGGCTGCATATCCTCCATTTTTCCATTTTATTTATTTTATCACTGCTGCCCAAAGGAAAAACAAAGAACTAAACATTTGTTGACTACAATTAATTAAAACATGACAACCTGAATGATACTTTTATTTAAATGTTTTTTACATTGGTGGTATATAAGCTCACCAGACAAAAGAATAAGTCTCCTGTGACTAAAGCATACCTCATACCTCCACAAGCACACATAACAGCTGTAGATTTGGCCTAGACTGGACAGTTTCTGGATATAGGCCACATCAGTATTCAGACACACTGGCATCAAATAATTCCACAGCTGGTCCAGATTTGGTGGATGCCTTCCCTGGCATAATTCCGAGGAGAATTACCTGTAGACTGGGATTTTAGCCACTGCTGGTAGACCCAAATCACCATACGTCTCCATATACATGCAGATTCAGCTACTTCCCTTCACACCATGGTCTCTGACACACCCAAATGCAGTCACTCTTTTTAGCCCATCATTAACATCTGCTTTAGAGCCATTTTCCACACATGGAGACATTCACTACACCATACCGCTTTTCTCTCTCTATGGATCCTATCACTCACACTTGCAGGTATTTATAGCTCCTTCATCCTCTTGCATCGCCATCTGCAGGAGCCTGAAGTTACTACCACCTTAAACACACAAGGTGGCTCATATTTTTGTCCGGTGGGCTTATTTATTATTATAACTCTTTTTTTATATAAGGGTTACAACTTTGGCTGGCTTAACTAGTCAAAAAGACTTGGCTATGAGCATTCTTCACAAATAGAGACTAAAGTTGTCGTTCAGAAATATATTCATTACAATATCAGTGTAATGTTCTTCTTTCCACAGGAGTTAGACGATGGTCTGGATGAGGCCTTTTCAAGGTAAAAACCTTCTGGCTCTGATAACCTGTCATCTCTCTGTATCATTATCCTCACTATCTTCCTCCACTTAACTCTAGAAGGGCGCGTCCTTGAGAAGTATTGAGGAATGAGAAGAGCGTGCTGATAAACTCCTCTGTATCACACTGATTTCTGACTACAGCATTTTGAGTGGCGCCCTGAAAGAAAAGGTCACTTATGAAATTTTGTGTCTTGAGTTTATGCTACAAACCCTCTTGAGGCCTTTTGGTTTAATCGACTGAACTGAACTTTCACGTGTTTGCCAGTAAGGCCAAACTAACAAACAGTGAAGGTCTGCCTAGAGGAGCACCGATATTTTGACAAAGATGCTCATATTTAACTTGCATGACATGAAGTAAACATTAGGTAAGAAGGCTGAAAAACAGAAGTGGACAGAAGTTGATCATTTTTTCTGAACGGATTCCAAAAAGATAAAGGCTAGAGAGTCAAGGGTGGTGAACAGCAGTTCTGAAAGGCTGGTGGGTGATTTTTTCTGTTCTTTCCTGTTAAGTATAATCTGGTGGGTTAGAGCAGGAAAGACAATCATGTGAAATCTATCAGTTTGATCATTTTCTGTCAATGCCTGAAGGTCAATGTATGTAAGGTGATCACTGTTTCCAACGAAGATGATCAGCTACCACTTTATTGTCTGAAAGTGATTTTTGTCGACTGATGTAATCACTGTTGAGAGTTTAGCTGCCATCCACAAATTACACTGCAAATAGCAATTATCGGGGTCCAAGCATGATGCCCCCCTTATGGCAAAGTAGCCTATACAGAATAGATAAGGGGTCTGTCTGAATTGGGTAGATAGAAATGGGTAAAAATAATGTTTAAACATAAAAACACTACAGAAACACAAAGGCAAACGTAATTCTTCAGTTCTTGAAACCAAGTTGGTTTTGATACATATTTTGGTTTGTAATTTTCAACCTACTTTTATTCTGACCTCTTCACTGACTGTGGGACATGAGTTATATTTGGTGGAATCTACCAAAAGCATTCCCTGTAACTCTGGCTGCCACTCAACTCCGAAGTATAGATAATAGCACCACCGCCGTGTAAGGTGCACTTCTTTTTGAAGGCTGTTTCTGTGTTTTCTTAAACGTGCCTTCGGTATGTTGTTTTGCATAGTTGCCTCTTATGATTATGACAGTTAAAGGGGTGTTGCTCGCAGTACCTAACCAGTCTTTGGGCAGTTCTATTGGATAATATTCTTGGTCTTCCTAATCTTGTCTTGACTTCCTCAGCTCTCCTTAAAGCCCATTTTCATGCTTGAACACTGTAAGCAGAAAGTAAATCACAATACATTACTATATGCTTTACTGAGCATGTTGTGGGTTTAGACAGTACTTCCGAATGCATGTTTGATTATAAAGAGACCATAGTTAGTCCTGTTTAATTACATTTAGTGCAGCACAGCAGTAAGTGGTACACATAAACAATCATACTTGGGTTTTTTATAGTATTTTTTAATAGTATTTTAACTTTGTCTGCTTCAGCATACCAGATATGAGGAAACAAATAAATGTTGTGACTTTTATATATATATATAACGTATATAATGTTTTGGTCATAGATATTTTTTTATCTTTATAAGACTCAACTATACCTAGTCAATTTAGCTTTCGGACCTGGTGATGGGAAGTCGATTCCAAAAGATTCTTCGACTCCATCATGTCTGAGGGTCGGGTTAAATTTCAGCCAGTAACTACTGGAGTCGACTCTTAGACTCTGGCTCCATGTTTTTCATGGCATTCAGTTTGAGGACTTTTTGACGGAGGTGAGTGTAAAGCAAATAACAGAGTTTGAGTAGCGGGAGCTTTTAAACGGTACCATAGCTGCTCACCAGCCACTGTAGGCACAAACTACACTCACAAAAACAAATTTAATTCAGACACAAAAGCCCAAAACAAAAAATGTTCTTCACAGAATACCTTTCCACCTTAAATGGTGCTGCAGTTACAGTCTGGCTTCAAAGTGCCTTTAAGGTAACTGTTGTATCACTTAAGGTGGACTGGACAAGTCTAAAAAGAAACTATGAATACTTCAGCCATCTTAAACGAGGAAGAGGTTTCCTTTTCAAGGAGTTCTGCCTGCAGTATGTTACTCAGAGTTTCACTCGTTTTGTGAAATAAGATGATTTATTTTTTTTTTTTGTGTGTGTCCTATCACTAGAATCTGTAGCTTCTCAAGACGTTTAAATGCTTTAATCTCTGCTGTGTCCCTTTATCACCAGCTCAGGGGCCTGTCTTCCCTAAAATCAAGTCAAGCCCCCAGTTTCTTTGATACAGTCTTATTTCAGTTCTTTCAAGCAGTGTAGAGTTGTGCATCACTACGAGAGCTTAAAAATGAGAAAAAGAATAAAGCAAATGATGGCATAAGCCTTAGGCACATTTTGAGCCGTATGTTAAACTGAGTAAAAAATAAAGATGCAACATTTGATTCCAGATTCACAACCTTAATTATCAAAATAAAACCCAATTTATGACAAACATAAATTCCCCTCCTAAAAAGTAAAATGTGAAAAGAGATCCTGTTCGCTTGGCTGTCCAAGACTTGGCATGTTTATTTCATGATAAATAAATTAAATGTTTTTAATAATATACATTTTATAATACATTAATAACAACATTTTGTGCTGCCATTGGTCAGTTCTTGTTGCCAGACTTTCAAAAGCATATATGAATCGATAGCGGGTCAAATTATTATAAAGTAACGGTAAACATTTGCATATTTCTGACTAAAAACCTTCCTTAGCAGCACGCACGTGGGTAAAACTGTTGCAACTCTTTTGGAGAGAGGGATTTTTCTGGTATAAATCTGGTCTAAATACTCCTTTTCTATTGAGAATTTCCCTCGAGAAGAGGGACTAACTTAAGAGTGCATAATAATACATAGCAAAAATTCAGCTTGACTATTTATTTACTTATAATTTCAAATTCCAGCACAATTCATTTATACTATATTTAGATACAATTCAGAATTATTTTCAAACTAATGTAGAATCTGTTTAGAATATTTATTTTTCTGAACTGACCACTAAAAGGAAGGTGACTGTTTAAGATTAATGTGATGCATGCTCATTCTGAATGGAAGTAATGACTGTAGTGTACAAGTTCAGCTAATGTCACTGTGGCAGCGCCCTCTCCTGGTACTGGACCAGCTTCTGCAGGCTGTAATAATGGGATCTGACTAGACCATGATTTTTTTTCCCTGAAACTTTTATTTGATTCTTTCGTTCTTTCTAGTTTGGCTGGGTTATTTGGGAATGTGAATGATCTGTATGTTCATCACTGAAGCTCCTGACTCTTTACTCTCTCTGTCTTTAGCTGCAGTTTGGATAGCTTTGAATACTCTGCAGGTAATAAACGGTCATCTAGTCTCATCCGGTCCAATCTCAGCTGTCTCTTTACTTAGTGACATAATCCTCTCTGTGCTGTTGGTCATCGTCCTTGTGTATGTTCTCTCCTTCTAGTTTTCATCTACTGAATGATCGTAGACCAGCCTTCATTTGTCATTTTGTTGAAAGGCCTCAATCATGTCACATTGGCCATGAAGATTACAAACAAAACTATCACTGTATTCCACTTTCCTGCTCCCCAGCGGCTGCGGCTGCACGATCTGACGATCTCATTATGATTGCACTGACAAAATTATTTTCATTAATTCCCCAAAACATTCACAAAGTGCTCATTAATGATTGGTCTATGATTGACAGGGATTCTCCCAGCCCCCACTAAACAGTTCTGTGATTGGTTAGAAGCCTTATTTACATATTGCAGTCCTAATGATGTATTGTGCAGACCTGCTTATGCCATCAGTGTTGTTGTTGTTGTTGTTGTTGTTGTTGTTGTGTTTTAATATATTTACAAATATTAAAACCATGTTAAGTACAAGCTGATCATCAGAGGCATCTGCATTTACTCTTGCTGCCCAGATGAATAGTTTTAAAGGATCAGTGGTTAGGGTGACACAAGTTGAGGTAATTCTCTAAACAGTGGGGACTAACAGCCACCATAAAGTGCATCCTCCTCCCTCTCCAGTTTTTACAGCACCAAACTTCATCTTTTACTCACCAAGAGTTTCTGGTGGTACTGGGCTGTTTTGAATTATGAGTATAATAAATATGAGTATTTGATTTATTTTGAATTTATTATGAAATATTTAAAGTTCAATTGTTGCATGTTGCTAAGTGCCTAGCCTTTTTGCAAGCTTCTGTGTGGTTTAGTGTTTTGTACTTGTACTTGAAGGCTATTTTGCTTGGTAATGAAATGAAAGGTGATTCCTAATTACAGGACAGTATTGTGTGTGATACAGCTGCACATTTGGACAGACTCAGAATTGGTTTCACAGTGAGGAGTTAAATCCAGCCCTGGTCTACATACTCCTTTTCTATTGAGAATTCCCTTGGGAAGAGGGACTAACTGAGTGCATAATAATACATAGCAAAAATTCAGCTTTACTATTTATTTATTTCTTATCATTTCAAATTCCACCACTATTCTTTTAAACTATTTTCAGATACAATTCAGAATTATTTTCAAACCAATGTAGAATCTGTTCAGAATATTTATTACATATTATATTTTCTATTTAGACAATAAAATTAATGTTTTTTTTTTTTATATCATTATTGGAGTGTAATTATCACCGTCAGATTGATGTTTCACAATGCACTGATGCCCTTGGTCATTCCTTATAGACAGTAGTTCATAACATAGTAATAACAGCCATTAGTGATGCTATTAACAAAAGCAGTCAGTTCTGTTAACAGTCCTTCAAGACTGCACCACCATCGGTAAAAATTGCCCTTTGTTTCACATCTGTCTCTGTCTCTCTCTGTTTAGACTTGCCGAGTCCCGTTCTAACCCCCAGGTCCTGGACGTTAGGCTGACCCCTTTATGCTGCAACTCGGACCCAGAAAATGACGAAGCCAACTGTAACACCACCCAACACTGACAACCTCTTTTGCCTCTGAGAGCCGACTGTTAAAGGATAATACAGTGGACGCGGTTGGAGATGGCTGTCAGCTCCAGCCATCCAAACCAAGCCAAGCAGTCTAAAACCAAAGCAGTATAGTTGATTTTCAAAACTTATATTGTGCTATACTCAACCCTTACAACTAACTGTATGTCCAAAGGTTTGTAGACACCAGCCTTTCTTCTGCGAATTGATGGGGAGTTACTTCCTCCTTTGCTGCAGTAACAGCCTCTACTGTACTGGGAAAGCTGTACACCAGAGGCTGGAAGATTGCTGTGAGGGTTTTATAGCACTCAGTCATAGAGGCATTAGTGAGGTAAGGTGCTGATGCTGGATGATCCATTCGGATCCATAATCCCAATAACTCCAGAGAACTGCTGGCCTTAGACTCTGATCCAGTAGGCTGGTCCAGAGTATGCCATTCTATTGGTAAATGCTTTTCTATGGAAGTTACACAAGCTGTGTGTGCTGCTAAACCTCTGTTCCCAGATGTAGTCAGTCAGCCAAGACATGCTCAGTGTCCAAAGTTTTGCTTCTTTAGTTTAGAGCTGGAGCTAAGAGGCTTGCTCTAGTCAACCAGACTCCTCCATAAATACATTCCCAAACACATTGATGTCTTTATTCAGGCTGTGCACTTTCTGGCGTGGTTTAGAGGAGTGTATGATTTACTTCACAGTGAAAGCTAAATGCTGCAGGCAGGATGCGGGGAAGTGGGGTCTGCTGAGAATGCGGCAGCACCCCGATTCCTCTGCTGGTCACTAAAATACACACAGGTTGCAAAGAGGGAAATTGTGTGTTAAGATGTAGGTAATTTCTGAGGCCCCTGAACTGGCCAAATACGCAATAATGTGCCACACTTTGAGTATGTGTATATATATATATAACTTTTTTTTATTTTATTATTTTTTTTTATACCCATCGTTGCATTGCTAGCAACATGGACATGACACAATAGGTCAGCGACAACAGTCTTGGATGTATCAAAAAATTAAAATAGGGATTCATGTTCCGCATATGCTGCTTTAAACTGCAGCAACTTAAAACATCCTCCTTAAAACCCCATTCCTATTTAAATGATCATTTCTACCAAGGAAACAGAAATCCTGGATGAAGTGTGCCCATACGCCTGCTACTAATCATCATGCAAGCAGAGAGACTAAACAGAGAGGTTTTTCCCAGGATTCTGGCTCACATCCAGTCATACTCTGTTTTTAATCTACACTGACGAGCTGCAGTTTGAGTGGGTTGGAAGTATTTATTATTTGGGTTGCTGGTGTCTTCCAGTGTTTGTGAGCAGTATAAACCTTGTAGCTCCAGATGAACTAAAGAACCTAAGACCATGTCTTGGCTGGTCAGCTACATCACTACATGGGGCAGGTGGAAATTTGGGCAGATTTGATCGTTCCTTCACCTGTTCATTATTAGGTACATTCAGTAATTGCAAGGTGTGCCTGAAAACATTTGGATATACACGGTAGAGTCATATTATTATGACCATGATATCGAGAGTAACTGCCGTTTGACAGCAGTTAGACAAGTTGGGAGTGACTGTATAAAGTCCTGGTAGGTAGCCATGTGGACTGCTGCTGGAGCGTCAGTGGGGGAGGATCTATAGAGCGAACACAATGATTGAGGTGGTCCCACAGATTTTGGTCCCAAATTGCTAAAATGTCCAAGGGGCAGGTTAGTGCTTTTTAGGAGTACTGGGAAGTCTTGTTTATGCTCTTTAAACTAATGTCAATCATTTCTGTTGTTTCATTGTCATGCTGGAAGATCCCATCCGAGCCCAGGGATCAGCATGTATGGGTGTATGTGATCTGCAAGGATGGATTCATATCCAAATCTGTTGAAAGTGCCTTCCACAGTGATGCGTGGACCCAGAGAATCCTGTGACTTCCTTCACAAGCTTTGCGCTGCTGCCTTCGAAAGTAGGAAGTGGTCATAATAATGTGACTCAGCTGTGTATAATGTACCACATCTTCTAGTCTATGTACTGCATAGCATCAGTATTACTTCCCTGTGTTTGGAACTGTAAAGTTGAGAGGTATGTTATGGAGCTGCTGCTTTGGGCCTGTATATTAGAAAATGTATGGGTTTGATTACCTTCTTTCTGACACTATTGCAAGCATTTATAAAAAATATGAAAATGAAAGCATCAGTTTGGTAGTTACGTAGTGCTGCTGAATAAACATATCCTTATGAAAGATGAGATGTACTGTAATTGGTCATGTATTCCAAAAACAGAATTCCAAATAGAATATAATATATTTTCAGTATATGTCTTTTTGTATGGGTCCAGATTTTCCCATGTTGTGAATACTGTATGGTTTATAATGATCATGACACTTAATGTTTGTATGTAATCTTTAATAAATAATGGGTTTATTCATATTGTGTTTCCTTGACCAGCAGGGGGCAGCATTTCCACACTGAACCCTCCTCATACTTCCATAGCATCTGCCACTGATCCAGATATACGCAAATCATCACCGTGAAGATCTGGCCACTTCTGCTTTTTAACCTCCTCGTAAGCATCAGCTCGTGTGTGGGTGTGTGCGTATTCGCTGACGTTGCCTTATTGACATGAATCCCTCTCTGCGGCACCAGCGTACACGGCTCTGTGCCGTTTCTCATTTACTGAGCTGTATTCTCAGCTCCTATAAAAGCTTTAAGGCTTTTCTTCCCTCTCGCCCATATAGCGCTCAGTGGAGTGCATCTCAAGGGTGCATGTTATACAAGGCTGTCGAAATGATTGACCTGCAGACCTCTTCGTTATTGTACACAGTGGTCCGCATGTGTGCTGTGTGTTTACCTGCCTGCCCCTTTGTTTTTATTGTTATGAAAGAATGGACTCCTCTTCATTTTGCTAGACTGCCCAGGGGGGCGACTTATGAGAGTCACTTACTGATTGACTGACTGACACCCAGGCAGGCTGCTTGGTGCTCCACACCTCTAAATGCCTTTGTGGAAACACATTGTGGGCCAGGGAGCTTCTTTTTAAGCTCAAGCTGTCTCACTACTGACTCTACAGACTCTTAATAGCTATGTTATTAGGCTATCAGTAGCACCTGGAGAGCTAGTGAAATGTAGTCTTCATGGATCCTGGCACACGCCATATCAGAATTCCGAAATGAAACGAATCCATGGGGAACAGAGACACATACTGATCCTCCATAGTATTTTATGAGGACCATTTGCCGTGCTGCTATTTCCAAAGCGTTGCACTCGGAAAGTGGGATAGGATTACATAACACAGAGAATGCACACACTCACTCATCTTCTAAAACCACTTGATCCTTCCGGTCGCGGAGGATGCTGGAGCCTATCCCAGCGCTCAAAGGGCAGAAGACAGGAAACACCCTGGACGGGCTGCCAGTCCATCACACACCTAGGAGTCAGTTTACCGGACCCAGAGAAAACTTACATAGATACAGGGAGAACATGCAGACTCCACACAGAAAGGATCCGGGACACCCCATGTGGGAATGGAACCCATGGTGGTGTTATTGTTTGTTTGTATTGTACTGCATTGGTGTATGAAATGAGATTAGGACTGATTTGTGTGTTGATGAATATGATGGATGTGTGTGATTGTGTTTCCACCAGAGCTCGGGCTGAACTTGGCTTTTTTGCAGACTGAATATGTTTCCTGCTGCTCCAGGCGGCTGACCAGCAGTTATGGAGTGAAAGCAATCTGTGCAACCCAGATTAATCTACATTATAACTAAATCATTAGGTGAAACTCCGTTGGGTAATAAGGACATTCTGGCCGATTTAATCACAAGTTGATCAAGATCATATCTTGATCTTGTTGTGCACATCTGTTTACAAGTGGACCATTAACTGCTCCAATATGGTGGATGTGCAGACGAATCACATCAGATAGGGAACAAACAATGCTGCATCTATGTGGCCTTAACCCCATCACTTTCATAATAAGAGTCCCTCCTAACTGCAATGAACATTCTACATTTATATCCATGGCAGAAGCTCTTATCTGGAGCAACTTGCAGTCTGATCATTTCTTACACAAGTAGGTGAAGCTAGTGTTAGGAGTCTTGCCCAAGAACTCTTCCAGTGTTGGAGATGAAACCCCAGTCAACAGCGGGGAAGACAGAGGTGTTCCTCACTACACTATAGTAACCATGTTTAACATTCTACTACTATTCAAAATAAATGGCAGTGGAACGTCTGCTGTGTGATACTGTTCTACAGTTTGTATGCAGAGTGTCAGGAGCAAAGTGCTTCTGCACAGCAGCATTGATACCACTTGAAAACACAAGCTCCCACTCAATATGCAGAATCCAGCAAAACAGAAAGGCACAGAATGAATCCCTGTGAGCACACCAGCACCATCTGCAGCTCTGCTTTTCACAAATCACAGTTTGCAGAGTATCTCTAAGAAATGAATGGAGTTCATTATCCTTAAGACCAGCTGCTGTTAAATTGTCAAGTATAGTCAATTTAGTGGCACATACTGTAGCTTACCTACTTAAATTATGATTTATTATAATAATCATGGTAGTAATAGCAGCAGTAATAGCATTAGTAGTAGCAGTAGTAGTTAAAGTACTTCTACTGTGTCTGGGCAGCCTTGACTCAACTCCACACCACAGGATAACTTGGGTCATATTGGGAAGAGCAAATCAGACTCAAAATCAGTCTGGTTGCCCTTTGGTGTGGGCCAGGCATGAAGCAGAATATATAAGCTCACTGGACAAAAACATTAGCTGACCTAATAGCATGTAATACATCCACAAGCCTGAATAACAGCTGTGTTGGATTTGGTAGGGACTGGACAGGTTTCTGGATGTAGGCCACATCAATGTTTAGACACTCCTGCATCAAAGAACTGCAGTTGGTCCAGATTTGGTAGATGCCTTCCCTGGTACAAATCTGAGGGATTTTTCTGTAGACTGGGATCATAGCTTCTGCTGGTAGACCCATATGACTGTACACTTCCATACACCTGCAGATACAGCTACTTACTTCGCACTATGCAGTCAGTTGCAGTCCCTTCTTTTAGCCAATCATTAGCATCTGCTTTGGAGCCATTTTCCACACATGGAAGGAGACATTCACTGCACTGTAGCACCTCTTCTCAATCTCTGAATCCCGTCACTCACACCCCACAGGTATTATAGCCACATCATCCTCATGCAGGAGTCTGACATTACTACCACCTTAAGCATGCAAGGTGATTTTTTTTTTGTCTGGTGAGCTTATAATTATATCTAAATATGTAAATATATATATAAATATATATATATATATATATATATATATATAGACACTTCTGTGACTGATGCCCCAATGATGCTCCAGCTAAACTAGCATTGCCCAGTCTCGCTTTGCTTCCACACAGTTCAGCTCATCTGAGTTGCAGTCAGAAATCTCCCTCTGTGTGATGCAATCAATATTAAATAATGCAGCTTTTCTGAGTAAATTGTGGAGATCTATGAGCCCTGTGTGTGTGTGTGTGTGGTGGGGGGGAGGGGATTGAACCATGTGACGAACCATTCTCCAGAGGACTCTTGACACACACTTACACTCTCCCCATCTACAATAAAACGTGTCTGGAAACGTGTGGGAGGCACATGGACCCAGAAAGGCTGGGACGCTCTCTTCTCTCTCCCCCAGTGCAGCACGCATGCGCAGGCACCGCACTCGTATTGTAGCCTCTAGTCTGTATTCCTCTGCCTCCAGCGTTCCCACCACGCTCATCACGAGAAACGTGCGCTTACTGTGAGCTAATATGATGCAGGTGTTACTTCCACAGCACGCAGAAGCAAACTGAGGAAATGTCGCTGCCTTCCCTACGTCCAGTTCAGTCTCCATGGCCTTTGAGTCTGTATTGTTATGCCTCCTTCAAAGCCAGCGGCATTGGTAAAGCACACACGTCTCAGGCAGGGGCTGAACGAGGCAGCAGAGAATGAGTAGTAAGGGTTCAGTGAGTTTCTGTTCATACATTTCCAGGACAGAAAAATTCCTGACCTTGTACAAAATTAGATTAGGAGACAGGAGTAAAACGGAAGAACAAAAATGTCCTGACATTTTAAAGCACTTAGTCTTAGTGTTAGTCTTACTGTACAGTACTGAGCAGAGGTCATAGACCACCCTTCATTTAATTAATGTCCAGTCATGTGGTCTTTAAGTACAAGCTATTCATGTTACTAAGGAGAAACATATTTGATGGCAGCAACATTCCACCACACCTGGTGGAACATCTCACAGCTAATTAGGTGAACTGGTCAGTGACATGATTGGCTATAAAGGAGCCCCCAGAGAGGCGGAGTCGTTCAGATTAAAGATAGGGGAGGGGTCGCCACTCCTTGAAAGAAGAATACAAGAATTATATTTCTCCATAATATTAAATAATTTAGGGATTATCATCTTCTACATTACGTCATATCAGTACCTGATTCAGAGAATCGAGAGAAATCTCGTAAAAGCGGACAGGGCCAAAACCAATATTGTAGGGTCATGATCTTCAGACCCTCAGACAGCACTGCACTGCAGTGGGAGTCACTGAACAGGCTCAACACTTCCTAACACCATCATCTGTGAACATAGCTCATCACAGACCACGAACACTGGTTAAAACTACAATGACAGAAGAAACCACATATTACCAGATCCAGAAACGCTGCCGCCTTCTCTGGGCCTGAGCTCATTTCGTTTAATTAAATAAAACATTAATAACTTAATGGCTGTTTTGACTGGAAAGTAAATACATGAAAGAGTACTGCATGTACACCCACCATGAAAAGAATAGCTGCACCCAGAAGGAAGTGTGGGATTTCAGTGCTATTGGGAGGGAAGATAAAGGTTACCAGGAACAATGAATGATTATACATTTAGACAATACTTATGGAGCTACACCTACAGAAGTAGTGTCTCTCAGTATGGGGTCAGGCCACCATGTTAGCTAATGCAATATGCCAGCATGGAGGTGTAGAGGTGCAGCTTGAATATTCTCACACAGTTCCTGCAGATTGTGCGGTAGGGGTGGAGGTGGAGTGACACCAGGCCTTCTGGACTTGTGATGCGTGACAGCAAACCGCTTATCATGGTGCTGACCACGGTACCCCACACAGATTTGTTGGTCTTCTCCACCAAGACAAAACCAGACGACCAGACGACCCGCTGCCATTCTGAGTCACACCATGACAGTGTGACACAACACCATTGCAGTCTATGGTGACGTTGACATGGACACTGACATGTAGTCCTGAGTCATGCAATCGTCTACCAAAGATGCTGGCACTTACAGGATGCCTCATAGAGGACATCACGGCTTGCTGAATGTCCACAATCATGACTGTTGGGTCAGTCAGGTGTGATAAGGCCGGTCCTTGCTTATGTCACATGCACAGCCAAGAGTTCAACCTGAATCATTTGCATGTCACATGATATCGAACCTACTCACCAAGTTTCAATCCTGTTGGTTGATTCCTCCTGTGTGCAGCTATGTCTCTTGAGGTATGTGGACATTGGTAAACACCTGTCGGCATGTGGTTTATGTCCAGGTTGGAAGGCTGATGGACACACCTGTGTAAACAGTTGATTACCTATGGATGCATGGCCTGTGGTGTTTAAATCCCACTCTCCACACTCACTTTGTTCTTTGAGTAATCTTCTCATTTTCACGTTGCCGTGTTGATACTCTTGTTGTGTGCTACGGATCTGATAAGTGCGTGCCTTTCGTGTCTGGGGCTGTCGAATGAATGGCTTTGATGGGGAAGTCGGCACGGCTGAAGGCCAGACTTTATGGATGCTTCAGGGATAATGATTATTCTTGCACATAAGCTCACTTTAAGTATCAATCACAATCATACAGTGTAACATCTCATATGTTTGCTTTAGGAAAAGCACTTAAGCCCTCGCCGGCGGCGCGGGAGAGATGGATGCTTCTGATGCAGAGCACCGCGACATGTCATATGTTTCACTAAAGCAGTTCGCCGAGGGGGCTGCCCGACCTGCCACATCCTTCTGCTCTTAAAACAGCTAAACTAATGTAGGTCTGTCCATACTCACTCAACCACTGGACAGTCAAAGAAGATGTGTTTAATGGCAATTTCTTTTTCACCCACCCATCTCTCACTCATTCACCAAGGCATGCTTTGAGGATATTTGCAGTGAAGGAGGTATAAGGTCATATTGGGCAGCAGATCTAACGTTTAATGTGGGATTTGAACATGGCACCAAATCTTTTTGAATTCAGAAAGCACTGAATGGCATCACAATGCTTGAAGATGCGTTCATGATGCATGAGTGGACATGATGAGCTGATTTGGAGGTCCCTCTGTTGAACTATGCTTTTATTTTTTTTCAATAAAGCTGTTTAATACAGTCACTGTCAACAGACAAGCCCATAGACCTGCAAGCTACTCTAATTTTCAGTGTTGATAGTTTTATGTTTGGGGGTCTACTAGAACAGCTTTACATGCTTCAGTTTTCCCCAAACACATTATTTTTCTAATATTGAACTTCTGTACTGAACGTCTGTATTCACCCTCTGTCTGAAACGCTCTGTTAATGCTCCTGAGTCAATAACCTCCACTTCCCAATGATTCCAGTGTGCTCTGATTGGTCAGCTCACCTGCTATGAGTTTCAGCCCACAGTGCTGTGGCTGCTCCTACAGTGGTGTTGGTTCTACTGTATCAGTTGATCCTGTAAATCAGGTAGAACTAGGTTGCTCGGTTGATTACGGCTTCGTTCCGTCTACCAGGGCTGCTACACTCTCTTAACGGCAGGCTGGGGGTTAATAGCACAGTGCATGTACAGTGGTCTAACTCAAGGTTCCAGGGCGATCACTGTTTGTAGCCAGCCTGGGAATACATGCTGTCTAACACGGCATTAGCAGCACGTCATTGCTTTGAGTTGAGTGGGATGCTTGCCAGGCACCTGAGCTGAGTCTTTCTTTGCATACCCCTCATTTTAAGTAGTTCAGTATTTTGAAGGTAAGAAATTTTATGTTGGCCTGTCTTAGGTTCAATTGTACAAGGACTCTTATGTTGAAGAGGCCAAATATGGGTGGAGTGGTGGGCTTTCCAGAATAGAGCTGTGTTTTCAGCTGTGTTGGTGTAGCAGTAACCAGAGGCACTATATCTACTGCACCATTTAAGGTGGAATTCGAATGTTTAAACAAACAGCTGGCAGCCAAGACACTGATTTCAACTTACATTTATGGCATTTAGCTGACACTCTTATCCAGAGCGACTTACAAGGTTAATCATATTACAGGTAGGCCCATGTAGTGTTAGGAGTCTTGCCCAAGGACTCTTATTGGTGTAGCACAATATAATCATTCAGCCTGGGATTCAAACCCCAGTCTCCCACGTGTGGGTGGTGGCTACTTGGGTTATCTGCTGAGCTACACCAACCAACTTCATACTGTTAAAGCTGGTAGGCTTTTTTGATTTAAGCTTTTCTCCCCAGCTATATAAGGCGGCCCATTGCACATGCTTTCCGTTCTTACTTGGGTTGTTTTGCTGATAGCATCCTTTGCAAGCAAAGTACAGATCTAAAGCAATTCAAGCAGTGGAGTTGAGTTCAACAGGGGTTGCATCGAAGGGCTCTGGGAAGGGGATGGTATTGCGTACCGTGGTGGTCGTGAGAATATTTAAGCTACATGGGATGGATTATCACAAGGCACCATTAGAACATGAATGGTGACAAGGTGACCCAATGTCATACTGACAGACACTACTTCTGTATGTGTAGCTCAACAGATATTACTCATATCAGTCTAAATGTATCATCATGTATCTTGGTAATCTTTACCTTCCTTCCCAATAGCACTGCAATCCCACACTTCCCTCTGGGTGCAGCTATTGTTTTGGCGACGAGTATAATTTCTGTATATTAAAAAGAGAAGCATGACCTGGTTGAAAATATTTGTTACTTTATTATTTTTGTGGCAGTACATAAGTAGACATTTATTTTTTGAATCCATATAAATTGTATAACTTTGTATAGAATAGCAGAAACATGCTAGCCCTCATGAAGCATCGTTTTTATGAACAACAGTTAACAGACTCGATGATTTACATTAAACATTCCTTCGGTTTGTAGTCCATGCGTCATAGTAAATATGTGGAACAAATGATATTCATGGCCATCTCAGTTACGCTTGAAATGCAACTTAAGGTAAGTTCCACCTGTATGTCATTAGCATCTCTCTCTTAGCTGCTTTAAGGCTTGGTCTCCTAGCTTACGGTCGGCCTATTGGACTATTGGGAATGCTATAGAAGTAGCCACAACACAGATCTATGTACAAGAAAGGTTTTTTTTTTTTAACATTATTATCTGAAAGCCATAATCAGGGATTTGTAAAAGCTGTTTGGTGTCACAGCAAAGCGCATGTCCCACATATTCCTTAGGATAACATCATTAAGGTACTTCATTCTTCAGTTCTGAACAAAAACAAAAAGAACTTGGAGACAAAGAGAACAGAAGTCACTGAGAACCTTTATATAACTCCTGCACACATCTTTTCTTTTTGGGGGTTGGTTCATCAGGTCCTTCAGTATTTTACAAAGCTCAGGACTGAAGCTTTCACCTCTTTTGCTGAGAATCCCTGATTGTGATTTTAACCTTGACCTATTCGGATACCTTGGATCTATATGGAGGCAGAAAACCAAATAATCTAAGCCTGATGAGGTTTACAAGCATGAAGCCATCTTCACAAACACGGGCCCAGATATTCCACAAACCTTGATGTACATAGACATATGGTATCTGTACATTTAGCATTCTAGATGGATCATAGATACTGATGTCTTTGGAGAGCAGCTTTGAATGGGGATGTAGACCTGCTTATACCTTTATATACTACATAGATATAGAGTGATGTTTTCTTTTATGATTTTCCTCCAAAATATGAACGTAATGCTTACTTCATCTCTGGAACTAAAGTGCACCACTGCATGTTGGCTACTTGACCTCAGTGACATGCGATATGCCTAATTAAATAATATCTATAGGGCAAATAAACTGGTTCAGTTCCATTCTGAAGGATTCTGTGCATTCTCTGCATTACTCATAAACGCTGAAGTGGATTTTGGTGAACCGTGCCACAAAGTCCATCCTGCCAGGTTGGTTTAGGTATGCATGCATGCAGCTACAGGTTAGGTAGCGACAGCAAATGCACTTACAAATGTAGCTGTGCACTAAAATAGAAATAGAGCGTTCGATTCAGAAGATTCAAGTGTATACATGAACAATATATGAGATCAGCAGTTATTGCCAAAGTAAGATAGAGACAGTAACGGTGTTGATGCAATACTTCTGTTATATACAGTACTGTGCAAGCGTCACCCTTCATATATGCGGTTTTCAGTCAAAATGGACCTCAAGTTCCTCATTCTTCAGGAGGTGTTTCTGAGGAGACTGGATATAAGGTAATGTGCTTCCATAAGAAAGGACAAGCCATAGAAAAAATTAATGATGAACAGTAAATTCAAGCCCCGCTTCCACTGTGAGAAGACAACTCTGTGTGTTGGGTCTGAAAGGATGTGTAGCTGTTCAAGAAGCTCCTCACTGAGAAAAGGAGACACACACATCAAACAAAGAAGCTGCTGGTGTTCTCAGAACAATGGACTGACCACCCCATAGACTCCAGACCTCAACATCACTCAAAGTGTGAGGAGCACTCAGATTGTGGGAAGGATAAAGGTTCTAAGACTGAAGTTCAGAGGGATTAAACCATGACAACTAATCACATGGTGCAGTTTGATTTGCCTTCAGCACCAGCTGCTTCATAGAAGCACCTCAGCGTAGCTGGTCGTTATAGCGATACCACATGAAACTCCTGTGACGTGAGGAAGGGAGTTACTCCATTATAGCTCAGGCAACAAGATTCTGGCTGCTCAAATGTGACCCCAGAGGGTACGCTAACTTGGTGGCTAACATTAGCATATATGTTTAAGCTGATAATGACCATTCTTGCTGGCTAGTCAGTGGTCACATTTCACTGTTAGTTCAGCTCCCAGAACCTCAATGGAGGGTAAATCGAAAATAGTACCCGGTACCAGAGCTGCCTAAAGGAAAACTAAAAAGGCAAGCTGGGTTGAGCTGAGCTAAGGGCCTCTGACCTTTGCACAGTACTGTCTCATGATACAACTGAGTGAAGTAAACTAGTGCTATTCATTTTAGTCTATTTCATTAGTCAGTCACAATAATACAGTAACCAGACCCTAAATGTGATTATAGATTATTGGAAAAATACGATTATTACTTCATGATTTCAGTGTAAAAGATCCAGGTAGAGACAGACAGGTGCAGTTTTCAGGTGTGTTCCTTTTACATGCACTGTAACTTTGAAAATGTGCAGCTTGTGAATCAATAGCTAAAAGGAGAACTGGGTTCTCTGATTTCAGAGCTCTCACTTCCACATAAAGATTTCCATAATGAAAGAGGCGGATACGCTTGAAGGCATATGGAATAGTATAGAAGTGTAAAAGGCTGGGAGAGTGCCTTTGAAAGACACTACCGAGCCTGGAACATAACTCAGGGGCCATGATCGCCAGGATCCAGTTTAGTAATGGTAATTTGCCGCTCTGGTTGTTTATTAGGTCAGGAGCTGGTGTGCCCAGTCTGAAATCGGCTGTGGTCAGTGTAGCAGGACATTGTTTATAACACTCGAAACTGGCTTTTTCAAATTGGACACTCCTCTGCCTCGTCATATCTGTCTGGAGCACGGAATACGGGAGGAAAATGATCTGTCAAGAGGAAAACATAATCCTCTTTGGTGTGAACCAACTTTCACATCCCACTTCCCTTTTGTCCTTTTATGTAAGCTGCCTAGACACAATATTGATATCAGCCATTTTTCACCCAGCAGCCCTCCTGCTCTCCCCCCCGTGGCCAAGGTTAATTAGCAGTCATTAAAGAAGAACTGTCGGGTCTCTGGCACTGGCGGTGGGAGGGGCGGCATGAAAAACGAAGGAGCAGATGAGTCGGAGATGGGCGCCGAGTGAGAGGACAGTCTGTTTAGCCAACCACCATGCTGATGGAGATGAGGAGGTAATGGCTGCTAGTCTGGACAGGCGAATGTTTAATTGCACTGAGATTCCGTCAGGTACCCTTCAACACCCTTGATTAACACCGTCATCAATCTGAGTGGTGAGGGGACTGAATACAAATTACTGCCTCACCTATACGCTGGATTCAACTCCTCACATACGCATAGTGAAACTACTACTGTTGGTTTAACAGGAAAGGTCATTTACTTATACATGCCCTGCCCACAAACTGCTGCCAGGTTGGACAAACATTCGGCATAAAGATAAAATAAAACACTCGCCATATAAAACTAGCTGCAACAACACTGTCCAGCTGAGTGGCGTGGCTGACCTCTGGATTTGTCCATCAATTTGCAGTTGGGGATGTTCCCGTATAAGGAGCTCTCGTTCTGAGCTATTTGTCTCTATAGGGGCAAATAAATGGTGATCTTGAAAATTAGGGCTGTCCTGAACACCACTGGTTGGGATTACTGGCTTTGGCAGTAATAAACAGAAAACATTCGAAGCTACACACCAGTGGAGGGGGTGGCTAAACGTTCAGAAAATGAGCATCCCTCGATTGAGCACCGTTTGTTCCTCTACAGTTGGGGCTGTTAGCTGCCTTCCTATCCTATATGATATCCTATGATATCCT
Source organism: Prochilodus magdalenae (assembly GCA_024036415.1). Taxonomy (NCBI): domain Eukaryota; kingdom Metazoa; phylum Chordata; class Actinopteri; order Characiformes; family Prochilodontidae; genus Prochilodus; species Prochilodus magdalenae. The sequence continues at coordinate 487,370 of JAMWET010000300.1, forward strand.
GTCATGTAAAATGATCTCCTGTCTAATTGAGATTGTTTTAGACTTACTTTAAGATCATTTAGCTTCTTATGTCTATACCTTTTTTACCTTTACCTATTTGGTGTTGCAGATAAGCTCACTGGACAAAAACAAATGAGCCACCTGTGACTGAAATGTACCTAATAGTGTGTAAAAGCTCCATGAGCATGAATAACAGCTGTGATTGGATTTGGCATGGACTGGACAAGTTTCTGGATGTAGGCCACATCAATCTCCAGCCATTCTTGCATCAAAGAATTGTGTAGTTGGGCCAGATTTGGTGGATTCCTTCCCTCACTATGTTTGGCACAGTTTGGAGCAAATAAATAAAAAGCTTAAGTGTTATGGGCTGCAACTTCTAGTCATCTAAGTGTCTCCCAAGAGCCCTGAACATTTATTGACAGCCTTAATCTATCAAAACAACTGGGAATCTCTAAATCCTAAAATTAAAAATCCTAAATACCTACCCAACAAATACTCCGGGGCAGCACTATTAAAAAATCACTTCTATGACTTTCTATGGTAAACAAAGTACACCCAAGTCATGAAGCTTCATCCTGTATGCGTGTACATATAGTATAGAAACCTGGAATGCTGATGCATGCAAGCTAACACTGCTGCACACTGAATTCACATCGTAAGATTTGCAATCTTGTAAATCTTCCAAAATATGCCAAACCACCAGGATTTGTCAAACATGGTAGTTAAGAGATTTTGGCACTAGTAGCCTACATTTTGAGTGTTTTGTGTTGTAGATTAGTAATAAACAATCACGCAACGTCGTTTAAATGCGCAAGCAGAATAAGCGCTGGGAGGTTTTTCTTTACCACACCATGTGACAGCAGCCGACACAATTCTTTTTCCCCCAGAGGTCCTTCTATGGGCATGCTGCCAGGTACAAACTGATCCACAACAAAGGCCTATATTTCAAGCTAGAACAGCCAACTATACACAAAGTGTACTCGGTTTCTCAATTAGGTTCAATAGGACTTTTTTTAGGGTTCTGTAAAGTTTGTCCAACCTAGCAATGGTTGCAAAGAAGGAATGCGTTTCTGGAAAGCGCACAAATAGGTCAAATAATGACAGTTCATTGACATGGAGTAAGATATGTTGCCAAAAAGGCTCATTTGACTAACAACACCATCCTTATTCTTGAGCTAACAACTTGCTAATTCCCAATAAACGTCCTACTGGTGGATTATTACGCTGGCTAACATGTGGAGCACAAACTTTGTCTGTGTGAAGCCTGTGATAGGCACAATCAATTCCTTCCTGATCCCTTGACCTGCATTAAGTACGTTTCTTTATTGCTGCCTGACAACTGAGGACTTGTTCAGCTCACCCTGGAGGCTGGCTCGCAAGGACAGCGCACCCCATCAGAGACTGTGCTGTAACTGACAAGTCCATCTGTGACAGTCCGCTGTCAAACTGCTCTGCCATCTCACTCACTTAAACTGTCAAAAGAGAGAAAAAAAAAAATGTTACACAAGAACTTGTAAACGAGTGGAGAGGGAATTTAAGAGTGAAGCTTTAAAAGGAGGAATAAAACGTTAGGGAAAACGCCTGGAGGAAAGGCACCTGATTCTCTATTGTAGCCACACGTCACAGCGGAAGCGTAATAGCGGCACTCTAATGACCATACTACGTTATGAGGACCAAAGTAACTTGTACTGTACATTTATGTGCTCATCAGAGACGGCGAGCTGCTGATTTACTCAAGACACACAAGTGATTAAATATATTTTCTATCACTGTATTAATATACGAATATACCATCAATATATCGCAGTTGGTGCAGTTGTGGTTGCTCTGAATGGTGCAATTCTGTCAAAATGGTTTACCAGGACTCACTCTATTATTTATCCTGTGGATGTTTACTTGGATGCCCTGAGAGCAAGAGAGTGCTTATGGAGAGAAATCCCACTGCACCAATAAACATTATCAAATTTACAGTTGTGACTGTCTTGGAGAAAACGACAGATTGGGAATAGAACGGATGGAGAGAAAAAAAACAAAAGGTGTGTTAAAAATAGAAACAAAATTGCAAAGAAAGAGATAAGGAATGAGAAGGGGTATGGACTGGGAAAGAGAGAGAGAAAGAGAGAGCGATACGTGAACTATCTTTAGTTTATCACCTTCTTCGGTAAGAGTACTCTAATGATGCTGTTTCAGCACTGATAAAGGAAGAAAGCTTGGAGAAAACTATCTTTCCCCTCCTTTTATCGCACAACCCTGGTTTATTTAGCATCTGCCTCCAAGGGGATGACACATTCCGCCTTATCTGTGTGAGGCGATGCTGGAGGCAAAGGCATGCACCTCAGGTGGTATAGCGTTCCTAGCTTTCCAGCTCTCAGCATGCTGGGGACCTCCTGCTGCGGCAGCAGCCCTGGTAGTACCATCTCCAAGTTTGGATCCCCGACCCGGGGGAATACCTCGCACCGTGGTCTGCTACGTTCCACTTCTTAAGTCCTCTCCGCTCTTTAGATGTGCTCAAATGGGAAGTTGTCTCGGTGTCCTTCGCAGACAAGCACCAAAGTCCATGGTTCCATGTTTATTGATAGTATATAATATTAAAGAGTCTTGTCAATTGAGGATGGGCAGTCTGTTTCACAATGATGTCACTGAATGGCTTTCTAGTATGTCTCAGAGCTCTGTGGGAGAAAACATAGGAGAAAAGGTGATTTATTACATTTAGAGAATGTTACTTTATGCCAGTTTTGTATAGGTTGTAGGCTGCGGTTTGATTTGCTCTGGTACCTGGAATGCTGAAACACTGTCAACTCACTGCCATCAATGATCAGTAACTTTAACTGGACAGTTCACCTGCCATACTGTTCTTTCTGGTATTCCAACTATTTATTTAGACTAAGAACAAGAAACACTCATGCACCATGTCCACCTTTCATAACACATAATTATTCTGTCTTAACCAGATGTCACGCCTCCGCCTCTTCCCGGCTTCTCCGCTCTTCAGGACTCCACTTCCCAGAGGGCCACGCTCGATGACGTCATGTCTATGTGCCCCCGGTCGGACTCTGTGATTCGCTCTAGATCACCCGAGTTTTAACCTCAGCTGTATCCAATTACTTCCTGTATTTAAGCCACTCACAAACACTCACACTTTGCGAAGCTTTGCCAAACCTAGGTTACCAATCCTGAGCGGTCTTTCCTTGTATGGTCTTACTCTGGTTTCCGACTCCCTTCGTTCCTTGACTACTCTTTCGCCTAATCCCTTTTGCTCGTGTTCTGACTCTACGGTTTGTATCTCTGCTTTCTCTCTTTGGTTTTCCCCTTTAAACTTGTTCGCCCTCGCTGCTTGTTCTACATAGTTCTGACCTCCGCCTGTCCCTGACTCTGATTTAGCTTCTCCCATTGTTTTTGCTGTGTACTGGTGCTTGCTGTGATTGCCTGTTTTTTAATAAACCATTTCTGGTTTTTAGTTCTGCACACGTCGATCTCGAAGTCTTTTGTCTAACACCAGGCTGTCTTCCTTCATTTAACACTGCCAGCATAATGCTCATTTCTGCCAGTGCTGCTAATAAAGTTCCCAGTGTTATCTTAGTGCTCCACTAATGGTACGAGACTATGGTGGCCACTTTCATACCCACAAAAAGGAGGACATCAGTAAAGAAAGGGGGGGTCGCAATGTCACATGACCTTTCTAAATTAATTGAATGCTAGGCATGTCTTTTGACATGAGCCAATGGCATACATGATACTGTTCACAAGTCAACATCTTACATGCATCCCAGAAAGAGGACTAATAGGCATCTGTCCAGGTATCCAGTTCCAGATATCCAAAACTGGACATTCTGGCCTAAAACCTGACGTGTGGCTACCCTATTCTCGACCCTTTAAACAACCAGGATTTGTTTATTTAAGATACAGTATGCGACACGAACAAAACTGAATTTCTGAATTTGCCTACAAAAAAACACAGCCACGCCCACACATGGGGAGCAGGGCGTTCCGGCACGGCAAACCTGCTACTGAATATTTCTGAAGAAGTTCTTTAGCTTGTAAACTCTCAGCTGACAAAGTCAGTCTACTTTCAGTAGCAGGTTTTACTTCCACCAGCTATTTGCAAAAAATCTTCAGTGGACAAGCCTGAACACCCCAATATCACAAAAAGAGTTTCAATGCTAGGAGGCTGGATAAGGTTAGTATATCACTAAAGCCAAAACACAAAGAAAAAAGGAGTAGTTGAAAAGAAGCTTTCCAATAAACATCAATATTATGTCGTAAGTCACCTGATCTCACTGTTTGGCACAGAGAGGTGTGTACAACAGTGAACCGTTGTTATGCTTATGCCAAATGTTTTGTCCTATACACCTGTGGCCAGCTTGTATAACTCAATATCAATTCTCTTATCAATTGGTACATGTGCTGGTGAGTGAAAATAATTAGCCCTAAAGGTGGTGAGATCACTGTGCATAGCTTTTTGAAGGCTGCTTTCGCTGTTCTGAAATGCTGATTCCAGAGCTCGTCTGAAAAATGGCCTCGCACAATGTGTTCCCAGGACTGTCGAGTGATTGTGTTCCAGGTGCTACACTGAACAAGGTTAAAGTTGGCCTCTTATTCAAATTTCCCATTCCGCCTGAAATGGTGCAGCAGTTATGTTCTGGCGCCATTTAAGGCGGAATGGGAAATTTGAATAAGAAGACAACTTTAGTTTTATTGAGTGTGCTTTTGTCGGGGTGGCATGAAGATTTCAGCCCTCATTAGGTGGGCCTCTGCTCATACTGCCCAACATCCTGGGCCTTAAAAAGAAAAGATGCCAAATGGTTACAAATAGTAGATGGAAACACAATGTCATACACCTTTTTACTGCTGAAATTCTGACTGTGTGTTTTCTGACACTTTACAACATACTGCAAGGCAACACAAATGGACAAATGCATGTAAATCCTTAGCTGCAGCCATTCATGAGGCCGGATTTTTGCCTGTAGTTTTGCCAATTATTTTGTTCAGTGCAAAACTAAAGGAGCTTCCAACACCAAACATGTCTACACTGATCGTGACCATTAGGGTTGGGCGGTAATATCACTGTTTTTAAAAATGATGCCGGTAGGTAAAAATGATGACGTGTCAAACGGTTCTTCTGCATCTGAACAGCCAAATAAACATATTCCACTCAGAAATATCATTCATTAACAGTGTGGGATATCCACTAGGGGGCGCTGATAAAAAGAGCAAAAAATCAGGCTAACTAAACAGGCCACCATTTAAGTACTTGTTTAAACACTGCTATGAAGTCATTACAGTAAGAGTGCTGAGTCAAGTTCAAATTCATTTTTATATTCTATTTATACAAATAAAAAAAGAAGGCACTGGTTTACAACCTCACTCGAGCTAAAAGCTGTGAAGGAAAAAAAGATTAGGCTATTAACCGTAGCTGAGTTAAGTGACCATTAGAAATTCTGTATGTGTAAACTTGCCTACATGTGATCTGCTTTGGCTTTCTGTAGTCTCAATAGTGCATTAATTTGACGTAGCAATGGCAAAATGCTAAGTGACACTATATTTTTTATAGAGGTGTAAAAATGGTTTTACTGAACCTCCTTTAAAAATAATGGTTTTGAATGCTTGGGGTCTACAGAACTGGGATGTGTTGGCCTTAAGTAACAAAGCACCTCAGCAATGGTAACCCACGCCACAAGAGAGGCTGAGTTTCAGCTTTCACTCATTCACTCAACCTCATGCTTTCAGATAACCTCAATACAGGTGCAATTTTAGAATCACTCAACTGGAAAAAAGCAGTGTGTGGCACTGGTTGGGTCTGTAGCCTGCTACAGGTCTACAGGTCCAACACCACAGGCTTTCTGTCCCTTTCAAGCCCACTGACATTTATTGAATGATGCCTTGATCTGGTGACCATGTAAGCGAGCTACTCTTTGGGACGTTTTTCTTTTATCCTTTATTCTGAAACAATGCAGGGCAACTCTCGCTTTTATGTCACTTGTGACCACCTTGCCCCCTGGTAATACCATATACCACAGCAATAACAGAAGACGTATTAAAAAAGGGGATACCACCCAACCCTAATGCCTGGTCAGGCCTAACTAGGTTATAAATGCTTGAAATAATGTATGACTGCAAAACAAACATACATGTCCTGAGGCTAAAGCCCGTTATTGCCTGTGGAGAAAGGTGCTTTTAGACCTTGCTGCGCAGGAGGCCCCCTGTGGGGTGCTCAGGGGTACTGCACTCCGACGAGTTCTTGGCTTTGTCCTTGTTGTTGTTGGGCTCATTGTCTTTGATGATGTCATACTGACGGCAAAAGAGAGCTATCACACCTAAGAGACAGAGAAAGAGCTGGAATTAGAGAGGGAGATGGACAGACGAGGAGAGCAGGACAGTGATAGATGGGCGACGTCAGGGGAAGGAAGGAGATAATGGAAAACCTGGTGATGGATCACTCTACTTTTGTGACCGAAAACATTACAAACCAATTATAAATGAACTCAGGAAGTGTTGTGATGAGCTCCTCTGTTTTTTTTTTTTTTTAGTTGTGTCACAACTGTCATTTTTGATGATTTATTCTCTAGTCCTCCCAGAAGCTTGAAGGGGACTACAAAGTGATCGGGAAGCCCCCTGAGGTCCAATTAAACCAAAAGAAATCCCCCTAAACTCGTCTTCCTCTCCCACACCACACACATATACACACATGGCCAGTGAGAGGTTTTTCCCATTAGACTTCAGCCACTTTGTACAGCATTCAGCAGGGAATCATCCTAACAGCCCTTATTTGCAGCAGGGAAATACATCCATCGCTGGATCAGAGTGTTAGGGGAGGGGAGGCGTATCTAATCAATCTCAGAACACTGATCAGCAATGCAAAGCCTGTTTTGATATCGTTTACTCGCTAATTAAAAACAGACAGGCTGTAATGCTGCTTAGTTGATGTAAAATCGTATTCACATGTATGCTTAACACCATCAGTGTTCAGTTAGGAGTGGGATGTTGTGTGGCTAAGGTTAAAAAGTTACCTGTACTAAGTTCTTTCTAGAGCTTGTCCTTCACATAATGAAACCACCAAGAACTTAAGAAGAAAAAGAAGCTCTCACCTGCCCACATGATCAGGACCACCACTATAATGATGAGCTCTCCAGCCCTCAGTTGGGCTGCCTGGCCGACCTCCTTCATTGTCACCTCATCTGACACAAGACAAAAAACATGCTCTCTTAAAGTGTCTTGCAATTTTCTTCACAACAGGTTGGAATACACTGTCAGGGCAGGAGCGCTACCTCTTTATCCCCTCATGTTGGACTGATTTGACTCCATGCTACAGTGACTCTATAATGTGAGGTACGAAGTGGCATTATAAGATGAGATGGGCTGCGACTAGCTGGTTAGCATGCTAACTTCAGTAGATATCTCTGCAATAAGATACATAGACACCTTTGACTGCTATTTCTTCACATTCTGTTCACATCCCTTTTTTGCTGAATTATGAAAAATTCACATATCACCAAAAAAACAAACAGATGCATCCAGAAGAAATTGCTATGTTATTCAGAAGGAAGATAGAGGTTACCAGGAACAATAAATGATGACAGATTTAAACTGACATGGTCAGTATTTAATGAGCTACACATACAGAAGTAGTGTCTCTAAGTATAGTGTTGGGCTGCCATGTTTGCTAATCCAACAAGCCAGACGTCTCGAGATGGAGGTTCCTAATACTGTCCTGTGATAATCCATCCCATGCAGCTTGAATATTCTCACACAGTTCCTGCAGACTTTGTGGAAGGCATGGGGGTGGTGTGACACCAGGCCTTCTGGACGTGTGACACATGATGACAAGCCATTCAACTTGACGCTGACCATGGTGCCTTCACTCATGGATTCGTTGCTTGTCTCCACCAAGACAAAAGCGGGACTCATCAATGAAGATGACCTGTCATTCTGAGTCTTTGCAGTCTTTGGTGACACTGACATGGTGTTAAGGGCAGTCGTCGCAACGGTCTCCTGCATAGTGTCACGGTCTGCCAGTGGTGCTGGCACTAACACTGACTCATGGAGGACATCACTGCTTGCTGAATGTGTGCAATCATGGCTGTTGGGTCAATCAGGTACAGCGATAAGGCCCGTCCTTGCTTGAATCACTGCAGGTATCACAATGTCAAATCTAACCACCAAGTTTCATAAGAGCTAGGAGATTTGAAGCCTTAGAAGCACCAACAAGTATTTGAAGCCCATGAAATGTTGTTCAGACTAACCCCACATGTTTGCTACATTAGATTCGTAGCCAGGGTTTACATATAGGATACAGAGAAAACTGTACATTTGGGTTTTCACCAAATCATTGCTTCAAAGCAGAAAGCAGTGTCTTCCTAATCTGCACATGATTGGATAAATGTGTCATGAGAAAAGAACAAGCAATTTGGAAATGTTCAAACATCAAAAACATTACAGCACCTTTTATAAGGGGAATACTAAATGAGATCTACATTGAATCATTTGAATGATTTTAACTTGCAGCTTTTTTGTCTCCAGTCAGACTTGGGGCAGCAGATTTGAGCAGCAGCTATTTTGCACTGTCGTTTGATGATGAACTAGTGAGGAGCTCCAGAGCCTTGATCACCGTCTGAGTTTCAGAGGCTCCCTTTAGGGCAGGCTTCTCCGATCCCTGCTTTAAAAGAGATGTCTCACATCACCAGGAGAAGAGGCCTTTTTCTTGGCGGCGGATCTAAAGTGCCTGGTGGTAATTAAGATAATTTGTGAGTTTCCTATTTGTGTTCACTGATTAGCCTCAGACAAGCCCTGGAGGATAGACACTCTGCAGTGGCCTGCTGGATTGATGGAGAGGCGGTGTCTTGTAACGAATGAAAGAAGTTCCAGTTGTCTCTTTTCTGCTCCCTGTCCCCTGGACGAAAACGTCAATACCCTTCAGGTAAAGCTGAAATGTTATCGGTTATTTCAGGCTTCTGAGCAGCCAAAGTCTGGGCATTTCTCAGCTCACCATCAATGTCAATACATGTCATGAGTCCAGTAAGAAAAACAACATGAAGCCACCCTGAAGCACTGGGAAGGGAAGGCGTATGGAGAGAAAGATTAACTGTCCGTGTTCATTAGCCACCCTTGAGCCATGTGAAATGAAGTGAAGCATAGTACTGCTTTGGTTGATTAATTGAAGAGTACCGTGGTGCTAATGGCTGATTATGAAACAGTGTTTTTAGTAAATGCTCCTGTTATCTGCCTGTCACAGTTGACATGTGGCATCAGCTTAGTGTGACCCAGCCATAAAGTAGCTCTGTCGACTGTGTGTCCTGGCGGCTGAAATGGAGACAAGCACTGCGTCAGTTCCTACCTCCTCGAGATCGAGATTCTTCCCACATAATATTAGCATGTGTCAATGCTAATGACTGCATTTGGTAGTCCTCTAAAACTCGATACAACTGATGTACAATCAATATTGTAATTAATTTTAAAAGGGGCCAAATCAATCACCCATCAATAATCATGCTGACTGAAAGAAATCTAAAAGGAAGCTGATCTCTGTTTGCTTGTCAAGTTGCCATACCTGGCCTAGGGACGGTCTCCTGAAGGCTTGTACTCGTATGGTGTGTCTGAGATTGTATGACTCACATTAGATGGTTCTTGGAAAAATAACAGTTGGTCATTTTCCATGTCTCAGAAATGGATGTGGGAGTCAGAAGAAACGTTGGCGGCAATGGCCAAACACTCGCAGACGTCTGGAGTTAAAAAGGGGCCTCCAGCAAAGGTTCGCTTGAGCTTTTCTGCCGCACCGCAGCAGTTTCTCCATCACTCTCCATGTCACCTCAGTTTCTACACAGTGTGATTCGTGCCTGACCTCTGCATGGCCGAGGTTTAAAGCTAAATGTCAGCACCGGTTCGCCCAGTTATTCAGTGTAGGGCACCCATGCAGATAATAAAATGGCTGCCCGGCTAAAGCCAATCTCCCCAGTGGAAGGTGTTCTGAGTAAGTGGGTCACTAAATGGATTATAAAACATAAAATTGGTCATATTGTGGCTTATTTTAGATAAGGTAGTCTGTCCTCCAATGAGGAATTATATGGCAAATGCACAAATGTAAGCAATTTGATCTGAATTACAGTGTATTTCTGGAGCTGTTGTATAACGGCCACCCTGCTGTGTTTATCCCCTCATGCAGTCAAGATTCAATGGAAAAGATTTGGCCGCAAAAACATCTTTTCAACCCTCTTTTCATAAGCTTACCATAACCTTTGCTTTAATGCATTTGGTCAATGTTCCGTCTTTACTACAGGCTCTGGAGGGGAACATTTGTAAGAGGTTATATTTGGTCTAAATGTCAGATGTCGAGGCTTTTACCCCTGACTTACCAGGGCTTTTGGAGGCGAGTTTCTCTGATTCTTTCGGAGTGCGAAAAAGGACAGGGTCACTGGGAGGGCTGGTGCCACTCATACTGATGGACTGCACATGGACAATGTATTCTGTATCTGCTTCCAGATCCCACAATGCACAGGAGCGAGTGGTGGTGTTCACCTCTTGAATGAAGCGCATCATGCGCACATCCTTCTTCTACAATAAACAGAACACACAGAGAGAAACATGCAGGACTTATTGATACTGAGCATTTCATCTCTCTTTCTATTTAAATGTTAATATCTAAGTTAAGCTAGTATGAATGTTGACAGATTCCAACGTTTGCCTGAAATATCACAAATGCATTATAACGATACAAATATATGTCCAAAAAGTTGAAGGTTCGTATCTACATGAATATCAGCAAACTATTCCTAGTTACAGCATGATTATTACTTATTGCCTATGACTGTTGTTTATTAACCTCCAGTGTTAAATTTAAGCAGTTGGTTTTGTCTCTGTATTTCAGCATATTGGAATGGAAATGAAACTTCTTCTGTAGTAAAAGTAAAAATAAAAATGATATACCCATCAGCCGTAACATTAAAACCACCGCCTTGTATCCACACCCATTGTCCATTTTATCAGCTCCACTGATCATGTAGAAGTGGTTTGTAGTTCTACAGTAACAAGCTGTAGTGCATCTGTTTCTCTGTATGCTTTATTACCCTGTTCTTTAATGGTTAGGACCCCCACAGGACCACCACAGAGCAGGTACTATGTGGGTGGTTGATCATTCTTATCACTGCAGTGACACTAGACGTGGTGGTCACTGTCCACTCACTGTCCACTCTATATCAGACACTCCTACCTTACTGCTCCACATTGTAGATGTACAGTCAGAGATGATAGCTCAACAGGACTCTTTTGGCTTGAGGGTTTTGGTTGGTGGACTACCAGCAGTGACACTGAGATGTCCAGCAGCACTGCTGGGTCTGGTCCACCCCCACCAGCACAACACACACTAATACCCCACCACCTCGTCAGTGTCACTGCAGTGCTGAGAATGATCCACCACCCACATAACACCATTGGAAAAAGGTGATGGGGGCTAACACAGTATACAGAGAAACAGATCTGTAACTGTAGAACTACAATATGCAGCTATGTGGTCAGTGGAGCTGATACAATGGATAATGACTGTAGATACACTAAGATGGTTTTAATGTAATGGCTACTGACACTTGATTGACCAGTTGAATATTTGCCACTTATGAGATATTACATTACTGGTTCACATACAAGAAAAACATAGAAAGCAATAGAACATCATCAGTCTGGAACTGGTACTAAATACATCAAGCTATAGTAGCTAAAATATTAGGTAACACAAAACTGTCTGGTTCATCGTTACAAAACAAGAACACAAAAGCACAGAAGACCACCCCAGTGGATGACTTAATCATTTTAACCATTAAAAGAAAATAAAAAGCATTTAGACCACGATGCAGACCACCGGTAGGCCTCAAGACAAGAAAGACCAGATTTGGATTTGCTAACTGCTTTACAAGCCTGTAAAGGTCTTGGACAAAGTCATATGGGCAAAGAAGATGAGGATTAGTCTTCAAGAGAATGACGGAAAGGCCACTGTATGCAGAAAATGACTGTACACACAGTCTAAACCATACCACATCATCTGTGAATGTAAGGCTGCCAATGGATTCAAGCACATTCTTTAAAACTCATTGAGTAGCACTTCACATTGCAGCAGGATAATGACCATAGGCATCTTTGGCGCTCATCAAGCCTAGTCAACTGCCTGACCCAAATCCCATGGAGCTTGCATTTCACAAACTGAAGAAAAGACTGAAAGTAAAACGCAACTCAAACACCCAGAATCTGAAAATGACGATATTACAATCCAGGCAGATCACCACTGAGGAACTACCCAGCATCTGGTGACTTTTATGGGTCACAGTAACTGCACTGGATTTGCCACCAAGTCATAAACGCTGCAATATTATTTAAAGATCATGTTCATTTGTCACATTAGGTTCCCAAATGGGAGGACTTTGTATAAAAGGGATGTGACACTGTTATGGATCATACAAAATCCTCAAATTAAAAGCGATATTCTGCACTTTCACCTGTCATTGTTTGATTTAAGTTCACAATCCCTTATGAATTACTGTCCACTGTTACTGTATATGAAACACTATGAAGGATTATTCGCACAGCTTTTCTGTGTGTATAGTGTGTAATGTGGTGATAGTGTGGTACTTATGATCATTCCATTCCTTCATTACTGGTCTACACAGACAACTAGATAGTCTCACTGCTGGATATGCAAACATCCATAAACACAAAGTAAATGAACAAATTCACAAATACCACCAACAACCCCAAAACAATATCACCAACAGGGAATACACAGAAGCGTCCGGCTGGTATTTGAACTGTTTTATTAAAGTCCCAGAATTTTGTTTCACATTGTAATAGACACCTCTGTTGGGAGAAAACCTACTGAGGAGACTGCTGACGATCAGCATCTAATCTCTAATCACTCTAGCAATAGGCTGAACTTGCAAATTTAAACACAAAACAAAATCATGGTAATCCCTCAAATTCCCAGGCTTAGCCTATTAAACGTCTTGACAAAGCCAACTTACTGCCATTCATTTTACTACTACCCCTTTCTTTGTACCGTTTTACAGGTTGCACTTTTAGAGCTAGAGCCAAAACAAGATCAATTCCTATACAGGAACAATACATGAGTCTGCTTTAATGCCATGCCAAGTCAGGTCGTTTTTATTTCCATAGACTATTTAACTAAATGTGGGCCAAAAAGGGCTGCACAATAAAGTCAACCAAAAATACCCACCAATTACTTTTTAAAACCACACAACAAAGTCAGCCAAAAGTCAGCATGCATACACAAACCCATCAAACAAAGACCCAATAAACAAACAATAAAACTAAGTGAACAAACCAGGACAGATCAGATGACTGAATGCATAGTCTTTCAATGGGCTCAAAATGCCTGAGAGAATAAATCGGTCTGTTAAACTGGATTTTAAAATTCAGCATCTTGGTACCGGTTGCAGTTTTGAGCTAGAATCAGAACAAGATCAGATCCTATAAGGAAACTATATAAGAGTCTACCTTTGATGCCATGCCAACTCAAGTCATTTTTTGTCCATAGACCATTTAAAAGACAACAAATGTGGACCAAAGTGCTGCACGATAAAGTCAGCCAAAAATACCCACCAATGGCTATTTAAAACCACATAAAGTCAGCCAAAGACAGCATGCACATAAGACTCATCAAACGAAAACACAATAAACAAACAATAAAACAAGGTGGATGATATACTGATGGCAAGAACAAACCAAGACAGAACAGATGACTGAACGCATAGTCTTTAAAAGGACTCAAAATGCCAGAGAGAGGGAATAGGTCTGTTGAATCTGACTTTAAAATAGCTACTGCAGGGGATTCCTGTTCCAGAGTCTTGGTACATCCCTAAACCTCATCCAAGAACAAGGAAGGGCTTAAAGCAACTGTGTGGACACAGAAGAGGTCAGAGAGAGATAAGGCTCAGAGTCAAGTCAAGCAAAGCTTTAAAAACAAATAATACAACTTTAAATTCAGCTCTGTATTTCACTGGTAACCAATGCAGTGATGCAAGGACAGGAGTAATGATCTCCGCTTTCTTGGTACCAGCCGGGAGCAGAACGTGTCCGTGGAGCGGCAGACATTTCAGCTCCTTGCTCAAAGTGTTTCTGTGGTGACTCTGCTCCAGCTCCACTCTGGGTTTTTCAGGTACGGCTCCTCGCTCCTCAGAGAAACCACGCCGCGTCGCCACCTAATTATATAGCTCATTGCCGCCAACTGACAAACTAGCTAAACATTTTGTGCTACACAGGCTGTGTGTTTCAGAAGGTTTAGGCTTGAGGCTGGATCCCTCACAGGCTGGAAAACTGCAGAGGTTACGCATGCTTCTGTATCATGCTCATGGCAAAATGGACAACACATGGCTCGCTGTGTGTTCTGTCAGTAGAACTCCTTCTCCAGTACGCAGATCTGCTGAACAGCTCCATGGCACAGACCCTGTGGATAAATGGCAAGCGTGCGGGAGCTGTAGAAGTCACTGCCGCAGTACTGGACTGGCTTACGGAGTGAGAAAGAACACTGATGCATCATATATGGGGCAAGATTTTTCACTAATTCGTATTAAAAGAGCAAATTTTATCGAATTCCCAAACGCTTTGGCCAAGTGCACTAACGTTATTCCTCCAAATACACAGACATGTTTTCATTGCAATCTGATTAATATTCACTACCATCACTCATATTTTATTCGATAAATTTTCAACCACATTAACACAGGAGGAGGATACTAAGAGGGGATGGTGGAGATCATGTCTGTAGTGTCTGATATGAAAACGGCTTTATAATGTAGATAAATGTAACACTATTATAGTCGTTATAGTGAATTATGCTGTCCGTCATTTAAAAAAAACAAAGAAACAGATGGCTAAACAGAACTTCGGATGCACTTCTATAAGGTTAACATAAAGTTAAAAACAGTATTTAGTAAGTTTTGTCCAGTTAGGATGTTACTGTAGTACTGTCTCTTTTATCTATTAGAATTCTGAACCACTGACCAATTGCACTTGCACACAGAGGAACCTGACCTCTGTATTTATGGATTCCTGCAGTAAAATACCCACATACACACACACTAGGGGGCACACACTTGCCCAGAGCGGTGGGCAGCCCTCTCTGTGGTACCCAGGGAGCAGCTGGGCATTAGGTGCCTTGATCAAGGTCACTTCAGTCATGTCCTGTGGGCTTAGGGAATCAAACTGGCAACCTTCCAATCACAAGGCTGATTCCCTAACCTCCAGCCCATAACTGCTCTCATGGGCAGAGGATGTCTAAAGTTAATGGATAAGATAATGAACTAAGAACTGCTGTTATGATTTCTGTTCTAAATTCAATCTAAACTAAAGCTGCCATAAGAACATAGAGGATAGGTTAAGATTTTTATAGCTAGCAGGTAAAAAATCTCCATCATTAATATCAAAGACTTAAAGTAAAATACTTACAACATGATTCACTGTAAACCCAGGCTGAGCCTCAAACAACCTTTGAGTGCACTACGTAACAATATTAAACTCTATCTACAACAGACAAACAGAGCACTGTTTGTGCCCTTATGAAACCATAATATATGGCAATGTATTGGAAAATATAGTGCAATATATTAAATAATACCTCTGGCATCATATGGCGTCAATGTCATATATGGGAAACAAGTGCATATATTTATATAGTGATAAATATATTACAATATATTGTATAATATATAAGGAATTTCCGCTTTTCATATATTGTATGTATGGTAGTATAATATATATTTACTTATGTATTGTAATATATTTCATTTTATATGTAATAGACATCATATGTATTTCTCCATATGTGTTTGCATATATATATATATATATATATATGATAATATATATAGTTTTATATATGTGAGAATATTTTCATACATACATGTGGCAATATATGTATTGTATATATTCTCACATATATAATATATTACATATATAAGTAAATATATATTATACTACCATACATACAATATATGAAATACGGCAATTCCTTATGTATTATACAGTATATTGTAATATATTTATGACAATATAAATATATGCAAAATATATGCACTTGTTTCCCATATATGACATTGTATTATTTCATATATTGCACTATATTTTCCAATACATTGCCATATATTATCGTTTCATAAGGGTGGAATATGGATGTGGCTAAATTCCCTAATGACTCTTTTTAACAGCAAAGCAGTGAGGTTAAGATTTCAGACTCTGAAACTGTCTGTATTATGACCGTTTTGGTCATTTATTGGTTTAGTAAAAATGCATCTAAACCAATAATACATTTTGGCCAAAGCGTAAACAGAACACTTGCCACTTTTTCACCATTGCATTAATTAAATAGGCTCAGATGGCAAACGGATGTGGGCTGGATTGCTGGCCTACTGTCTGCATATTTACAACATGCATTTGGCCCACCTGTCCCAAAATAGATCTGGTCCACTTCTGGCACAGACAGAGGAGAGTTGCCTACTTTTTGCATGGTTCAAATGTAGTATTCATGTGGCCGACATCTTTCTACCAGGAGCGGACCACCCAAGTGCCATCAAGTCATCTGGCTAGTGGGCCAGATGAAATTGAAGAATAAGGGCCAGATTTGGGCCAAAACAGTTTTGCTGTCTGAGATGTATTTAAGTCTCGGTTTTCAAAGTAAGATAGAGAGGCCGTGTGTATGTGCATGTGTATGCGTGCTCTGAGAAGCTACTGTCTGTGTGCCTCACTGTAATACTTGTTAAACCTAGCAGCTCTGTTCCGTACTTAACTCTTTCTGGAGTTCTGTTTGGCTTAATGCTTAAAGCTGGGGAAAGGCAGTGTGCTCCAGTATGACTTGCGATGGGAAAATAAGGTGAGTGGGCGAGTGGGTATTAGCCTAGAGCTGTTGGCGCTTGCCTGTGAGCTAAAGAGTAAAATTTCCGCTCCAATTCCCATTAAGATCCGGAAACTAGATAAAGATAACAGTGTCGTTAAAACCATCGTTGTTCTGTATAAACTATTCGGACTCTTCACTTATTCTTCTACACGTATCATTTTTTGCCATCATCGGGTGAATAATTTTGTGTGCCGAATATCCGATGCATCCCTGATCTAAACCTAAGCTTCATACACATGTGATACACAAAGATGCAGTTCATAGATGTAGTCCATGCCCAGCTCACATAACTGCACATGACTCAAGCACATATTTACTGTGAAGTCAATCTTTCATCTTCTCCTTCAGGTTTCAGTGCTTTTGACACGTCATTACCTGCTGTGTGATGGCGAAGCCGATGACTGGGTCCCCCTCCAGGATGTCCCATGTGACCACAGCCGAGTTGCCCTCTAAGGTCTTGATGGTCACATTGAGCGGCGCAGACAAACTGTCTGAAGATAAAAGTCACAAAGGAAGAAAGAAAAAAGGTGTTGAGAGGGCTTTCTATCGCATTTCCTTTCAACAGTTCGGGCCCGCAGCGCATGCAGCATATCGGAGAACATCTCCATCTTAAGCGTGTGAAGAGACCGGCTCAAAGGATCACACAGTGTTTCTTTACCCTAATGCTCCCCCTCTTTAGTTCCCAGCACCAAACAGGACTGTATGTTTTAAGTTCCAGTTCTTGGAAACCCTCGGATGCTCGCCTGTTTGCTCGACTCTCAATCGATACTTCCATTACATTTTACTTTGATTTACTCATGTGGGAGCTCTCAGATTGTTATCTGAACTAGCCTCTCTGTCCTTAATGGTCAACAAACAAAACAAACGGCTCGGCACAGTTCACAGCGCGTGCTGCCGTCTGCTTTTTTCTGCCACTGTGTGTGTTTAGTCCTCATGAATTAAATGAGAAGCGTGCAGAGCGAGGGCCTCAGATGTTGTGACCGTGTTGTCATTCGTCAGAATAGTTAAGCGGCAATGCATAAATAACCACAGTTAATACCTAGTCATCCCTAATGTTCCCTGACAGCAGAGGAGGACAGCTCCTGCCTTACATCATCTATCAAAATAACAAACATCTGCAGCCCTTAAATATAGGAAACAATCTGAAAGACAAAAAAAGACACAGAGAGAGACAGAAACAGCAGGTTGTTATGTCCACCATCAGTAAGGATGTCAGGAAGGCCGTTCTATATTAATGCTGTATTTGGGGCTTGGTAGCAAAATGCATGTAATGCTTTACGGTAACCACTTGCATACACAGCTTTCGGGCACCTGTTTATATTTAGGATGTAGAGTGGCTTTCCAGGGCTAGGGCCGTGAGCACCCATTCCCTTTGTATTTGCGGCTGTTCCAAATACATACGTTAGAGTTGCCAGAAATAGCAGACATCAGTCCAGCTTTAAAGCAGGTGATCTATAGTGCAGGACAGGTTTATACATGGCCTAGGGCACAAATAAGAGAAAACAAGGGAGGAAAAACTAAAACGTGCAGTGACGTCACTGTGAAGGTGAGGATCCTGCTGTTGAGCTACCCGAGCTATGTCTGAAGAAGACAGTAAGTCCTAAATCCTAAAATTCAGTTCCACAACAGTATTTAATGATATCTAGGCACTCCATTGAAAAACAATAATCTCCAAAATGGTAACTTAACAGAGGAGGGCAAAAACCCCATTTAAAGGGGAATTATGTAATACATTTACTTTACTAAATCATAAAACGCCCATTTTATATCATCAGAGTTTACAATAACATGTTGAAGTTTAACTACTAGCTCCCCCTACAACACCGCTACACTTAGTGTGTTCTCCTCTGATATTTCCTAACCGGAGCAGAAAGTCCGGTTGTGTTTTGACCTGTGATCCCACCCACTTCCACCTCAGGTTGCCAGATATGATACAAACTGGCAGGCAAACACGGCGTGCTGCAGTTATGGAGGCAAGCAAATGAACTAGATTGACCATGATAACTTTCAATTCTGCCCAACATAGAATGCTTTATGAGTAACGGAGTAAAACAGGAGTGAATACTGGCACTTCTTTTAAGAGGTGGAGGCAGCTTAGAGCTCAGAGGAACTTTAAGACGAATACGGAGTTGGCTAATTTTCTCAAGGAGGTAAGCACCATAGCAGTCTATGGTCCAAGCTAACGTTAGCTAACCATAGCTAATTTATCACTGCTACTAGCAGGAATGGACTTCTCCTGGTAGGGGTGCTGAATCTGGCATAACATTGGCACGCTCTCTTTGTCCAAGTTTCCTGTCCTGTTCATCTGTAACTCGCTCGTGCATGTTCACTGGTGTCAACCTGGCAACCTGCGTGTCAAGTCTTGGATGGGTCGAGGAGGGGGCAGGGCAGACAACTCTCTCCGATGTTTTAAATTGGAACTGCAGTTTGTATTTTAAGATTGTTGTTACTGTTACGTATAATACCTTTAATTCCAATGTTAGCCTATAGACCCAGACCTTTTTCCAAGTGACACTGGGCCATTTCTGTAGGTCCATTCATCATTCCACACAGTGTTAACAGCAGCTGCTGTGCTCAGATGAAGCATAAAAGTAAAAATTGCCAAACAACTGAGACACGTATTTTTCTTTGGACAGCGATGCTATTCATAAGTATGCATTAAAGTAGCAGTATGTAATATTTCTGTTAAAACCCAAAAGTAGAGTTTCTGAGTATGGAGAAAAATGGACACACTACGATAAGCGAGTGCATGATAATATGTCTTTACATGTTAACATCACACGCAAGCCTTCAAAAAAAAAGGTCTGACTCAACTATGCCAGGTCACTCAGACCACCAAGTGTATTGTTGAAGATGTAAGAACACTTTTCCTGAAACATGACGAGCTGATTAAAATATTTATTACAATATGATTCACCATAAACCTGCAATACTAAAAAAAACCTAAAGAACATCACCTGAATGACCTGCATGCTTCACATGCCTGCGTTTCAGTCCGCAAGTAGCATCAAACCCAGGTTGAGCCTCCAACTCTTTCTACATGGTGCACTATGTCATATTTTTAAAGTCTAGCTTTTACAGACAAACAGAGCACTACCTGTGGAGTATGGATATGGCTGAATTCCAAATGACTCTGTTTTAGCTACACTACGTGCTGTTGGGCTGCAGGAGTCAGCAGCATTCCTATGTAGTTCACTATGTAGGGAGCAGGGAGTGATTTGAGTTTCCGTCAAAGGGTGGGAAGAGGGGCAGCGCTGGATTGGTGCTATACATTACCCAGCTACATTAACCAGTACTGTATTATCATATGTTCATTTTTTTTATTTTTTATAATGTTTTATTGAGGAGTAAAGGCACAGTTACATCCAGTAATTTAACATATCCAAGCATATGTTCATTTTTACACAACAACAAGTTTAAACACACACGTTGGTTATTATTAAAAATAATTTCATTACTTCACTTCATTAGTATTTTCTGAAAAATTTTGTATTTCATTTTATGTTAACTGCTGTTTCATAAAAGCAATAAGCCACTCGATGTTGTTTAACTATGCTTCATGCTGGGCCTAAGATCATCCTTCCTAGTGATCAAATTGCATGGCCTCTGGCTTGTTGCTTTATAGTCTATGCTAGCAGTCAGGATTTCCTTAGCACAGTTGGAGGATTCCCAGTAGACCACTAAAGTTGTGCCTTCATTCTGTAGTAGGCATCATGCCTTTATTAAAAACTATGAATCTCAGCAGCAAGAAAATTGCTGCTATCAAACCCTGTGCGTAACAACTTGGCTTCAAACCATTTTTTGAAATGTGTGGAAAAGAGTTTTCTTCACTTCTGCACCCTTAATTTACATCATAAGACTGGCGACAACACAAAAATACACCAAACAAACCAGCAAACTTTGTCAAGTGTGGCAGTAGTAAAGTACACGAGTAGTAGCCAGTGTTATTAGACAACAGTGTTACAGTTTAATAGTTGACATCAATTTCAATGCACAAAACACTGATAGCTTGCTATTATCATCATCAATGTAGCAATGCACAGCTCCTCCTCCCCTTTTTACTAGTAGTCTGAGGAATCACTGAAGGATCAAACTTAATCCCATTACTTGCCAAGAGCAACTCCAGCAGGTAGACTGACGCTACAGTGACTCACTACTCCTCCTTGAGGTGCAAAGTGGTACTGAAGGATGGGATGGGTCAGGGCTAGCTGATTAGCATGCTAACTTTAGAAGATATTTAAATAGATATTTATTTTGGAAGAAATTTTATATATGACTCTATAATTCTGTGGATAAACGTACATAGGATAAAACATTATGTCTTTTGGAAACTTTCTGTGTACTGTGCTGATTTCGGAAAATCCTATTCATTTTTGCCCTTGGAAAAATCTGCTAAAACCAGGAGCTGCTAATATGAGCATAACGCAGTCTACAGAACTTTACAGGGCTATGTTGCATTTATGTATGCATGCATGCTCGATACTGTAATGAGAGAATATGATAAAAGGCCATGTATTCTATTCAAGCGATAAGGCTGAGGGAGAAATACTACCGAATACTGCATTATATTCAAATCCAGGCTGAATTGCCCCTTTAAAAATATGTACTGCTGTGATTGCCAGCACACCAGTACAGATGCCATATTGGCCAGCGCTAATCCCACCACATTATTAACATCATTAACATCATTCTTTGATTCACATGATGAAAATAACTGGCTTGTATTTGAAGTCCACCCCCTGTTTCTATAGGCAACACTCTCAGACTGGAAATGAAAGCACATGTCTGCTGCTGAACACCAAGTTTGTCTCCTGTTGAACACCAAAGCTCTATCATGGGTAGCAAAGTTCTCTGTTCTTCTTTCAGGCCATCTATACTGCTTGAAAACATATGCTGATGTTTCTAATGCATTTCTTTGTTACTCTATCATGAGTAGAATGATGTCCCAGTGCGTTCAATTAGTTTAACTGGATCCCATTGCCTGGTAATAGCTTGTCTTGCTGGACTTGCATGAGTGATCTATATTCCCAATGAATCACAGACCGTGCCTAAGCAAAGTGTATTGGCCTGTCCCCAGAGACAAATGTGTTTTGAATGTATTGATCAACTCGACCCAAAGCTCTGCAACCCTACTGCATATTCCATCTGCTCGCTGTGGCACAGAGTGTATCCATTTAACCGGAGTGATGTGCAGTGCACATTATCCTTATGGTGATTCTTAATTTGATATGGTCCATAAAATCAGGTTGAGGCTGTCTATTGGCCTGTGATTCTGGGCACAACACGTTTCACATTTTGCCCGCTAAGAATGCCATTCTTTCTCTTTTCATAAGCCACAAGAAAAGCTGAATTTTCACATATCAACCACCACCACCAACAAAATCACTCCACATGTGAGACACAGAACAAACTGCATCAAATCGATTTGGTAGCCACCAAGACAGATGACATTCTTAAAAAGTCAATCCTTATTTTTCTAATTAATATTTCCCCTTTTAAAGCATCATCTGAATGCTTCTTTAATACTAAAGCATTCTTATTTATTACCTGTACAACATGATAAAATATGTTTCTATAATTCTTCATATTGATTATATTGGCTTGGTGGCCCACCTTCAGTGCTGCCCCACTTCCTGCCCACTTTACTACCTTGCAGATGTACAGTCAGAAACGATAGCTCATCTGCTGCTGCACAGTTTGTGTTGGTCATCCTCTAGTCCTTCATCAGTGGACACAGGATGCTGCCCACAGGCCGCTGTTGACTGGATAGTTTTGGTTGGTGGGCGGTTCTCAGTCCAGCAGTGACACTGGGTGTCCAGCAGCACTGCTGTGTCTGATCCACTCACACCAGCAAATCACACACTAACACACATTTACATTTATGGCACTTATCCAGAGCGACTTACAAGGTTATTCATTTTACAGGTAGGCCAGTGCAGTGTTAATAGTCTTGCCCAAGGACTCTTATTGGTGTAGCTCAGCATTCGAAACCTCCATTTGTTACATGGGGCGGTAGCTCTCTTTTAGGTAGTGGTATTAATTGCTGTGCCACACCACCACCACGTTAGTGTTACTAGGGTTAAATCAATCCACCACCCACATAATACCTGCTCTGTGGGGGTCCTGACCATTGAAGAACAGGGTAATAATGTATACAGAGAAACAGATGAACTACAGTCTGTAATTATAGAACTACACAGTGCACCTATATGGTAAGTAGAGCTAATAAACCAGTGCACTTAGGAAAGTCGCTGGTCGGTGTATAATAACCTATATAATATTCAGTAACATTATACTATTACACAGATAAAAGATTTCCACCTGTATTTTGCTAAGAAAATGTGATCTATTGGAGACCTCTACATTTCCATTCCATTGTCACTTCTGTGGGTCATGTGGTGCCTTTTTACAAGGTTGTAATGGAACGCCGGGTATTCACTTCTATGCCAAAGGCCGCAACACGCCACATTAAAGCTCTGCAAGGCTTTTAATCACAGTCACAATCTCCCGTGCAGTTCTTTCAGCTGTAGGTTTATCAGTGGCAGCATGAGTGTGAGCAGTGTGAAAAAAGGAGGACACAGGCATGGCCGGTGCACCTCCTCACCACCTGCGCCTGCTGCAGTAATTTACTCCACCAGGGCTGATAGCTGAGTATGCTGGCATGGATTGGTTGCCTTCTCAGCCCTTGGCCATGCCAGGCCTCATAAATAAAGCCGGCTCTCAGCATCAATCTCTGCCTCAGTCAGGCTAAAAAGAAGATCTACTGTGGCAATTTCCAGTCCAAAACATGCAACCACAAATCCAGGGCTTACGGCTAACGGGGTCTGTTCTGTGAGGTTCACACCGAGTGTTCAGTAACCGTGGCTTATCAATATTAGACTGTTAGATGCAAACACAGATGGAGTGCAACAGCTATTTCCTTACTGTGCGGATTTCCGTGTCAACCGAGTTGCGTGTCAACATCTGATTGCAAACAGCTTTTCGAGATGCTTTTGAACAATCAGGCTAAATGAGGGTGAAGGGGGGGCGCAGGCCTGTCTGATGAGGGAGTATGCAGCTGAAACTGGAGCTATCTTCAGTTGCGCTTTACTGTGATTAACTTACATAACACTGCTCAATTGCAAAGGGGGGACTGAATTTTCTCTGTATTGGACACTACTGGACAGGAATGCATGGAATAACTGGAATGTGTGCTAAAAGAGTAAACATACAACTTTCATTCAGAGATAGGAGCATGTGTTTTAGTCAAGGTCTTTATGGATTTGTGGACACCCCCAAATGGTGTATTAAATTGTGATGCATGGGGCTGGAGGGCACTTTGGCTTCTTCCCTACGCATTTCAAATGAACATGCCAATGAAGCGATGAGTTTATTCAGGTGTGTTTCAGTAGGGGCAGCGAGGTGGCACAGTGGGTAGAGCCATCACCTCACTACCCACATGGTTTCCTCCAGGTACTCTAGTTTACTTCCACAGTCCAAAGACATGCAGTCAGGGAAACTGTGATGCTAAATTGCTTCCTAGGTGTGAGCGTGTGAGTGAATGTGTATGTCTTTATATCTGCCCTGCAGTGGACTGGCTGCCTGTTCAGGGTATTTCCTGTCTTCTGCCCATTGAATGCTAGGATGGGCTCCAACACCCTCTGCAACCCAGAAGGATGAAGCGGTTTAGAAGGGAAGTGAGTGAGTGTTTGAGCAGGAAAGTCGTCAAACTAAGAAGGACTTTAGGACCAGCGTCCCCCACTTCTGCTCAAAGCAATGTGATTCATGAACATGGTTTTATTTTGTAATATCTGACCCTAAAGAAGATTTATATTTTAATCTTTACATTTACATTGTTTTAGCTATTTAAACTATGTCCTGGCTCTTTTTCAGGTAAATGCAGGATGAAGGTTTATGCATATTCCTCGTCAATTGTAGTCTATCGCTCTCAAACTGTGTTACTTTCAGTAATGACAGGAACTGGAGCTTTCCACTTTGCATCATCTATTTCTTAGGTTACTGATATTACTGGTATTCCTGCATCATTGCTATGCTCTGTTTGCAAAAGAGACTTCAGACTCAATGTACTTCTGTCAGAAATGGTGATGAAACGGTTACCAGTTGCACAGTAACCCACAGTAAAATTCATGACAGTTAGTATTACTAATAGAACCGTGGTCAACTGTTCAGCATCAACCAGAGTTCAGTGAAGATTTATTTGTATAGTGTCTATTACAACAGACATTGTCACAAAGCAGCTTTACAGAGAATCCAGGTCCAAGCCACCAGTGAGCAAGCCAAAGGTGACAGCAGCAAGGAAAAACTTCCTCAGAGCAAGAGGATGAAGGACCTTAAGAGGGGAACACATCCTTCTCTCGTCCACACCGGATAGCAAAAAAAAAGCACAAAGCAAAATGAATAGGATGAAGATTTATTTTTAGGTTTTGCAATGTTAAATAGAATAATAAATGTGAAGAGTCCTATGAGAGTAGCAATGGGAAACAGACATGAAAGTCTAAATAAAACTAGCTTTTTATTTGAGTGCAAAAGGAAACATGACTGAAGATGTTCACTCTGTCTGCAGCACATGCAAAACGAACATTGCTGTGAAAAAGTCCTCTTATAATATATTCATTAATACACTAAAGAATAGTTGTACAAATAGCTGCACCCAAAAGGAATCAACTGGCACGAATAAAACTTGGTAGGTAGGCAGTGTTGGTATATTGCATTGGCAAACATGGTGGCTCGACAGCATACTGAGACACTACTTCTGTATGTGTAGCTCAATAAATATTAATTTACCATCATTTATTGTTCCAGGTAACCTTTATCTTCCTTCCCAATAGCACTGCAGCACCACACCTCTTTCTTCGTGTAACTTTTTTTCTGTAGATGAGTCTAGTTTAAGACTTGTGCAGCTCTAGTACGTGTAGATCTGAAGTACACATCACTCATCGTCGCTGTCCAATGAAAAACATGTATCTCCATTTTTGACGATTTTCACTTTTATGTATCATTTGATCACATGAGCTGCTGTTTACACTGTGTGTGAATTTCATGATGAATGGACAAACAGAAATGGCCCAAAGATCACTTGGAAAAAGTCTGGTTTCCATTGACTTGCATTAGAATTAAATTGGGTTTTGGCCTCTACTGTAAAGTTGCTAATTTGGAGATACATGTTTTTCTTTGGACAGTGATGATATACAGAGTACTTCCAGGATGCAATGATTTTGTAGCCTCATCTTGACAAATTTGCGTGGAATGTGGTAATAAAGATGACCAACCATCATATACAAAGCAACACAGAAGAAATTTACCCATAACTGGGCTAGCAAGAAAAAGTGAATTAATTTCACAGTGACAGACTGTAAACTTTCCCTCACACTGAATAAGGCCTGATATGAAATGGAGTTTAAGTATGAATGAAAAATAGAAATGGGCTTTGAATGAGCTAATTCAAAGTAATAAAGCTAATTATGGACCTTTCCCATGGCATGTGTCTGCACCAGACCGAGAATCCAGCAGTTCATTGATCCAAGACATGAAACGCGACGAGTCTGGAATAAGATTTCTAATCAATGCTTCATAGTACAACAGCATGCTACCATATTTCATAATATGATACAAAACAGGGTCACTATGTATAAATTCATATATGACTCATATGTGACTGGTGTTTGGTCATCTTTTTTCACAATTTCATAATCATATTCAGCTTTAGCACATGCCTGAATAGCACATTATGATTACCAATGACAGCAAGCAGAAGAATACAGCAGTTACACTTAAACTGTCATGATAGTGCTCAAAACGTATTTATGGAAATGAATGAGGTATCTCCGTCAGAGACCTTTTCCTTTCTGCACATGTAGGCTTGCAGGCAGCAACACTCCAAACTGGATGCAAGCCTTAGGATGAGCAGATTGGCACTGTAAGCTCCAAACTCCAGCCTCTGGGTCAAAGAGCAGCTCTGTCTCTTCAAGTCTGACAGCCTGACTCGGCCAGTGGTGCCGTTCGGAAGTTGAATGGCCCTGGATCCTGCCTCTGTGTGCTACAACTATGCTTACATTGGCAATGCAGTCACAGTGAACTTATTTCAAGTGAGCTAATATGCATATTTAAAATAAAACAATACCATATACAACATCAACAGTTAATTAGGAGTTAAACAACTACAGCATCTTTATAACCCCTTGTTTGACATTTGCAAAAACATCTGGATTTGTGTCGTCAATCTGTGTGCAATCCACACGTCCTGGAACCACGCAAATCTTCCCAGAACAATAACAGGCTCATGCAATATTCACGATATCCACCCATAACTTTCACGAAACAACTGTCACTGTCAGGCTAAACAGCCATTTAGTGAGCGAGAGAGGAGACCCCAGCGCTTCACGCCTCGGTCTTTTATCACGCAGAACGAAGAGGTAAATTCTCGCACGAAACCTCCGCGGCTATTCAGCGTTCTAGCACATTTGCTGCATGTTGGCATCACCTGCTGCCTTTGTTGTGGCTGTGTAGTAAACCTGCCTGCTTGCCTGCCTGTAAACTGGGTTATTCCCTCAATTAGAAGTGAACGTGCTGCCCGTTTGTTCTCTCGCCGTGCATCAGCGCTACTCTCTGCAGCATTGCCTGATTAGAGGGATGATACGGGCAGAGGCTTTGTTGATGGAGCCTCTCCTGTTCACATGAAAGGGGAAACTAGACGCTGCTTATTCGGTGCGATGGGTTCACAAGGTTACTTTGAAAACGTATTGCATTACAGATCATTCACGGCCTACCTAAACTGTACATTCTAATACACTAGCTTGGACTGCTTTCCCTACCTTCCCTGTTAATAAAGCCAATTCTCTGTCTTAAAGGTAAAGCAAGCTCTGTCTTGAGATTATGCAGTGCATCGCGTTTGTCTCTCTTTCTTTTGTCTCCTTTTGTTTACATTAGCTCAGGTTGAGAGAGAAAGAGAAAGAGAGAGAAAGAAAGAAAGAGAAGGGGCAATTTACATGACAATCCAACCTATCTGTGGCTTATTTATTTATGTATTCATGGATTGCTATTACCGCTTTGTATCTTAAACATGTAATCCCATTAGGCCGCCTGGATTCCATACCTCTTCAACAGGGCTCATCTGCTCCTCATTTACTCTGGTAAGCATAAAGGTACATGCACGCAGGAAGCGCAGAGTGGATCTCCTTGAACGTGTGTGGATAATGGAGCGTGGGTGGCTGGGATGAGACCTGCTGAGTTAGTCTGCAATGAATATTACAGGTTTAGCAGAGCCACACACCCACCATGCAGCTGATCAAAACAACATTATTGGGGCTGCAATGCACAGTGCACAACAAACCTCTGCCTTTACTTGGCCTGGCAGATCACAGATCAGATCACCCTGTCCCAGATCACTCTGGCCTTAACCGGAGATCCTAAAGGGGGGGATTTCTCAGCCTCTATATGCCTGACGGACGTATCATTCATCATATCATCTCTGTTGAGGAAGCTGCATGTTAAAAACCCTTAAGTAAACATTCTGTTCATGTGACTACAAGCCAGTCTGGTCATGTACGAATGGCCCTGTTGAAATCCCTGGTAACTGATCACTGATGGAGGGTAACGGAGCTTTTATATCTGATGCATGTGGCATCAGGGAAGGCGGTCGTCGTGATTGTGCATTCAGCAGTCCACCTTAAGCTAAGTGGCTCCTAACAGGCGACATGTATATCACCAGGTTTAGGCTGAGCATGATGCAGACTTCTCCAATTAGACCCAGTTTGGGAACTTCAGGGTTTTCCTCACTGCTTTCTCCACCAGAACCTGATTTGCTTGGGCCCATATGACAGATGATGAGGTAAATGAGTACAAACACACATACACAGATTGGGGTAAACCACACAGAATGCAAGGCTGAGGCCCAAGTTAGGCTATTTCCCCCATTTCCCCCCTTATCCATTTGTACCGTACTACGTGGCCGACTGTACTATACTGTTGCTCTATGGATGTATATGAGGAACAGGTTGTCCATTTCTCCCTGTCCTCACCCTCAGTAATCATGCCCCACGGTGTCTGCCTGATGGCTTAGCTTATAGGACCCAGACGTTGTTTCCAGCAGAACCCAAACAGCAGCATTTCCCTCAGACGTGTCGTTTGAAGCTCGCTAGGGCTCCTCGCCATGCTCAACTTACCGGCGTCGACCGAGGACACGGAGATGAAACAGCCCAGGAGCAGCAGCGTAGCAGCGAAGCTTTTTCCTCCCATCCTTCAGAAGAGTCTTTACATTCTCGGACGACGTTGAATCCCATTTACTCGCGATAGGGCCGTTGTTCGGCTGAAGCTACGAACGGAGCCGCTTTTGTGTAGCATTCGCCACGGCTCGTCGTCTTTGCCGCGTTTTTCGTCTCATGAGCGAACGGAGAAGAGCAAAACTCCCTCTCACACACACGCACACTCATACACACGCACCGACAGGCGCCATCAGATCACCACTGAGCGGAGTCTACCTGAGACACGCCGTTAATTTTCCCTTTCCACCCGTTTTCTGACAAAGCCCGCCCCTCCTGCCCTGGGATTGGTCGCGATCCTATAAGTTGCTGTAATTTGATTGGTTGTTAGTTTACACTTATAACCAAGTAGCCTATCGGCGAGTTCTCATAGAATACAGGTGGAGGACAAAAAGCGTTCGATCCGCGCGCATGGCCGTTACGGCGCTTTTTAAATACCAACGGTTTTTCGGGGGAGCTGCTTAGTGCAGATCAGCAGTGAGATATTAATATTACTGTATTTATAGACTAATAGAATTAAAATTCACCTTTTAGTACATGGTAAAAATGTAGTTTACAGCGGAAAAGGCACCTGCTGTGTGACTTAACATCTACATTATCTCTTTCTGTTTTTCATTGTCTATTTCTATTTCTGTCTATCTGACGCTCTCTCTCTTTCTATCTGTCTCTCTGTGTGTCTGTCTGTTTGTCTCTTTGCCTCCCTCTGTCTGTCTAATTCCCTCACTGTCTTTCTGTCCATATTTCTCTATCTCTCGTTCTGTCTCTTTCCATCTTTTTGTCTGTCTAACTCCCTTACTGTCTTTCTATCTATCTTTCTGTGTATCTGTCTGTCTGTTTGTCTGTCTGTCTAACTCCCTCCCTGTCTCTTTCTGAATCTGTCTCTCTTTCTCTCTTTGTCTGTCTCTCATATGGCAGAGATGCCAAAGCATTTAACATAATCCTAATACTCTCTCTCTCTCTCTCTCTCTCTCTCTCTCTCTCTCTCTCTCTCTCTCTCTCTCTCTCCCCCTTCTCCAAAAGGGAAATGTCATGACTGAACTAAAGGGCTTCCCCGATCTTCTCCTGTTTTCCCTCAGGTATCTGGGACATTTTCGGGACAAACACAGCCCAACAAACATGTCCCAGATAGCAAAGCGCTGCCTAATCAACACTGATATATCATTTTAGTCTGATGGATGACCACAATCAACACGGCAATGCTGATTAAGGTGACCAGATGAAAACCATATAACACTAAAATGTCTATGTTTATCTATGACATAAAAAAGGGGGTGGGGTCAATCCAAGTTTGATGTATTTTGGTTTCTATCATACTGTAATACACCGTGGTCAAAACCCACAAGGATACATATACCACAGAAAACTGAGTGACTGTTTGAGCCGATGGGGCATACATATGGTATAATTTTGGCATTAAAACCCTAAACACACCTCCAGTTGTGGACAGACGGAGATGGCGGCCATCAACATGTACAAAAGTTCTGCATCAATGCACCAATAACATACATGGAATAAAAACATGAATATTTAACATATTAAACATAAAGCTAATATATTAGGAATATTCACCATGGACAGGCTTTTACTATCACATATCACATGTATGTTTATAGAGAAAGTTGATATGTGGCTTAAATATAAATCCCATGATGACAATGACTTTAGTGAATGCCTTTCCTGGCACAATTCCATGGAGAATTTCCTGTAAACTGGGATTTTAGCCACGGCTGGTAGACTCGTATGACTGTACGCTTCCATACACCTGCAGATTCAGCTACTTCCTTCACACTATGGTCTTTGGGACGCCAAAATGCAATCACTCCACTTAGCCAATCATTAACATCTGCTTTGGAGCCATTTTCCAAACATGGAACGAGACGTTCACTGCTCTGTACCACCTCCTCTCAATCTATGAATCCCGTCATTCACACACCACAGGCATTTATAGCCCCATCATCCTCATGCAGTGAGTCTGAAGTTACTACCACCTTAAACACATGAAAGTTAATAAGGTATACCAGTATCAGGTACTGGTGGATATGATAAGTTAGCTGGGGTGAAAACCGTATGTTTGTATTTGGAGAGTGAGAGGAACCGGATCAGTGAGAGGAACCGGCAAGCTGTAAATATTATAATAACGGAGAACATGTATAAGATGGTCAACCACTGCAGTGACGTGTACAGCTGTGGGTTTATATTAAGATCATTGCAGAACTGGTGGTAGCACATTCTGGGTGGACCTGCAAAGTTGGTGAACTAGCATACTCTGGACTCCAGGAAAAGTCCCTCAGGCCATTTGCCTGTTGTCAGGGGAACCATCCCTGTCAACTGCAGTCCACAGCTCATTTGAAAGTATCCAACAGTTGCTCCAGCATCTCTCTCCATCAGAGAACACATGAAGTAAAGGAAGCAGAAGGCAGCCTAGCCACTAGAGACTCACACACGCATGTCACACATGAACATGCCGGTGGTGGGGGCATCTTGGAAACACTGTTTTCCAAGGACATAGCTGTAGACCTGCTGAGCATGACAACCAGCAACTATTCTACCTCATTGTAGCTACCAGGAGTGGAGCTGCATAGTTTCCACATAGTTTCACAAATAGCTTCGCTCAGATGGAATTAACCAGCATTTTGAAATTTGAGTGATTAGAGTATACAGATCATAGCACATCTGTGAAAATCTGATTGGAATCACATTTAAAACCAGCTCCAAATATGATTTTATGTGGTTATTCGCAAATGAATTTGAATATGATCTGAATATGGCAAAAATGGATATAGGCTGGCAGTCTGAGCATGATTTCAAATATGTTTGATAAAGTACGTGGTCTATTCCCATTTAGAGATAGGAGTCTGGTCTTGTACGGCTGCATACAACAACTTTGAAAGGATGGTCACAGAGTAAACAGACTCTTAAAATCTTTTTTTAGCAATGCCTCTTTATATATATATAAGTTAATATATAAATACAATTTTTAAATAAAGAGGCTTAATTTTATATAATTTATATAGAATTTATATTTAATAGAACTGCATAATGAACAGCATATTCATTTGCATTCAATATAAAGTAATAAAAGTTTTTTAACTCTTTTTTTTAGATGGAAATGAAAGGGTTAAATTCTTGAAATTCTTTGGCTAAGCAAGCTCTCCTGTAAGAGCTGAAGAAAAGACAAAATGGGTAAACCGCATCATTTAGAAGCTTCGTATGTTGCTGCAAGCTGCCATTAGCTTAGTGTTGGGTGAGCTAATTAAAATGTTTACTCACAGAAAATAAAATGTGTGCCAATAGCTCACGTCCGTGTCAAAGGACATGCCCTTTTATTTCATTGGTTTACGAAGGTCATGTAACTTGCCTACCCACCTGCTAACCGCAAGTCAGCCCTCTAAATGCTTGTAAATTAGTAAGCTCCGTTCTGACTGATACATTCCACCAATGTAGGAGAGTAAAGCAATCGTTTATGTGTTATATAGGTTAGGTTATGATTTTAATCTGTTCTAGTGTCATGCCCGACCTTCTTTCCTTTATGACACCCTCCCTTTTAGGGTTATGAAAGTGGCCCCTAACCATAGTCCTATAGGGACCCTACCAGAAGTTAGTATAACTAAGTTTCTTAGTAGCCTAGGTAAGCTACAATCCTTATTTGTAAGTGCAACACATCACTGCTGGCCTTGCATTGAAGGACTTAGCTAACAACAGAGCACTGTGGATATTGGCTAATGAACTACAAGCCATACAGCACTAGCTGTAGAGGTCTAGGGCAAGGACCATATTGTTGATAGCCAGGCAAGCCTAGCCACAAACCACGTTGGCTCAACGATGTTCTCACACTCTGCAGAAAAGGTTGTGCAGTTAATACTGCATTTACTGGTTGGCTTTGACTGTTCAGTGCCTTATTGTGTAATAGATGTAAAGCAATGTTATCTGACAGACAGCCAAATGCAACCTGAAGAGATGTTTCTAACTGCATTTCATGTTCATCCTGTACTATAAGAGAGCAAGACACTGGCGGTGGGGTCAGAGCAGTTACAAATCTTCCAGATGACAAGGCCCCCTAGGCAGAGCATCCCCACTATAACTATTCCTTGGGAACACACCGCCAAAATATGCTTCCACATGGTCTCCTCCATGTCTGCCTACCTGCTATAGGTAGATTTGTCTTCTTTTGTTTTTTCAGACTGAACGAAATGAGGACAGCGGATGCCTTCTGCTTGCAGTGAGGTCAGGCTTTGGCGAGCAAAGCAGATCAGTGTGTGTAAATGTGTGGAGCATATAGGAATCGGTGTGAAGGTGAATCTGTGTCTTCCCGCTGCTTTGGATGGCCCACAGAGACAGCTACATGTCCTCATTTCCTGAAGCATATAGCCGCTGGCCCCTGACCAGTCAGTTGTGTGCTGCTCCAGTGAAAACAACTCACCCGCTTGGGAAAATACACACAGACACAGTCAATACCGCAGGATGAACTGGCCCAGATATTTTTAGCGCGCTTTATGTTGGGTGAATGAACCTAAAGGTACATACCTTACAGCAAGACAGTGTAATATGGAATATACCAGACACACACTGTGTGATTTTGGCCTGTCTCAAAGCCCATTTCACATCAAATCAAATCACGTTTACTGTCACATCACATATAACACAGTTGTGAAGGAGAGTGAAAATCTTAGTCCCTAGCAGTATTTAAATACAAAAACATTTTACACAGATTACATGCACAATAATATACCCCAGTGTTGCACCATTGAGGAGGTTCAGTGCAGTGAATGTCTCGTTCCATGTGTGGAAAATGGCTCCAAAGCAGATGTTAATGATTGGCTAAATGGAGTGACTGCATTTGTGCGTCCCAAAAATCATAGCGTGAAGGAAGAGCTAATTCTGCAGGTGTATGGAAGCATACGATCGTACGTGCCTACCAACAGTGGCTAAAATCCCAGTCTGTAGGTTATTCTCCATCGAATATTGATGTAGCTTACCTACATCCTGAAGCTTGTTTAGTCCATGTGAAAGCAAGTCACAGCTGATTTTGGTGCTCATGGAGGTATTACACTGTTAGGTATGCTTCAGTCCAAGATGACTTTTTTTTTGGTCCAGTTTACACACAGAATACACATTTCCGTATATGCACTCTGGTGAGTATGATGTATATGAAAGAAATAACAAACAGATGCAGCATACAGGCCAATGGGTCTGAATTTTAGCTTGCTCAACCTTGATGCCCATTTAACATCCTATAACTGAGAGTTTGGATAACTGGATGGATTTCTAACGTCTGAAATTGTGATTATCTTGGAGCATGATCAGATCTCAAAAACCGACCTTCCAAAGCCCTATGTAATGCACTTACACCACTACGCATTAACTTTTGACCAAACCCGGTCATACCCAGTATACGTGAATTTAACTCTGACTAGAATTGACATTAATATGATAATTATTTAATTGGCCATTGTAAAATTGGCTGTAGAGACACCTAATTTTCCTATGCATACCCAGGTTACAGAATGTGGCACAAGTTAGCAAAGCTGCTGAAGAACGGTCTCTCATTTTTTTCTCTCAGCGTTGAATGAAACCTCTTTGTTTGAAACTGCTGATAGCATAAGCTGAGCATTTCCATACAGTGTGAACATAGAAATCACAGGCTTTGGCTTTTGGACCTAAGGGTAATCCAAACATGCAGTGTGAATTCTCAGTAGGGAAATAAAAGGAAATTCAGCCAGGAGGACTCCAATGCAACCTCACTTACAGGGGTTGGACAATGAAACTGAAACACCTGTCATTTTAGTGTGGGAGGTTTCATGGCAAAATTGGACCAGCCTGGTGGCCAATCTTCATTGATTGCACATTGCACCAGTAAGAGCAGAGTGTGAAGGTTCAGTTAGCAGGTAAGAGCACAGTTCTGCTCAAAATACTGCAATGCACACAACATTATGGGTGACATACCAGAGTTCAAAAGAGGACAAATTGTTGGTGCACGTCTTGCTGGCGCATCTGTGACCAAGACAGCAAGTCTTTGTGATGTATCAAGGGCCACGGTATCCAGGGTAATGTCAGCATACCACCAAGAAGGACGAACCTCCACCAGCATCACGTAGTGACCTGGCCACTATCCTGCAAGAAGAATGGCTTAAAGTCCCTCTGACCACTGTGCAGGACGCAGTATATGTCATTCCCAAGACCAACTGACGCTGTATTGGCCGCAAAAGGAGGCCCTACACCATACTAATAAATGATTGTGCTCTAAAACCAGGTGTTTCAGTTTCATTGTCCAACCCCTGTATTCATTCATCACTTTGGCCAATTGCAGCCTGCCACTTGTCCTTATAAGAATTCGATCTATTTCCCATTCTGCTGCTTTAAGATGCTGATGTTTCAATGTTCTCCTTCTTCCTCCCAACCCCACCACCGGTTTGGTCCCTGGTCCTGTTGTCCAGGGAGTAGGCTCCCCTGCTGATCGTACGAGCTCATAAGGTGATTTATTTTTTCCTCTGGTGAGCTTACTTCTCATAATGATGCAACCAGTATGCTGCTTAATGAAACACTAAAAAAACATTATGTGACAATCATAACTTAAAATAACAACTTCAGATTCATTCTGATGTACCCTGATGTATAATGGGGAGAATGCCGTTGGGCCTGTATGAGTGCTATGCAGCTTTGGAAAAGACCTCTCAGAGGACTGTATAACACTTTATGACACCACGTCACCCAACAACAGCTATGGGTTTTCAACGAGCGATTGGATGTAGCATGAATATAATGGCAGAGGCTGTAAAGGGACCTGCTGTAAAGGAAAACAGACTGGGCGTGCAAGAGGCTAGCTTTCAGACATTCGCGAGAGCTAAAAGGCATAAATGTATCCCATACTGTCTCTGGGCTAACAGTAAAACAATGAAAAACCCATAGCAGAGTCTCTATCCCTGACAATGTTATTTATGAATGATTGCAATGTAACTGTAATCTTATCTGTGTCATCTCTGAATGGCAAAAATGATCTAACCTCATTCCCTGTTCAGGCCGACATGCAAAGAAATACATCAATCTCATACCAAAAAGCTTGGTCAGTCTTGTCCATCTCTGACCAAATCTAGCTTTGTAAGTTTAAACCATCTCTAATACAATCCTGTAATGTTACTCTACCTTGTAAGACCCCATGATCCTTTCTCTCATGGTGCTGTCTATTGTTTGATTGAATTCCGTACAAGCATCCAGATGTTACAGATGATGGTCCGGATTAAAATGATCAATATATAGAACTAATTGAAATCGTGTGGGCAGTTTGTAGTGGCTATTTTTCTTGCCTGACAGGCGAACTTGCCAAGGAGCATTAGATTCACTGTCCCTCAGCTTGTCAAAAGGTGAACTTGTACAGCTAGCTGTCCATGATGGGGGGTGAAGGCACAGTTTGTATGGATGAGAGTGTAAGAACCCCAAGCTCTTACATAATGCTGCTTTATAAGATCCCAAGGGGGAATTAGAGTGTTATAGCAGCTTACATAACGGTGAGATACATAGTACACATAGAAGCTACAACAGTAATAAAGCAAAAAATGATAGAGAATAAATAAAATTAAATAAAATATATAAAAATAAAATTAATAATAATAAAATAATAATAAAAATAAAAATAAAATGAAATATAAAGATGTAAGAGAATACAATAAAATGGAGATGTGGTTGTTCATAAAGTGCAAAAGTATAAGATATAGCAAGATGTATGGGGGACATGTACTAAGGGAGGTACTAAGTACTGACAGTCTACTAACTCCTTACAGTGTCTATGAAGAATCTCCAAGCAAATGAGCACAACTTTGTAATTACATTTGCATTTAAGACATTTAGATGACTCTCTTATCCAGAGCAACTTGCAACCGTGCATGAGCCCAGACGCTGCCTAAACAGAAAGAAGAATATAGAGTTATAGCATACAGCAGAAGTGCTCTACCCAGCAATCCCAACACAGCATTCATACCTAGAGGGAAGAAACGTTAGGCCCAGTATAAGTGCCAAAACAAAGCATTTCAATTTACAGTATATATATATCAATAAGTACTCACTTAGGGGCCTTACAAAGAGGCGGGTC
Organism: Prochilodus magdalenae; assembly: GCA_024036415.1. Taxonomy (NCBI): domain Eukaryota; kingdom Metazoa; phylum Chordata; class Actinopteri; order Characiformes; family Prochilodontidae; genus Prochilodus; species Prochilodus magdalenae. The sequence goes on from JAMWET010000300.1 coordinate 524,595, forward strand.
TTTAGTCTGCATATTACCCTATTATTACCATTCATATACCCTGTTATATATATTACCATATGACCAGCCCAGTGTAACCACGATACTCACATGCTCACATGCTTCTTATAAGTAAACCTGTTGTTTTTACCTATTTGTTTTCCTACGTTTTTGGCTTAGTAAATGATGACAAGAATAAAGTTTTTCCTGGTGAAACACATGCACAGTTCTGTGCCGAGTGCTCGAGGAAAACAACTTATAGTTTCAGTTTAATAAAACTTTTATGCTAGTGCAAGAAACAACAATAACAACAACAAAAATTAGAAATGTCTACCATACTGTAACACTACTGAAACTGCAGTTCTGGAGCTAATGGTGCATATTATACATTTGCGTTTGTGCACTACTGTCTAGTAATCAAACTTTATAGGCCTGCAATAATAAAAATGAAGCTTGCTAAAAGGATCATCCTGTAATTGATATACAGCCTTTACATCAGTTGGAGATTTTTTTTGTTTTGTAAAATCACTTTATATTTAGTTGATATTTCTTATATGGACCTTTTACACTTGTTTAGTGATTTAGTAAGCCATATCACCACAGTTATCTTTTATAAATAGGGTGAATAGGGTAAATTTTATAGGCTAAAAAATCTGCTATCTGGACATAGGATATTTTCCTTTGCAAGATATCATGCTTTGCACCAATATGGGTTCTTCTGTTGCTCTGACACTGTGATATATGAGCAAATAAAAGTTTCTTATATCTAGTTGATATATTTTAAAACCTCATTTTACCACTTTCAATGAAATACAGGATTTAAATTACTTGCACATCATTGCATTCTGTTATTATCTACATTTTGCATCCTGAACCCATTTAGCTACATCACATACAAAATAAGAAAACATGTGCCTTGACAAGGAGCGCCCAAACTTTTGCATACGACTGTATAGCACATTACCATGTGGGTGGTGGAACATTTTCTGATCATTCCTGATCTTTGTTGTAGCCCCCACTTCACCAAAACTGAAATAAATCATGTTATTCTTCATCTTTCCTTTCATTAACCTCATAAATCACTTCCAAGTCACTTCCTGAAGGTGCTTCAGATGATTCATGCACTTTAGAGAAATTCACACATTCAAAGAGGAATTAATTAAGAACACCAAAGAGCCGCCATGAATATTGAACAGTAGCCTGATGACCATTATATTTCATAGTCAGCCATCGCCTTAGAAGTGTCCAAAGGCTGTGCCTTGTCCAGTGTCTCTTACTGCAGGATGAGGCTCTGCTACTTTTATCACAATGCCAAATCCAGCTTTCAATAAAATCACTCCATCGACTTTAGATTAAAAAGAAGTGCTGCCCATGTGGAATGCTTCACCAGCCTTTTCTGTTTTCACACAGCAAAGCATATTTAAAAGAGTGGAGACGGATGAATAGACTTGGTCTAATAATTTAATAGAGCAGTGCAGATACCGCACCTGCACACTCGACAGGTACACTATATTGCCAAAAGCATTGACTCATCTGCTTTCACATGCATTTGAACTTGAGTGACATCACATTCCTAATCCATAGTATTTAATATGAGGTCAGCCCTTTAACTCTTATAGGAAGGCTTTCCACAAGGTTTAGGAATTGTTTATGGGAATTTTTGACCATTCGTCCAAAAGCGCATTTGTAAAGTCAGACAGTGATGTTGAACAAGAAGGCCTGGCTCTCAGTCTCCGCTCTAATTCATCTATCGGGTTGAGGTCAGGACAGGCAGGTTAAGTTCTTACACACCAAACTCACTCATTCATGTCTTTATGGAGCTGCTTTGTGCACTGGTGCACAGTCATGTTGGAATAAGAAGGGGCTATCACTAGAGAGCGTGCTTAACACCACTGCATTCACCGCTTTGCATTGCCCTTGGTGATGTAAGACATGGATACAACCGCTTAATCATGGAAACCTATTTCATGAAGCTCTACACACTGTTCCTGAGCTAATCTGAAGGCCACATGAAGTTCAGAGGTCTCTGCACACCATGCACCTCAGTACCCGCTAACCCCACTCTGGCCTACCACTTAGTGTCTGAGTTACTGTCCTTCCCCATCACTCCCACTGTGTTATAATACCACTCACAGTTGACTGTGGAATATTTAGTAGTGAGGAAATTTCATGACTGGACTTGCACAGGTGGCCTCCTACTATGGTACTACTTATTCACTGAGCTCCTGAGAACGACCCATTCTTTCACAAATGGGGTTGTAGAAGCAGTCTGCATGCCTTGGTGCTTTTTACACTTGTGGCCATGGAAGTGACTGGAACACCTAGATTTAATTATTTGGATGGGTGAGTGAATACTTTTGGCAATATAGTGTATCACAGCTGTCTTCCACTACTAACATTTTTAACCTCTGGGTTCACTATAAGTTTTCCTGGGGGGGGGGGGGGGGGGAGTTTTAAATATAACTTACAATTAATATACGTATGATATACATTTAAAAAGCATTAAAATTGGAATGTGTTATTGTGAATGCGGAGCTACACCATGTAAGACTTTGGGATTTGGAGACCTCTCTGGTGAAAATTTGTAATTGCAAACAACGAGCAGAATAACAAGATCCAAAGAGGACAATTCAAAGAGAAGCTCAAAGCTTGGGTGAAGGACGTGTCTTCTTAGGATATACTGGCTCCTTGATCTCACCCGCTGTGGATGAAGCTACAGTGTGAGAGACTTTTTATTCTGTCAGTTCATTACAGAACACAGACTGTCTCAGCTCTCTCTCTCCCTCTCTCTCTCTCTCTCTCTTTCAACCTCTCTGACTGCCTTTGATCGTGTTTGTATGTACTGTATATTTAATTGTATGAGTCAAGCTGGCCTCTCCTTTCAGTATAGTACAGTGTTAGCTGTACAGTATACAATATAAAGTAATCAGAAGTGTGATTGAGTCATGCGTATATATATATATATATTCACCCTGCTCTATTTCTGAGCATATGAAATAGCCTGTGCATGTACAGACACTAGGACGTTTGTGTCCAAACAACAATTGCGAGATATGTTCATAGTTAACAAGGACCATAAGCTGTAAACCAGTACAGATCCCGCTGTCTACTTATGACCCTGGTCACTTGACAGGGGCTTCTGATCTGTTTGCCCAGATGGTCAGCTGTGCAGAGTCCAAGACTGGGCTTAAAAGGACATTCCACCAGTATCTCAAAATTTCTAAATAATTCAGTGGTGCAGAAACAAGGTCATCCCGAGTGGTCTGATGTGAAATGCTGCACTGTAGAAAAGCTCACTGACCCTGTTGTCTTTACAGTGGTGGTGGTAATAGGATCCAGGGGTCACTATGTCTACAACACAAATACAGCCATTTCATTTACCACCCAAACTCACCAGTGAACCTACATGTGTCTTCTGAGTTTATAGGGTTTATGTTGGTAATGGTGAAACACTATTAAATCCAAACAAATACAGATTATTATACAGCAGTTTGATGTATCTCTCCTGTCTGCATGCACTTTAAAATGCTAGGTCATAACTTTTCCCTTTTTAAAAGTGCAGATTTTAATTAATAAAGCCCTCCAGCTTTGGAATACATTTCCAGGCAGTGTTCGGGACTCAGATACAGCCCCGATCTTCAAGTCTAGGCCGAAAACCTACCTGTTCAGTCGAGTCTTTGGTAATTAGCTTCCTGGCTAACAGTCTGAGCTAACTGTCTGCATGTTATTCTTTGCTGGAGCTGAGCTACTGCCCAAACTAGGTGTTCTAATGCTGAGCTACTGCCCATCCTGTGCGCGATGATGCTGCCGCTTCATCTGCCCCGGCTGGGTGCCACTGCCTGCCTGCATTGCTGACCAGTTTGCCTACCATGAAGCTTCTCCTTGTCTTGTGCTATGAGAGGACCTCACCTGCATTCTGCACACCCATTTGAAGATCCTGCTCTGTAATTACAGACTAATCAGACATGTTTCCTCTGCCACTTCTCTTTCCTTTCTAATATACTATCATTATAGTCTAACAGTCTAACAGTTATTAATAGTTATCCTGTCACTGTCACCCTTGGTTTACTCAAGGGTGGCCTGGACCCTTGCCTTGCTTTACCTAACAAACCACAACAAACAGAAGCACATGACAGAGGACAACAAAAAGCACATGGAAGTAACAGAAGAGAAACAGAGACAGAAACAGAGAAGTACAGATTTTAACTAACATCACTTGACTGCTTACAGTAGCCTAGAATTTCCTTACATGTGATGAAAGGGATTGGATTTGGTTGGAAAGGCTTTATGACTGAAAGCCCTAAAGGCAAACTTTTCCTGTGTGCTAGTGACGGAGCGAATCCTCTGCTCAAGCTTGCTTCAGTTAACACTAACTTGCGCTTGCGATGGCTTCACACAGCTGATGTGCCCTGTCCCTTAGTTTCGCTAAATGAATAATTCAGCAGCATTTGAAGCCCTATGAAGACTGGAGGAACTGCTGTCTCGAGGCAAATGAGAACGCAGTTAAACTACCGATTCAGATGGCCCCCCAGACCCCAGTATAGTCAGCCTGTAGAGCAGACTCAGCAGATTCCAGCCTTTTCTCCGGTTTCCTCATATGACAAAGATATGAAGGTAGCAATGGCAGCATTGTCCCATTCTGCATACTGTTGTCACTGTCCAGTGAAAACCATGTATCTCAATTTTGGTTGATTTTCACATTTTTATGCATCATTTGAACACAACAGCTGCTGTTTACACTGTATGGAAATTTCATGACGAGTGGTCCAACACATGGCTTGGAAATAAAGTCTGGTTCCACTGACTTACATTAACATTAAATGAGGTTTTTGACCTCTCCTGTAAAGTAGCCGTTTTGGAGATACTTCTTTGTCTTTGGACAGTAATGATGTGGTCTTTATATCAAATCTATATGACCACATCCCTGTTTACACTTGGTCCATCAATCTATTCTGCGGCATTTCAAACCATGTCATCTATCTGAGCACACTGGCAGGATCAGAAACTCTAAGGGATTTAAATAGATTGTTTATCTGGCAGCCTTACATATCCTTGTGACTCAGTATATACTTCTATAGACTGCTATGTAACAATTGGGTTGAGGCAGGATGCAAGCGCACAGTGGTTTTATTGGCTTTAGTCCGGGTAACAGGGTTCAAAACACAGGTGGGTACGACTAAAGACATGTCCATAAAGTGAAAGCAGAAACAAAACCAGGGACAAGAACTACAGATGAAGACAAACACTATAAAACAAAAAGATCAAGTACAGAAAGGAAACATGGCAAAACACTCAGAACTCACGAAGGTACAACAGACCAGCACTAACACACTGAAGCGGAAAATAACAGAGACTTGTGCTTAAAAGCAAACAGGACACTGGGGCAAACAAAGGGGTCTTAATAACAAGTCCCAAATGTAACAGACATGTGCTAATGGGGACTGAGAGGGCGGAGCAGGAAGCAGGAAGAGCTGTGCTATGACGAAGTAACCAGAGGGGGCGTTGTGAGACATGAACGAGGACATGCAGACAGATAGACAGACAGAGATGTAACATGTTATGTTCGTACTACATTATGTACTCTGTGTGTATCAAATACATGTATTCTTATTAAGGATACTGGAGTCAATATTAACTGCTGTTCCACAGTTCTGTCGTTTGCCCTAGTACTACCTGCTGTATGTATCTTCTGCTCCTATGTCTTTTAGACTTTTTCATTTATATACATACATTTCTTGTTTTTATGTGCATATCTATTTTCCCTCTAGTCTTTTTTGTGCTTGTTTATTTAGTAATATTTGTATTGTAATTGTTAAAACTTGTAGTCCAGGAGCTAGTGCAGTTTAAAAACTTCACTGTACAGTGAAACTGCTTTTTCTCTGTGCATAAAACATATTAATATTTACATTATCGTTTCTGTTTTTATTCGTTAAGGAATTTAGTTTTTGTCCTGAAAAGCCGGTCATCAACTGTATCATAATTTTCAATAATTACATAACAGCACTGGAATGGTCAGGAAACTAGAGAATACGAAGCTGACCTCAGCTTTGTGTGTTCATGAGGAGCAAGAAGTGCACGCCTTATCTGTGGATAGCTACAAGCAGCATTTAAATTCAACACTGCACAAAATGATAAATTGGCAAGTAAAATCTTGTATCCAGTTTATATATCTTAAAATCTCATTTCTTCAATAAAAACACATTTCTGTGCCCCTTCACAAAAAACATTAGACTTACAAAAATTCGACTTAGACTAAATTACTTAAAACAAGTAGAATTAATCTGAAAATAAGTTAGATAATCTTAAAATTAGATTCAAATGAAAAGTTAAAGATCTATCATCTAGATATAAGATTATTTTACTTGCCTAGATCTCATTTTTCCATTGAAATGCTGAACTGGTCAATAGGAGGCCAGTTCCAGCCTCTTCATGACCGCAGGTGATGGTATGCAAGAAATTATTTAATGGTCAGTTTTTAGTTTCCTGTTTTATTGTAGCAAAGACTTTAGAAGTTTGGCTCAGAGTGCACCGCCTTCCACTCAGAGCTGCAGAAATCTAACCATCTGATTTACTCGGGGACTGTCTGGACACCCAACTGAGAATGATAGTGACCCCTACTGTCCCGTCTCGGGGGAATGCATTACCCCTGGTTTCACATGACAGGCTTCGGGGCTGTGGAGTCTCAGAAGTGTGCTCAGTGAAAGGTAAGAAAAATCAGGACCTCCTAAAGGGACAGAACGAGTCTCTGTTCTGCCTTAGCCTACAACACAAAATACTGAGGAAATACACCCACCGGCCACTTCATTAGGTACACCTCCACATCAGTGTCCATTTGATCAGCTCACTGACCATATAGAAGCACTTTGTAGTTCTACAATTACAGACTGTAGTCCATCTGTGTGCTGGTGTGAGTGGATCACAGCAGTGCTGCTGGACACCTCAGTCTTACTGCTGGCCTGAGGATCATCCACCAACCAAAACCATCCAGCCAACAGCATCCTGCTGGCAGCATTCTGTGACCACAGATGGGACTACAGGGTGGTCAACACAAACTGTGCAGCAGCAGATGAGCTATCGTCCCTGACTATGCATCTGTAAGGTGGACCAGCAAGGTAGGAGTGTCAAATAGAGTGGACAGTAAGTGGACACAGTGTTTAGACCTCACAGCAGCACTACTGTGTCTGATCCACTCACACCAGCACAACACACACTAACACACCACCACCACATCAGTGTCAGTGCAGTGCTGAAAATAATCCACCACCCACATAATACCTGCTCTGTGGTGGTCCTGTGGGGGTCCTTAACATTGTAGAACAATGTAAAAGGGGTAAAAGAGTAAAAAGAGCAAAAGGGGGATGAATAAAAACCCATTTACACAGCAGAGACAGGGAAAAATAAATGTTTATATATAACTTATTATTCTCACTCACTCATTCAATCTTCTGGGCTGCTTGTTCTCCTGGGTTACACAGGGGGTGTGGCGCTGGATCCCTACTCACTGCGCTAGTGCTTATTGCGTGAAAGGTACAAAACACACTGGACAGGCCACCAGTCCATCGTAGGGCAGACACACAGGCATCCACATACACACCTGGGGGGCAGTTAGGCTTCTCCAGTTCCCTTGACAGCATGACTGTGGGAGGAAGCCATGCCAACACACGGAGAACATGTAAACTCCACATATAGAGGACCCTGGCCGGGGAGTCCAGTGCAGACTCTTCTTGCTGTGAGGTGACAGTGCTACCTACTCCATGACAGGACGGCCCTGTAGCTCGTTACTTTTCTTTAATTAATCCACTGGGTGTAAATAGATCATAACTTAATCCCTGTAAATATATTTTATAAGTAATTCATTTCATTTTATTTATTTATTTATTTTGCTGTGTGATCAAAGTGAGCAAAAGAATTCAGTCAAACAGTTCATATATGCTAAAAATTAAACACTCTCTATCATACACACTTGTTTAGCAGCTTTTTATGAGATTATAAGTTTTCATGTAAGATTTCGTAATGCAGTCTGTATCGTTCAAACACAGTGATATCGAATATATATTATAGATTGCTTTACTTGAAGTTTTTACTGAGCTGGGAGGAACTGCGTAGTTGTGGTGCATCAGTGAGCTGCAACTGGGGACAAAGTACTCTAAAGCTTGACTGGCTTGTTTCTCCTAGGAATTTAAAATTGTTTATTGTAATCTTTTTACTTTTTTTTGTAAATGTTTTTATTTCATTCTTATCTTTACTTTACCAAATCTTAGTTCTTAAATCTGCCTGTTTATGTTTAGTTCAATATTTTATTTTTTATATCAATTTCGATATTTATATATAGTTATATATAATTTTTATCAAAACTTTTATCATCTTAGTTTATAGTTATTTTCAACTGCTCTTTTATGTTTAATTATTTTTTTTATTTTCTATTTTATTCTATTTTATCTCAACTTTGGAATCTAGTTACATATTTTTTTTTCTTTTTATTTCATCTCTGACTTGGAATTGTGTTTTATCAATCTTAATTATTATTATTTTTTTTTACCCTCCTTGTAACTCTCAGCCACACTGTACAGGATCCCCACTCAGTGTGAACCCCAGGCTTAAATAAAGAATGATGATGACATAACCAGATCTTATCTAAATCTGTATGCGGTGACCAGGCCACATCAGCTGGATCAGTTTCAGTGTCAGCACTGGATTGCCTCTCACCTCATTAAGTTAGACAGTGTGTCTTACAATTGAATTACTGTTTGTTTGCTTCCACTTATTGCTGAAATATGATCTTGCAACCAAACAGAGACTGCTGGAGCGTTTCTCTGTGCATCTCAGGTGTGTGAAATGTCTTTCTGTACCATAACAGCATCAGTTTAACCCGAGGCTTCAGCAAATGTGTCCAGTTGTATTCAGCTGATGTTTGTTTCTTATGACCCCTGCATTACCTTTTGCTTGTATGTGTGGAACTGAGAGCTCCAGCACCATGATACACTCCGGCTGCGGTGGAGTCCAGCCCTACTTATGATGGTATGTTACTACTCCACTGCCAATAAATGTGCAATGCAATAAGCATGTAAATAACCACTGAGCACTGTTACGCAGCCGTTTGTAGTCTTCCGTTCTATAACACCATAACTGTTGGAAGGTTCTGAGTTAAAGACTGACACTTTAACACATCGTAATGGCATACTTAGTGTGTCAGAGTTCGTTGATAAACTGCTAAATGGACATGTATTTACCAGCAGCACTGAACACTGTGTTAAGATACTGTTTGTAGCCTTGCAGTAACATTGTAAACTTTTAGAAGGGGCTCAGTTAAAGACTGACACTTTAACACATTGTAATGGCACACTTTGATTCACCATTGATTTGCTTGTTAACAGTTTGATTTATATTCAGCACGCTTAGCAGTTACTCCTACAGTAGCCATGCTAACGGCAAGGCTTAGGCAGGTTGCTTTCAAAGCGTTCTGATTACTGATGACCTGATTGGAGTTCAGGGCTAATCAGGAAAGTAAAGCAATGCATCACACAACCTGAACAGCCTTCTCTAATTGCCACCTGCCTGTTTTTAAACAACATTTAAAAGTCATGTATCTGAATTTTATGGAAGCATATCAGCACCATATTAAAATGTAAATGTAATATGCCATTCAATAACTCCATTTCCATTCACCATTTGGTGCATTCATATTAGAATTCCGGTAACACTTCATACTACGTGTTGACTAAGCAACATGAAGAAATGCATTAGCTAAGGACTAGCATAGCAGTATGCTTAACTAATGTTGCGTACACATGTAACAACTGCATATTTACATGTTAATTACACATGTAACAGTTATTACATGTTTAATCACCATTAGTTAAGCATAGTTAGTGCATTACTTTGCGTTAATTAAGTGTGTTGATACTTAATTTAAACAACTGACCAAGTACATCATCTGCTGGACCGTAGTTTAATTATACACCACAGTCTCTTCCCCATACATGTACAATAATACTGTTGCACTACCTTAACACTACTACCTCTACCTCAACACTACTGCCTACTGTTTCTAAAGAATGTGTAAACTGTGTATTATTTGTATTTGGTTTATTGCATGTATATTGTGTAGATTGTATACTGTAATTATATGTATTTCTTGTGTACATGGGGAGTCATTGTGTATATCAGTACTGTCAGTACTAGAGAGATACAAACTGCTGAAACCAAATTCCTTGTGTATGTCAGCATATTTGGCCAATAAACCTGATTCTGATTTTGATTATCTTAAATTTAGTATCTCCAATTTACCTGACAGCATGTATTTTGTGGATTGTGGATATGCGAACAGTGTACACCTAATATACAATATGCAAAACAGATACAGTCAACAAACAATATACCCTGTATATACAGCATACAATCAAATATGAGACTACATGTAATTTACAGACAAAGCAGTAATGTGCATGTATAGGGATTAAAACTGGGATTATATGGTATGTAAAGGAAGCAGGGTGACATGACAGGAGAAGAGAGAAGTAGCTTTGGTCCAGCTGATGATAATACTGATCAGCTATTCATTAGGCTGATGGAATGAGTAAAGAAGCTGCTCCTGTGTCTGGTAGTCCTAGCGTAGAGGCGTATAGGGTTCTGCCAGAGGGAAGGAGTTGAAAAAGGCTGTCCAGGGTTGCGAGGAATCTGTGATGACTTTTCCTGTCCGTTTCTTGGTTCTCGAAGTGTAGTACAAGTCCTGCAGGCAGTGGAGCGCCGATGATTTCTTCAGCTGTCTTTACTGTTCATTGCAATTTCCTTCTGTCCTGTTTCGTGGCCACTCCAATCCAGATAGTGATAGACGTGCGCAGGACGAATTCAATGACTGTGTTATAAGACTGGGTCAGCAGTTCCTGTGGAAGACAAAACTTCTCCAGTTGCCAAAGAAAGTATATCCTCTGCTGGCTGGGCCTTTTTGAGAATAGAGTTAAAGTTGGCCTCCTACTTTAGGTGTTGGGAAATGGTTGTGGTATATTGTGAGGAAGAGGAGTGTTGAGGGGAGTCTCCTAAAGTCCCCACTCACCTCTACAGTCTTAAGCGTACTCAGCTCTAGGTTGTTCATATTCACTCATTTTTTTTTCCTGTTTCACCTTAAGAATCTACTGTTAACTGCTGAACCATTCAAAGCAGAATGGGAAGCTGGTGAATAGGAAGCTCAATCTTGCTAATTCTCAGAGGTATCCCATCACTGATAGACCTGAGCCTAGCACTTCTTTCTCAGATTTTGTTTTTCAGATCTTCTCTATGGCCTATCTCTAGGCCATCTTTGGGGTATTGTGTGGTTGTGTCTAAGTCACTTTGTTTAATTCCCATTCACAGAGCAATGGCTGTACTTTGTTTGCTATATGTTTGGTTGTCTTACAGAGCTTGATAACTGGGGTTTAAACACAGTCAGAGATGTTATTAATGATGACATCAGTCACTAGTTAAGATACAAATGGGAAAGGTCACAGCATGATTTTAGCCAGATTTATTGGTTGGTCTGAATCTGGCCTGGTATTGCTGTGAATAACCACCAGCTGTGTTGCAATGATGGCGACCAAGAACACTGACTTTGTTGATTTAACTACAGTACCCAGCATTTACAATAACTATAAACAATATAAGATACTGTACACTGTGTACAGCACAAGCTCACCAGAAAAAAAAACTGATTCAACTTGAGTATTTAAGGTGGTAGTAACTTCAGGCTCTTCAGGCCTGCAGATGGTGCTGCACAAAGATGATGGGGTTATAAATTAGTGAATTCAGATTGAGGTTGAGTTCCATGTGTGGAAACCAAAGCATACGTTAATGTTTGGCTAAAAGGAGTGATTGCATTTGGGCTTGCCAGAAAGCATAGTATGAAAGCAGCTGAATTTGCAGGTTCAGCTACTTCAGAGTTCAGAGTGGTTGGTGTAGATCAGCGGATAACACCACTACTCACCAGGGAGCCACCACCACACGTGGGAGACTGGGGTTTGAATCCTGGTCTGGGTGACTATGCGGTGCTACACCAATAAGAGTCCTTGGGCAAGACTCCTAACACTACACCGGCCTACCTGTAATATGATTAACCTTGTAAGTCGCTCTGGATAAGAGCATCAGCTAAATGCCGTAAATGTAAATGTGTATGAAGGTGTACGGTCATACAGGTCTGTATCCCAGGGACGGCATCCACCAAATCTGACCCAGCTGCTCGGTTCTTTGATGCAAGAGTGTCTGAACATTAATTCAACTTGTCCAGTAAATGCCAAATCGAATTACAGCTGTTATTGGTATTTGTGAAGGTATTGCACACTACTAGATATGTTTCAGTCAAAGGTGACTAATTTTTTGCCTGAATAGAAATGAAAAATTAGAATGCAGCAAGAATCACTTTAGAACCGCATGTTGTTGCAAGGTGCATAGAGATTCCTACCCTGAGACGCTTCATTCTATATAATCTAGTGGTTTTCTTTAAGTCTTTCAGAGTATTTCAGTTACTCATTGTTTCCTGTTCCGTGCGGTCCATTCCCTTGCCCTCCCGGACTGGCTAATGCTCATTAAAACGAGAGAATGACCTCAAGAATCATTTTGACGAATGCATCCGAGCATGACAGAGAAGTGAAAGGAAGAGGAATGAAGGGGGTGAGCACAGTTCAGGACAGCTAGAGAGAGAAGACAGAACGAGGGAGAGATAGAAATAGGCACGCAGAAGGAAAGACGGATGGACGGGGACAGATTTTTCAAGGTTGAGGGAACTGACATCCTGAGAGAGAGCGAGAACGGCCTCTGCGTGCTCTCCGTCTTTATTCAGGCCGCCCTGTTCTGCAGCGTCACTGATAACGCACTCGCATACATCCACTTCTCAGTGTGCTGAGCTGAAAGCACTATTCATCAGAAACCCCTCTGCTAAAGTGCCCTTTGTTAACTGCTTGCACTGTGGACTTATTATTCAGTTATTACTCTTTAAGCATCCATTTGGTAGAAAACTGAATTTTACTCGCTTAGTTTGGGATAAATAGGTGGCAGAATAGCTTCAAAGCTTCACTCTATAGTAACGGAAAGCCCACAAGTGGTAATTAAGCATTAACATGTGGGATTGCAGTGCTATTGGGAAGGAAGGTAAACCAGGAACAATAAATGATGATAGATTGAGACCGGTATGGACAATATTTATTGAGCTATACATACCGAAGAAGTGTCTCTCAGTATGGCATTGGGCCACCATGTTTGCCTACGCAACATGCCAGACGCCTCAGCATTGAGTTGTAGAGTTCCTAATGGTATCCTGTGATAATCCATCCCATGCAGCTTAAATATTCCTACACAGTTCCTGCACATTTTGTGGTAAAGGTGGAGGCAGAATAACAAAAGACCTTCTGAACGTGTGACAACAGTGACGAGATAACCTGGCTTGCAATCCAACCAAAGTTGGAAGCCTGCAGATGTACAGGTGGTTTTGGTACATGTCCATGTACAGAACTTTTTAAGGGATTAGGGGTTTAAACTATAGATAGTAGATTTTTATTTTTCCCCAATCCCTCTGCGTCTTAATTCATACACACCCCCTCCGGCATCCCACGGGTGGTAGTGAATGAATTTGCTAAAGTGGTCCAGGAATGCAGACTTGGCACTGGCTACAGAAGGAGAGCCCGTCCTCTTGACAGGAACGGAGAAAAGTGGCTGGAAGAAGTTGGTAAATGACCCTGAATCTGACGTCAGCAGATTCCCTCGGTGCTCACAAGGGCAGGGATAAGAATACAGCGCTGCTGAGGGTGCAGTCCCGGTGATTGGAAAGATTTCACCAGTGGTGTTTGGCTGTTCTCCACATCATGCTCTCCTTATAGGAAGACTAAACACAGGAAGTCTAATGAACTCCTCAAACGACAGGTTTATTAATAATGTTATTAATTTTTCCATTTCTCGCAAACGTTTATCTAACACAGTGAAATGGCCACTAGGGGGCCTGCAGAAGAAGATCAAAAGTCAACTATATAGGTGCACATTTACAGACTGTAGAACATCAATTTCTTCACAACTTCAAAGCCCTTCACTAACCTGATTCATCATGGGTCAGTTCTGCCCACAGGTCTGCCATTGCCTAGATATTACATTCATCCCCCAAAAAATAGGTGCACAATAGTTGCACCCTGAAGGAGTGAACTGACAGGAATAAGACTTGGTGGATAGGTTTGACATTGTGAGACAGTTTCACGCTCAACCGTGTATGTGACATATGCAAGGATGGGCCTTATCTCTGTACCTGACTGACCCAACAGCCACGATTGCAGACATTCCATGAGCAGCAATGACCTCCATGAGTCATCCTGTTAGTGCCAGCACCACTGGGCACGGGCCTACATGCACACTGACTGTTACAACAACTGTCCTTAACACCACATCAGTTTATTGTTTATCTTCCTTCCCACTAGCATCTTACACTTCCTTCTGGGTGCAACAATGCCTTTAATGATGAGCAGATTTAAGAGATGGGACATGCTAGAGTTTTTACACACATGCTAGATTGGGAATAGGCCACCGCCTAAACATATCAAGCCAAGAACAGTCAGAAAATGACTACTGATGAAGGATTAGAGGATGGTTAACACTAAATGTGCATCCACAGGTAAGCTGCGGTCTCTGTACACCAGCAAACCAGTGGTGTTATTGCTGCTTAGGTAATTAAAGTATGGCCCCATGTAAAGGCCTTTAGGCTGTCCTCCTTTAATACATTCATACATTTATACACAGTGCACACTTCATTTGCAGAGACAAAACACATTTGCAGAACAGACCCCGCTGCACGACACATAGATGTGTGGACTGATGAGGGAGCTTAATCCATTATTTGCTTCCATTTCATCCAGCGCGGTGGCCAGATTGGGAGCCAAACACTTGGCTAAGAATACACGCATGCCGGAACTTCGGCACAGATGGACCACAGGCTTCGTTTGCTTGGTAAATATTTGCCCAGCCTGTGAGTGGGTGCTGGAACATTCAGAGGACAGTTAGGCTTCGAGCTCACCGGACACAAAGCATACAGCAAAGAGCACACTGTGCATTGTGCATGCGTATGGCTTTCTCACTGGACACTGTAGCCCATAGATTGGCTCACTCATGTCATTAGAGCCCTATTCATATAGCTGATTTTCCAAAAGTGGAAGTACGTTCACACATTTTATACACAGAACTAACAAAGCTAATAAACACCAAACACATAATCAACATTGACATTTATATATTTAGCAGCCACAGTAAAATAGTGGATGCTTAATCCATATGGTGTCTGCAGGCTTCTAATAGGTAACAGTGGATGCTTAACAATAGCTTGTTGTCCTAGGTAAATAAACAGGTGGAGAGACTTTAAAGATCAGGTGGTGCTCAAAAACACATAGAAGACAAAAGTGTAAAATACTGTCGGGACCTGTAAGTT
>JAMWET010000300.1:545000-556702 GCA_024036415.1 Prochilodus magdalenae
TCAATCAATCAAACAACCACTCACTTAATCACTCACACACTCAATAACTTACTTAGCTACTCAATCAATCACTTAATCACTCACTCACTCACTCACTGACTCAATCAATCAATCAATCAAACAACCACTCAATCACTCACTCACACACTCAATAACTCACTTAGTTACTCAATCACTTAATCACTCACTCACTCTCTCACTCACTCACTCAATCAATCATTTAGTCAGTCACTCACTCATTTACCCACTCCTCCATTAATCCATCTATCACTCACTCACTCTCTCACTCACTCACTCACTCAATCAATCATTTAGTCAGTCACTCACTCATTTACCCACTCCTCCATTAATCCATCTATCACTCACTCACTAACTCACTCACTCACTCACTCAATCAATCACTCACTCACTCACTCACTCACTCACTCACTCACTCACTTACTCACTCACTCACTCATCCACTTAGTGAAACTCACTCACCCACTCACTCAACTCACCCATTCAAACAGGAGATATATGGCTTATTATTACTAAATAATAATAATAATAACTTATAATAATAGCTTGGTCTTCACAGCTTGCAGTGTCAAACTGTGCTGGGGGCAGCGGCAACAGGTGCCACAGCCCCATCGGCTGCTTTTCACTTCCACTGCCAGCATACATGGCAATATAGATACATGGCAGTGTAGATACGAGCTGTTGCCTCGACTCTCGGCCTTGGCTAACTACACCATCAGCACCAGCTCAAAGCATCACTCAAAGGCTGTGACCAACACCAGCAAGTCGCTGTGCTGATTCGCAGGCAGGTTTTTGTGTCTGGACATCCCTTTTTCTGTGCTCCAGCTGGCGAGTCTTGTCATGCTGCCTCCCCCGCAGTCCCTATTGCTCATATTTGCGGCACTGCTCCTTCCTTGCAGTTCTTGTCTGGGATCGGTCCTCTCCACCACGTCGCCCTTGAAGCTTATGGAAATGCTAGTCCTTTCCAGACTGAAAGTCTGACACTAGTGTGGCATCAGTGCAGAATAAGGGCAGCAGGGGAAACAGCACTTTAAGACAGTGCTTTTTAATTGAGCAGCAGGAGAGAACCACCACTAGCAGTAGTCAAAACAACCGGGAAGCAGGCAGGGCAATTCTAGCCGCACACTGAAGATAGACATAACCAAAACAAGCTTTCTAACAGCCTGTCACAAAGTAGCACATTGTGGTTAAGATAGTAGTGACTTGAGGATAATGTGGCTACAAATACCTGCAGGTTATGAGTGATGGGATTCATAGATTGAGAAGAGGAGAGTTCACCCACGTCACTCCACTGCTGCGCTCCCTTCACTGGCTTCCTATTGTTGCTCATATCAGATTTAAAACTCTGATGCTGGCCTACAAAGCCAAGATTGGACCAGCGCCTCCCTACCTTATGGCAATGGTGAAGAGTCGAGCTGTACCTCGAGCCCTTCGTGCTTCAAGTACAGCTCGTCTCGAACCGCCATCCCTGAGGACACATGGAAGACAAGCGTCCAGACTCTTCTCTGTCCTGGCTCCCAGATGGTGGAATGAACTCCCACTGGGCGTCAGAACAGTGTCTCTCGCGGTCTTCAAACGCAGACTAAAGACCCATCTCTTCGTAATGCACTTAAGTGAGTGAGCTCTAGTAGAGGTGTAAGTTTTGAGTGTGTATTGTGTGGCACTTTAATGACCTTTTCTCCTCTATAGGTATGAGCGCTGGGCTGGGGTTGCCAGGTAATGATTTACTTACTTTATGTCTGTGTATTAATCTCTAGGTACCAGCACTGGCCCCCTGTTCGGGCAGTGTCTGAGCTCGTGGTGAGTTTTAGGCTCTAAACTTCCTACTAGCTGGAATATTATCCAACAGAACACTAAGCACGGTTGTAAGTCGCTCTGGATAAGAGCATCTGCTAAATGCCTTAAATGTAAAATGTAAATGTAGGTGGGACAGTGCAGTGAATGTCTTGTTCCATGTGTGGAAAATGGCTCCAAAGCAGATGTTAATGCTTGTCAAAAGGAGTGATTGCATTTGGCTTGCCAAAGACCATAGTGTGAAGGAAGTATCTGAATTTGTAGATATATGGAAGTGCATAGTCACACAGGTTTACCAGCATGGGCTAAAATCCCAGTCTACAGGAAACTCTCTTTGGAACTGTACTAGGGAAGGCATCCATCAAATCTGCCCCAACTGCGCTGTTCTTTGAGGCAAGAGTGTCTGAACATTGATGTGGCCTACATGCAGAAAGCTGTCTAGTTCATGCCAAACCCAATCAGAGCTGTTATTGGTGCTTGTGGAGGGATTACACCCTAATGGTGTGTTTCAGTCACAGGTGATACATTTGTTTGTCTGGTGTGCTTATGCATTCATCATTACACTAACAGCAATGTAGATAACACGGTTAACACATTGACTTCATAACATTAGTCTCAGCCAAACAGTCAGCCCAGTACTGGTTTATTCACACTCAGTTTCATCCTTTAAAACAGCTGACATTACCAACGAAAGTAGGAACACTAGCTGCTGCCCCCATTAGTCACATTAGGCAGCCTAGGAAGCAAACTTTCAAAATCAGCCTGAAGTTATTTCATTCGAAGCTCACCCGTTCCAATCCCTTAAATCTGTATACCCAGCTGTATTACACCTGCAGCATCCTGTGCGGTGTGTTTGGGGGGTGTAATTCTGATGGGTTTTGGACGAGCGATTTTAAACAGCTGTGTAATCCCTGCGGATTACAGTCCCGCAGGTCTAGATTGTCTACGATGGCATGTACTTTCACTGTTGAGTCTGGGATTCAGAGAGCTGCAGGCAGAGTGAGGCGAGAGAAAGAGAGAGAGGGAAAAAAAGGAAAGGGCTTGATGAATAACTGCGGCACTCCCACTGACAGCAGACATCAGCTGTGAGGCTCTATCCGCGCTCCTATGGATGAGCGTGTGTGCCGGTATGTATTGGAGATGTAGAAAAAGAGACAGATTGTGTCACGCTGACTGTCCCTGACGTTGAAAGGGAAAAGGCTCTCCGGCAGCATGTTCTATTGACTCCGTTATCACTCATGCCCACGCTCTTTGTTTGTGTCTCACTGTATTTATAGCTGGGTGTGTTGGTACGTTCGATGTGGACTCGGTTCAGCCGCTGAGCTGTTTTTGCTCTTTTCCAGCACTGTGTCTGGGGACCCGCCGACACCTTCCACTTATTCAAGGCCAAAAAGCTAAAAGAACATGAACGAGCAGTCAGCTGGTACCTGGTCAGCTATTCACTTTGCAGGCTATGTGCACTGCCTGTCAAAAGTTTGAAGACACCTTACCTTCCATTCACATTTTCCAGGCTTTGGTCAGGACCCCCACAGGACCACCACAGAGCAGGAATGTGGTGGGTCATTTTCAGCACTGCAGTAACACGAACATGGTGGTGGTGTGTTAGTGTGTGTTGTGCTGGTGTGAGTGGATCGGACACAGCAGTGCTGCTGGAGTGTTTAAACACTGTGTCCACTCACTGTCCACTCTTTTAGACACTCCTACCTCACTGGTCCACCTTGTAGATGTACAGTCAGAGCTCATTTGCTGCTGCACAGTGCAGTGTTGGTCATCCTCCAGCCCTCCATCAGTGGTCACAGGACACTGCCCACTGGATGCTAACATGAGCACCAATACTCTTCTGTAGCATAACAGACTGTGGCTTTTGAACTTTATGCTGGTAACATTTCAGATGGCCCAGTATGTCTTTGATCTGGAGAGCACAACATCTATTATTCACATAAACAGTCTGAAAGGTGGACCCTGATACATGTTTCCACTGTTACATCAGTGCTACATCAGTTCATTTCAGATGAGTCTGAGTTCTGAGAGGTCAGCAGGGTTTCTGGACATTGCTTACTGTACATACAGCTTCCGCTGGACATAGTACAGTCTTCACTTGGGTTTGTGCACAGCATTTAGCTGACGCTCATATCCAGAGCAGCTTACAAGGTTAACCATATCACAGGTAGGCCGAAGTAGTGTTAGGAGTCTTGCTCAGGGACTCTTACTGGTGTTGCACAGCATAGTCACCCAGTTCAGGAATCAAACCCCAGTCACCCATATGGGGTGGTAGCTCACCGGCAGGTAGTGGTTTTATCTGTTGTGCCACACCACCCGCGGATGATGCAGTGAATTGTAAGTATTGATGTGCATTGAGGTTGATTGTATGCATTGAGGTTGATAAAACAAAACACTAATGATCCTATTCTTGTACAGTTTTTGTTTCATTTTGATAAGCAGTGTACACACATTCACATGAGCACACACATGCACGCACACACACCCACATGTGTATATATGAGGTAGACTTCACTCAGCCTGCGAAAGAATAATTCACAGAAATGTGCACTGCGCCAAATGTGAGCGATCTTGGTTATTGCTCTCATTCTTTTACGACTCTTATTCTTCCCTGTCTCGGCTGGTTATTCAGGCCACCACTCAGACCAGTACACCTGCCTGCGACTCTACATTACATTCTTACAGGGAGCAGCAGAATATATATATGGACCATTCCAATGGATTCATTTAAACCGTGACCCCACAGTAAAGACGTGTTCAGAGCTGACCATATATACAAGGGTTATATTATATATGTCTATCTATCTATCTATCTATCTATCTATCTATCTATCTATCTTACTGTCACTGTAGTCCTTTGTGGTGCCCTTTCCAAAAGAGCCTGCTGCACATTCTCCATAAATATGAAGAACCAATTGAAGAATCAATCAATCAATCAATCAATCAATCAATCAATCAATCAATCAATCAATCAGTCAATCGGAACTCATATCTGAACTCATCGCCAAAGGGATAGTAGCACAAATAAGTGCACCTAGATGGATTTGATCTTTAGGAATGAAACTTGGTGGGTAGGTTTGACATTGTGAGACATGGGAATGATTCATGCTCATGTGCATGTGATATAAACAAGGAGTGGCTTTATCATTGTACCTGACTGACCAAACAGCCATGACTGTGGACATTCAGCGAGCAGTGATGCCCTCCATGAGTCATCCTGTAAGTGCCAGCATTATTGGCAAATGCCTGCACAACACAGCACCATAGACCGTTATGACTGCTGCCCTTGACACCACGCCAACATCACCAAAGACTGCAATGGTACCGTGTCAGACAGTCATGGAGTGACTTTAGTGACCTGCTAGAGTCCTTCTTTTGTCTTGGTGGAGACGAACAATGGAGGTCGGAGGCTCTGTGGTCAGGGCCAAGATGAGTGGTTTGTTGTCATATGTCACACGTCCAGAAGACCTGGTGTCACTCCACCCCTGCCGCAAAATCTGCAGGAACTGTGTGAGAAAATTCAAGCTGCATGGGATCGATTATTACAGGACACAATTAGGAACCCCTACAACTCCATGCCGAGACGTCTGGCATGTAGTGGTAGCAAACATGGCGGCCTAAAGGCATACTGAGAGACACTACTTCTGTATGTGTAGCACAATAAATATTACCCATATCAGTCTAAATTGTTCCTGGTAACCTTTATCTTCCTTCCCAGTAGCACTGCAATCCCACACTTCCTTCTGGGTTTACTGTTATATTAATGATGATATATTAACACTTATTGGTAAAATAATAAGGCAGACCACATGTAAAGAGGTTTGATTTGCAGAGAAGCATGAGCAGTCACGAACCATCGTCACACTGTTCACATAAATACTGTATAATATATGAATATATAAATTTATATATAGAATGTACTGTATATATTATGTATATATGTGACCAGTGGGCTTATGACTTAATGGGTTTTTCTGAAAAGAGCAGAATCTCCATCGCTGTGCCAGCTGCCATTCAGCAGTTTATCTGCACTTCCTCTCTTCATCCTCTTCACATTGAAGCTGCCTGGAGTGAGGGAGATACAGGGATGGATGGATGAGAGATGCGTGAGATCTCTGTGAGTTAATAAACACACATATGCCACTGACACACACATACACACAATCTTCTTTCATGCTCTGAAGCCTCTGTATTGCTGCCACTGTGTTCTCATTAGGGAAAATGGAAACACATTTGCTGTCTGGACTGGATGAGGCCGAGGATCTTTTCCATTTTTCGTCCACATTTTTCTCCACGTATGAGTGCACTGCCACATTTTCCCCCTGGCATGACTTTCTTTCATCTGCTTTCATCCTCAGCCCCCCTAGATTCTACCTCCACCTTCCATAGGGTCCAGATTGGCATTGAATACACATGAAGACACACATTGTATATGTTCATACACAGACTTAAAAGGGGTCAAATAATACAATATAATATTAAAATACATAATTGCACCCAGAAGGAAGTGTGGGATTGCAGGGCTATTGGGAAGGAAGATAAAGGTTACCAGGAACAATAAATGATGATACATTTAGACTGGTATGGGTAATATTTATTGAGCTACACATACAGAAGTAGTGTCTCTCAGTATGCCGTTAGGCTGCCATGTTTGATAATGCAACGTGCCAGACGTCTCAGCATTGAGTTGTAGAGGTTCCTAATGGAGTCCTGTGATAATCCATCCCATGCAGCTTGAATATTCTCTCATTAAGAATACTCTCAACCCTTCATCTTGGCACTGACCATGGTGCCTCCACACACAGATTTGATGGTCGTCTTCACTGAAGATGACCTAATGCCATTCTGATTCACTCCATGACAGTCTGGCACAACACCATTGCAGTCTATGGTGACATCAACGTTGTGTTAGTGGTAGTCATAATGACGGTCTGTGTGCATGTAGTCCTGCGTCATGCAGTTGTCTGCCAATGGTACTGGCACTAACAGGATAACTTACAGTGGTATCACTGCTGACTGAATGTTTGCAATTCTGTCTGTTAGGTCAGTCAGGTACAAAGATAAGGTCCGTGCTTTTGTCACATGTGTGGTTGAGCATGTAACTTGAAAGCTTTGCATGTCTCACAATGTCAAACCTACTCACCCAGTGTCATTCCTGCCGGCTGATTCCTCCTGGGTGCAACTATTTGTGCAACTATTACTTTGATAATGAGTGTATTGTGATGACAACATGTAAATATGCAAATAGACAAAACTGGGAAATGGATAAATACCTTTTCACAGCACATCAAAACTGTGCAACGATATGTCTAATATTCCCAATGGAAGTACAATTATTGTCTGTCTATCAAATACAGCTGTTTAAACACAGTTGCCTTACCATAAAGTAACATATTGAAAATGTTTATGCTGTTTTATTTTTTTGTGATGTCAGAAAATCTGTTGTGGATATGGACAATAGTGGCATCATACAACAATGGTACAATCAGAAAACAGTGCAAATTAATTTACAAGGACGTTTTAAAACTGGTACTCACTAGTTAAATTAGTTAACCCAACATAAACTCGACGCAAGCATGCAAGAAAAATGACAACTACTCTGGACCAAGCACTGCCCCTTTGTGAACATCATCTACTGTCATTCCAACAACTAAACATCTGTATTGTTTTATTGTACAGTCATATGCAGAAGTATGAATTCTTCTGTTGCAGCAAAAATTGTAATTTACGTTAAATGTATATTAATCTAACCAAACTGTTTTACAAGTAGTTTTGAGTCACATCTTTTGGTCCATTCATTATAGCATCTGCACACAGGATAAAGAACAACAGACATTTTCTATTATGACTGAAAATCACAAAAAGACTTTGGCTTAGTCCCAACAGATGTTAAAAGCTAATGCTAAAATATTAACATGAAGCCTCAAAAAATGGGGCTAAGAAACAACACACAAAGTAATAGGTCCATAGGAAACAACACACTGTGA
Organism: Prochilodus magdalenae; assembly: GCA_024036415.1. NCBI lineage: Eukaryota > Metazoa > Chordata > Actinopteri > Characiformes > Prochilodontidae > Prochilodus > Prochilodus magdalenae. The sequence continues at coordinate 552,800 of JAMWET010000300.1, forward strand.
AACACATAGCCTCTTACAAGTGTATCCACAAAAGGCTGGTTTGGCTTTTGCCAGCAGGTGCTATTGCTAGCAAGGTCAGAGAGCTAGCTAACGCTAGAGCCAGCTGGCACCAAACCTTATCCACTATGACCATTCCTTCTTCTTAATTTAAACCCTTTTAAACCCCCAATGGTGCCTCGACCATAAAATGGTTCCCAAGTTCCATCATTGTTGTTTAATTTTAAGTGATCTGAAGGATCTTTAGGATTGCTTGGACCCAGAATTGGCTATTATGTCTTATTTTGTCTTATTATCACTTAACCAGCAGATACTGTAGGGTAAAATGTCCTTAACACTATGGAAAACACTGACTCGATCACCTGCATCCAAGCTTCTCACTGCTTCTGCACGGTGGAGCTTGGGCTTTACTGGAAGAATCCACCCACTTGTTAGAGAGGACGGTCACCACCTTGATTAGTCAGACTTTAGATACGTGCTCGGCTATATTTTCCTGCGTTTGGAGCAGGCTTTGACCAGGAGGAGGTTTACGTAATCGGACGGATGTAATGGTCAGATTTTACAGCCGTTTTCACTCTATTTCTGGCTGCAAAGCGATTACACAGAGTCTACCCTGGTTTTCCGAGGCTTTGTGTTATTCTGTTAGGTGCGTCATTGTTTTCCTCATGACCTTGGAGCACCAACACAGAACAATCAAAGAAGAGGCAATCCAACCTGGAGCAAGCAAATGATACGCAACAAGCAGCAGCACCTGTTTCTCATTACCACGCAAATGTTCGTGCCTGAATTTCGCCATTACTGAGGTGATGAGCTTCCCCGCATTAATTGAGTCATCCATTAGGCGACTGGAGAACAGACACAACGCTACTCCACAGTAAGTGCACCTGACAGAAATGACTCAGCGAGGCGAGGTATTTTGCTCACATTTCAGGAGGCCTACTGTTCGATAGTAGGCTTATGCACTAAACGGTGGGTTTACTCTGTTGGAAGCTGCCTTATATTGTTTGTCTTTAGATTGGGGATAGAGTCCTATGGGGAATAAAGACCTCATCTGGACCCATCACTTATTCATGAAGCCTGGGGTACACGACGCCTGCCTGGTCCTCTTGTCAGTCTGTCCCGAACTGAACCTGCTTTCTGCCCGTTAGAAACAGAGCATAGCCTCCACGCCATCTATGCACGCCCCTTCTCCTTCACGCCAGCCAACATCCCTGTGGACAGGACACAGGGAGGTTTATCGCTTTATCTCCCCGCTATCCTTGCTTTATCTCCTTGCCATTCAGTTTTATAGCCCTTTGAAGTATTGCAGCACTGGCCTGGATATTCTGCCATACGTATCCACTTCCTCTCATTCACTCAATCATCCGCTACACCACTTGTTTTCCTGGGTTGGGGGCTGGTGCAGGATTCTATCCCAGTGCTCTTTGGGCAGAAGGCAGGAAACACCCTGGACAGGTCGCCAGTCTGTCACAGCAGTATTCACATCCAAACACATTACATAGTTGAAATGACAGGAGTGGACAGTTTATCGGAAACACCTTAATAGCATCTGTTACTGGACAATGTTCATCCATTACTGGAAAGGCACCCTCATGACTGGGATTGATCCTTATTATGGTATTATTTATTCTGACACCTCCCCCCGACTCTGACTGGTCCTAATCATTCTCTTTTCTTTTCCGTATTTGTGAGTCAATCTATGAGACCTCCCTCGTGTCTGATCTCTGTATGTGTGTAGTCTAATTCACTGCATCATTACTATGTACCTTTTTATAGACCTCCGACTCTGATTCCTCACAGATATTCCCACTGCACATCATTAATTATGAGACCTCCCTCTGACTCTGATTGGTCCTAATCACAGCATCATTTACACTGAGACCTCCCCCTGACTCTGATTCCTCCCAATCACTGCACATCATTAATTATGAGACCTCCCTCTGACTCTGATTGGCCTTAATCACTTGCATCATTTACACTATAACCTCCCCCTGACTCTGATTCCTCCCAATCACTGCACATCATTAATTCTGAGACCTCCCTCTGACTCTGATTGGTCCTAATCAAAGCATCATTTACACTGAGACCTCCCCCTGACCCTGATTGGTCCTAATCATTGCATTGATCAATCTGAGACATTCCTATTACAGTGACTCGAACCTGAGACTGAGACCCTGCCCTGACTCTGATTGGCCCTATTCACTGCACATTGTTTATTCTGAGACCTCCCCTCGAGTCTGATTGGGCCTTGCATTGCATTATTCATTCTGAGACCAACTCCTGACACTGATCAGTCCTAATCACTGGACCTTTCATTTTGAAACCACCCCCTGACTCTGATTGGTCCTAATTAGTGCATCATTAATTCTGAGACCTTCCCCTGACTCTGACTCATCCTAATTAGTGCATCATTCATTCTGAGACCCTGCCCTGACTCTGATTGGTCCTAATCACTGCAATAATTGCACTGCATTTTATTCATTCTAAGACTGTCCTTTGACTGTGATTGGTCCTAATCACTGCACATTGTTTATTCCGAGACCTCCCCTCGAGTCTGATTGGTCCTAGTCATTGCATCATTCACTCTGAGGCTACCTCCTGACTCTGATCGGTCCTAATCACTGCACTTTTCATTTTGAAACCACCCCCTGACTCTTATTGGTCCTATTTAGTGCATCATTAATTCTGAGACCTTCCCCTGTCTCTGATTGGTCCCAATTAGTCCATCATTAATTCTGAGACCTTGCCCTGACTCTGATTGGTCTTAATTAGTGTAATGTTCATTCTGAGACCTCCCCTAGGTCTGATTGGTCCTAATCACTGTGTCATTTATTTTAAGACCACCCCTGACTATGATTGGTCTTAATTTGTGTATCATTCATTCTGAGACACGCCCCTGACTCTGATTGGTCCTGATCATTGCCTCTTTGTTTCGTAGACCTGCCCCTCACTATGATTAGTCCTGATCACCATGTTATACATTCTGAGACCTCTGAGACTGTGGTTGTAGTTTTGCGTCGTTTACCACACTGTATATCGCTCGACTGTACAATGTGAAATAACCTGTATCTCCACTTTGTTCCATATATTACTTTATGCATAATTTGAATTACATCAGCTGCTCGTTTACACTGAGCAAAGAATCACATGATAAAATGGAGACCAACAGAAATGGCCCAAACACCAACTGTTTGGAAAAGATGTACTGGTTCCTATTGAACGTCCATTCCCAATATTACAATATGGTTTTTGGGCTCTCCTGTAAAGTTGCCATTTTGGAGATACTTGTTTTTCTTTGGACAGCGACAATATAATAATTGTATCTGAAAATTACAGCTTTAGCTGTACTGTATGTTTTTCATTCAGGTGACAAGTATGTTTGAACTACGTCTCCTACCCAAACACACGTTTGTGGAACAGATGTGTAATGAGCAGCACAGCTCATTAGCTGCACACTCTGCTCTCAGTTTGCCAAAGGGCGGGAAACTCTGATAATTAGAGCAGTGCGGTTACTCAGGCTCTTCTCGACTGCTGTGTATATGAAGTTTGACCTGCAGTGCAGGCTGGAGTCGAGATATGATTCCATGACCGTCATTCATTTTCCTCTCTATTATCATGCACAGAATCTTAATCATCATAAAGGCAGAGTGCAATGCTGCCACAGCCGCTGCCTGTATATCCACACATGTACACAGAGGACATGCTTTTGGACTGCTGCTGTTAATAAGTGTGTGGGCACAGATTGTCCAGCGCTAATGAGAAATGGGCCTGTGCCCTGTCCTGCAGTTTCAGAGCTCTCTTCAAACTCTCCATCTGTGCTGCTGGCCACAGCTCTGTCTGTGCCTGTGAGGGACAGCTCTTTCCTCTCGTTACTTGCTTCGTCTATATCTGCATCATTCTGGGCAT
>JAMWET010000301.1:5000-20755 GCA_024036415.1 Prochilodus magdalenae
TCTTCATCTCTCCTCTCAAGTCTCTCTTTCTCTCTCTCTCTCTCTCTCCTCTCTCTCTCTCTCCTTCTCTCTCTCCTTCTCTCTCTCCTCCCTTCTCTCTCTCTTTTCTTCCTCTCTCCCTCCTCTCTCTCTCTCTCCTTCTCTCTCTCTCTCCTTCTCTCTCTCTCTCCTTCTCTCTCTCTCTCTCTCTCTCTCTCTCCTTCTCTCTCTCTCTCTCTCTCTCTCTCTCTCTCTCTCTCTCTCTCTCTCTCGCGGTCGCTCTCTCTCTCTCTCTCTCTCTCTCTCTCTCTCTCTCCTTCTCTCTCTCTCCTTCTCTCTCTCTCTCTCTCTCCTTCTCTCTCTCTCTCTCTCTCTCTCTCTCTCTCTCTCCTTCTCTCTCTCTCTCTCCTTCTCTCTCTCTCTCTCTCTCTCTCTCTCTCTCTCTCTCTCTCTCTCTCTCAGTATGTGTCGGAGGTGGTGATCGGCGCTCCGTACGCTGTGGATAAGGATCTGCTGGATCATTTCAAGGTACATTGGGGAATGTCCCGGTTCTGTCCTGGTATCAGAACCTAAGTCCATATTACACTGCAGGGTAAACATCAGAACCGAAATCCTGAACAGCGCCGGTCGGATCAGGTGAAATGATAAACGACACGGATCCTCTTCACTGGGTTACTGGTATAGGTATGATCAGGATGAGGAATAAACCAGTCAGCTGAGATGAATGATGGATGTTGGAGCGCGTCACTAACGCTGTATACAGTCTGCACTGCTGCACCGTGTAACCCTGATAGTGGTTCTGGTGCCGGGTGGTCTCTGCTTCTGTAACGCTCTGCCTCTCTGCAGGTGGACCTGGTGTGTCACGGCCAGACGGAGGTGTTCCCGGATAAGGACGGCGTTGACCCCTATGCTGTGAGTGTGACCGCCGTACAGAGCTCTGATCCGATTCAGGGTACCAGAACTTTTAGTGTTAGGCCATAAGCACACCCAACACCCAACAGCTGCCTGGCGTGTTGGGTTAGCAAACACGGCGGCCCCACACCATACTGAGAGACAGACTTCTGTATGTGTAGCTCAATAAATATTGATCATATCAGTCTAAATTTATCACCAGTTATTGATCCTGGTCTCCTTTATCCTCCTTCCCAACACACCCGCACTCCCACACCTCCTCCTGGGTGCAGCTGTTCCTCTAGATAGTGAGTGTGTGTTGGTTGATCATGGATGTCATTGCTGTACACAGGAGCCGAAGAGGAGAGGGATATTCCGCGCTGTGGACAGCAGGAACGGCCTCACGACGGATGACATCGTCCAGAGGATCATCGAGAACAGGTGTGTACCTGTAGCCCCTGTAACTCCTGATCCCTAACACCTCTGTACACACCTGATTCTCACCTCCCCTCTCTGGGCTCGTCCTCTCAGGCTGCAGTTTGAGGCGAGGAACCAGAAGAAGGAAGCGAAGGAGATGGCCGTGATCGAGGCGCTGAGGCGCAGAGAGGACGGGGAGCGGGGCCAAGCGGCCGCGCAATAACAAACCCCCACAGGACCGATCCTCCTTCAAGGGCTCTTCCCTCTGCTCTCCTCTCTTCACCTCCTCTGTCCGTCTGTCCCGCCCTCCTGCTGGCTCCAACGCCGTGGACTCTGTAGCGCCAGTCTCTGCTGCCATGTACTGTAAAGCTGCCCGCTGATGTTTCTGTCCAGTAGGGGGAAGGTGCGGCCGAGCCACACACAGGGAAAGCGTTCCTATGGGAACGTCTGAGGTCACGTCTTTCCAGGTCACGCTCCTCAGTTCAACCCCGAGGCTGTCCGTCGTCTGTAAACCGGGCGCACGCGGGTTAGCACCGTGGCTAGCCTCGTATCTCCAGCGCTGTGTACGTTTTCCAGATGGTTCCAGACAGTTCAGTCTGTGGGATGTAAACAGAGTGATTAAGACTGGTTCTGGTGTGAGATGGTTCTGAACCAGGGTTCTCCATATCTAGAACACGAACCTAAACCACCAGTGAACCTGTGCGCGTCCCATGTTGAAGATGGGAAAACCTGGAAATACTAAGACCTCCCAGCGCCCTGCAGCGTGTATCCCTCCACCATGAATGGAGATTAAGGCTGAATCCCGGTTTCTGTAGGTCACGCCGGGTCACGCCGGGTCACACCGGACCACTGGGAATGACTCTGGAGTTTCCCTGTAAGGCTGATCCTGGGAATTCCGCCCTCAGGTAGAGACACGTGCTGCCCGCAGTGTGAGCACCGTGCGTCCTCATGCTCATGGTGAACACGTGCGCTGGTTCGGAACCACAGCACCTCCTACGGGACAGGAACTCGGCTGGGCTGCTTTAGCAGGACGGGCAGGAACTGGGGAATCCTGTGTAAAGGCTCATCGCTGTGTATGAGCGAGTGGCACCCTCTAGTCTCTCTCGGAGAGGTCTGTACAGTAGGCTCTGTTGGTCCCTCGTCCGCTGCCGTGATGAGGGGGCGTGTCCCTTTGCTTTTCGTTCCTGGCTGTTCCGCACACCGCCCTTCCTGTTTACTGCCCTGGGAGAAAACCACCTGTCCACCCCCTTACTGCTCCTGAGACGCTAGGCCACCTCACTCTGACCACCTCAAAGCGCCCGTTAGCCCTCGGTTCAGTTCAGCGACAGGTACACGACCCTAGAGGAAGTAGTTCTGGTTCCCCACATGCTGGAGAAGTGGCTCGGGCTGTGCTTCTGGAAACGCTACCGGTGCTGAGGCGCTCCGGTCGGGTTCCAGACTAGTGCGTGTGAGTTCGGGTACTAGTTCGACACTCCCCGGCGGCCCGGAGGCTGGTGGTCAGTATGCAGCGTGAGGAGGTCAGGCGCGGGGGGTTCTCCTGCAGGTGTGTTTACTGTGTGAGGGGGGCTGGGAAACTTCTGGAATCCTGGTGAGGGTTCTCAGATGAAGGCTCTCCCCCAGACATATCCACTTGGTGAGCTTGAAGGGAAGGTCCACCAGCTTGTCAGAAATTCTCCTAATCCAGTCACTGAGGGTTAACGTCCGTATCCCAGTGACAGGAAGAGGCGGATCTGGGCTAGGCTCTGTGGAATAAGGAACGTGACCGATCCGTCCGTGTCTGATGAATGGAAACACGCTCCGACCGAATGCCGAGGTGGAATGTTCGAGCCCCTCTGTTCTCCTCACTGTTCTGTTGTTTTTAATTTATTCTGCCTTTTAATGTCATGACCTATGACCCCCACTCGCCCTGTACCTGCTCTAATAAACCTTCTACCAGGACGCTTCTGTGGTGTGACTTTTTACTCCAGTGAACCACCAGGGAACCTACACGTGTCTTCTGAGTGTGTATGGAATGTTGGTGATGAAAATCTGGAAAACCTGGAAATACTAAGTTCCTTTGGGGGACTATTTGACCTCACAGCGCCCTGCAGCATGTATCCCTCCACCATGGATGGAGTTTAAGGCTGAGATCTTCTCCACACTATCATAAACAGCGTCTCAGACATCAGGCAGCGTATTCAGAACCACCTCCTGTAGGAACTTCCTGTGAGGGAGCTTTTAGAGGGGACGTCTGGTTCTTCATGATCTAGAACAGTGCGCTTCACCCCAGACCACTCTGAGTGTTTAGAGTCTCAGTTCCGCACGAACAACACAAACCGTTTCTGATCTGTCATAAATCTGTAATCTGGAGTTCAGTATAAATACACTCAGGCTTTAAATCAGCACCGCGGATCTTATAAATATAACATCATATTAATAGTTAGAGGATTAAAGGAGGCTCCTGCACGGGGTTTAATCAGAGTGAGTATAATGTACATCTCTACAGTCCAGAACTATGCAAATCAACACGTCAGATAAATAAACGGAAAGGAATAAACAAGAACTCTAATAACAGTAAGTAGTGCTCCAGGTCACGGGGGAGGACAGGGGCGGGACGGATGATGATGGGGAGGACGGGCGGGATGGTGAGGACGGGCGGGACGGATGGGGATGGGGGGGATGGGGAGGACGGGGCGGAACGGTGAGGACAGGGGTGGGACGGATGATGATGGGGAGGACGGGCGGGACGGATGGGGAGGACGGGGCGGGACGGATGGGGACGGGCGGGATGGTGAGGACAGGGGTGGGACGGATGGGGATGGGGAGGACGGGGCGGGACGGTGAGGACAGGGGTGGGACGGTGAGGACGGGCGGGATGGTGAGGACAGATGGGGATGGGGAGGACGGGGCGGGACGGTGAGGACAGGGGTGGGACGGTGAGGACGGGCGGGATGGTGAGGACAGATGGGGATGGGGAGGACGGGGCGGAACGGTGAGGACGGGTGGGACGGTGAGGACGGGCGGGACGGTGAGGACAGGGGCGGGACAGATGGGGATGGGGAGGAAGGGGCGGGACGGTGAGGACGGGTGGGACGGATGGGGATGGTGAGGACGGGCGGGACGGTGAGGACAGGGGCGGGACAGATGGGGACGGTGAGGACGGGCGGGACGGTGAGGACAGGGGTGGGACGGATGGGGATGGTGAGGACGGGGGCGGCACGGTGAGGCCAGGGGGGGTCGGTTGTGGACGGGCGGGATGGTGAGGACAGATGGGGATGGGGAGGACGGGGCGGGACGGTGAGGACAGGGGTGGGACGGTGAGGACGGGGCGGGATGGTGAGGACAGATGGGGATGGGGAGGACGGGGCGGAACGGTGAGGACGGGTGGGACGGTGAGGACGGGCGGGACGGTGAGGACAGGGGCGGGACGGTGAGGACAGGGGTGGGACGGTGAGGACGGGCGGGACGGTGAGGACAGGGGCGGGGCGGGACGGTGAGGACGGGTGGGACGGTGAGGACGGGCGGGACAGTGAGGACAGGGGCGGGCCCGGGGCGGGACAGATGGGGATGGGGAGGACGGGGCGGGACGGTGAGGACAGGGGTGGGACGGTGAGGACGGGCGGGACGGTGAGGACAGGGGTGGGACGGATGGGGATGGTGAGGACGGGGCGGGACGGTGAGGACAGGGGCGGGACGGATGGGGATGGTGAGGACGGGGCGGGACGGATGGGGATGGTGAGGACGGGGCGGGACGGTGAGGACAGGGGCAGTGAGGACGGGCGGGACGGTGAGGACAGGGGCGGGACAGATGGGGATGGTGAGGACGGGGCGGGACGGTGAGGACAGGGGTGGGACGGATGGGGATGGTGAGGACGGGGCGGGACGGTGAGGACGGGTGGGACGGATGGGGATGGTGAGGACGGGGCGGGACGGTGAGGACAGGGGTGGGACGGATGGGGATGGTGAGGACAGGGCGGGACGGTGAGGACAGGGGTGGGACGGATGGGGATGGTGAGGACGGGGCGGGACGGTGAGGACGGGCGGGACGGATGGGGATGGTGAGGACGGGCGGGACAGTGAGGACAGGGGCGGGACGGATGGGGATGGTGAGGACAGGGGCGGGACGGATGGGGATGGTGAGGACGGGGCGGGACGGATGGGGATGGTGAGGACGGGCGGGACGGTGAGGACTGCTGTTATTTATCTTAATCTGTATAAAACTGCTCTAATAATTAAGAAACAGTCTGAATTAAAAGTCCTCTGTGTCTACATGATGAACATCATGATGATACCTAACAGAGTTAAGTATTGTGTTAATGGTCAAGTACAGAGTTAAGCACAGTGTTAGTGGTTAAGTATGTCGTTAAGTACTGTGTTAGTGGTTAAGTACAGTGTTAGTGGTTAAGTACAGTGTTAGTGGTTAAGTATGTCGTTAAGTACTGTGTTAGTGGTTAAGTACTGTGTTAGTGGTTAAGTACAGTGTTAGTGGTTAAGTATGTCGTTAAGTACTGTGTTAGTGGTTAAGTACAGTGTTAGTGGTTAAGTATGTCGTTAAGTACTGTGTTAGTGGTTAAGTACAGTGTTAGTGGTTAAGTATGTCGTTAAGTACTGTGTTAGTGGTTAAGTACTGTGTTAGTGGTTAAGTATGTCGTTAAGTACAGTGTTAGTGGTTAAGTACTGTGTTAGTGGTTAAGTATGTCGTTAAGTACAGTGTTAGTGGTTAAGTACAGTGTTAATCACTGTGTTAGTGGTTAAGTACAGTGTTAGTGGTTAAGTACAGAGTTAATCACTGTGTTAGTGGTTAGGTACAGTGTTTAGTACAGTGTTAGTGGTTAAATACAGAGTTAATCACTGTGTTAGTGGTTAGGTACAGTGTTTAGTACAGTGTTAGTGGTTAAGTACAGTGTTTAGTACAGTGTTAGTGGTTAAGTACAGTGTTTAGTACAGTGTTAGTGGTTAAGTACAGTGTTTAGTACAGTGTTAGTGGTTAAGTACAGTGTTTAGTACAGTGTTAGTGGTTAAGTACAGTGTTAAGTACAGTGTTAGTGGTTAAGTAGTTTTCACCGTAGCGTGCTGTTTTACTGCTCGTCAGGTTGAAGGTTGTGTTTTCCAGAGCTGTGAAGTTTAGGTTGGTGGTTGAGAGTCGGGAGGGGACAGAACTGGGGGAAGTGTGTTAGGTTCAGAGTTGAGTGCTGTCCCCCAGAGTTAGGTTCGCCTTCAGAGTTAATTACTTTCAGAGTTCTTCTGTACTTAGAACCTAGTTTCAGACTCCGCCGCGGCCGGTGACGTTACTTCCTGTGTGGGCCGGAAGTTTGCGGGGTGCCGGATTGGCGGAGGGATATTTTTTGGCGGAGCAGTGAACAGGCTGCGGCGGTGTTCGGGACTGCCCGGGACGCTCTGTGTGAGGAGAAGTTTAGCGGGGGAGTTTGGAGGAGTGTGCGGGACCGGTGTGCGGGTGTGTACCGCTGGTTGGAGGATCCGGAGCGGAACTCAGAACTTCATCTCCTCTCGAACTCCCGCCGGTTTGTTTTAGCGGCGCTGTGGGGACTGACCGGTATGAATGGAGGAGGACCTCGGAGGAACCTGCAGTGATCCCTGGAGTTAGGAGCCCGGAGAGTGACGGACACCCCGCGGGTCAGAGAGAGTGAGAGAGAGAGAGAGAGAGAGAGAGAGAGAGCCCGGAGAGTGACGGACACCCCGCGGGTCAGAGAGAGTGAGAGAGAGAGAGAGAGAGAGAGAGAGAGAGAGAGAGCCCGGAGAGTGACGGACACCCCGCGGGTCAGAGAGAGAGAGAGAGAGAGAGAGAGGGAGAGGGAGAGGGAGAGCTGAACCTGCTGGGAGTCCTGTACCTGAGCTCTGTTCTCCTCCAGTCTGAGCTGTGTGTGTAACAGAGACTGGATGTAAGTGTGTGTGATACTCTGTAGGTGTGCGAGTGTGGGACACTCTAGGTGTGCGAGTGTGGGACGCTCTGTACGTGTGCGAGTGTGTGACACTCTAGGCGTGCGAGTGTGGGACGCTCTCTAAGTGTGCGAGTGTGTGACACTCTAGGTGTGCGAGTGTGGGACGCTCTGTAGGTGTGCGAGTGTGTGACACTCTAAGTGTGCGAGTCTGTGACACTCTAAGTGTGCGAGTGTGTGACACTCTAGGTGTGCGAGTGTGTGACACTCTAGGTGTGCGAGTGTGGGACGCTCTGTAGGTGTGCGAGTGTGTGGCGCTCTGTAGGTGTGCGAGTGTGGGACGCTCTCTAGGTGTGTGACACTGTAGGTGTGCGAGTGTGGGACGCTCTGTAGGTGTGTGACACTGTAGGCGTGTAAGTGTGGGAAGCTCTAGGTGTGCGAGTGTGGGACGCTCTGTAGGTGTGTGACACTGTAGGCGTGTAAGTGTGGGACGCTCTAGGTGTGCGAGTGTGGGACGCTCTGTAGGTGTGCGAGTGTGTGACACTCTAGGTGTGCGAGTGTGGGACGCTCTGTAAGCGTGCGAGTGTGGGGCGCTCTAGGCGTGCGAGTGTGTGGCTCTGTAGGCGAGTGTGTGGCGCTCTAGGCGTGCGAGTGTGGGACGCTCTAGGCGTGCGAGTGTGGGGCGCTCTGTAGGCGAGTGTGTGGTGCTCTAGGCGTGCGAGTGTGTGGCGCTCTAGGCGTGCGAGTGTGTGGCGCTCTAGGCACGCGAGTGTGTGGTGCTCTAGGCGTGCGAGTGTGGGACGCTCTGTAGGCGTGCGAGTGTGGGACGCTCTAGGCGTGCGAGTGTGGGACGCTCTGGGCGTGCGAGTGTGTGGCGCTCTGTAAGCGTGCGAGTGTGTGGCGCTCTAGGCGTGCGAGTGTGTGGCGCTCTAGGCGTGCGAGTGTGTGGCGCTCTAGGCGTGCGAGTGTGGGGCGCTCTGTAGGCGAGTGTGGGACGCTCTGTAAGCGTGCGAGTGTGTGGCGCTCTAGGCGTGCGAGTGTGTGGCGCTCTAGGCGTGCGAGTGTGTGGCGCTCTAGGTGTGCGGGCGTGAGAGATGTGTGTGGGAGATGGGGCTGTGCTTCAGCTCCGAGTTCTCAGAGGAGGAGAAGAAGATGAAGATCCAGAGCGCCCTGATAGACCGAGAACTGTACGAACACGCCAAGAAGGAGATGAACGCGGTGAAGATCCTGCTGCTCGGTGAGTGACCGCTCCTTCAGGACCTCACGCCCAACCACACACCCACACACAGGGTCAGAGTTCAGACCCACTAGAGAGAGGGGGGGGGGGGGACTGACCGTGAGTGAGGGACCTATGACTTTGATGTAGTGGGAAGAGAGAGAGTGCTGCCTGAGGAACGTGTGTGGGTGTGTGTGCAGGTGCTGCGGAGAGCGGTAAGAGCACTCTGGTGAAGCAGATGAAGATCATCCACAGCCAGGGCTTCACCCAGCAGGAGCTGGTCAGCTTTAAGGTGAGCTCACCTGCACAGGTACCTGATCTGAGCAGGAGGTGCTGATGGGGTGGAGACCTGGAGAGCTGTGCTCCCAGCAGAACCTGCCCGGTTCTTCCTTCTCAGTCCGGTTCCTAACAGCACATACTCGTGTGAGCTGGAGGGAGGCTAAAGGAAGAGAGGGAGCAGGAAGAGGGCGGAGCTTATTTCCCAGTTTATTGCCCCATGGTGCTTCTGTCTGGCTGTGAACCGGCCAATCGGAGCAGAGCTCATCTCATTATTCATTAACTTACCAAAAAAGGGAAACGAACCGCATCAGAGGGTGCTAATGGAGACCGTGTTCAACCACCAGCCGCATGCCATGTTTGTGGAACAAGAGAACCATGAGTGAATAAGGGCACAGGGTGACCCCTTAATGACCTCAGCACAGGACTGACCTGGACCAAACCGAGTGAGAGTGTGAGAGAGTGAGTGTGTGAGTGTTAGTGTGAGTGAGTGAGAGGGTGAGTGAGAGGGTGAGTGTGAGTGAGTGAGAGGGTGAGTGAGTGTGAGTGAGTGTGTGAGTGAGTGAGTGTTAGTGTGAGTGAGTGTAAGAGTGTGAGTGAGTGTGAGTGTGAGTGAGTGAGAGGGTGAGTGAGTGAGTGTGAGTGAGTGAGTGAGTGAGAGAGAGAGAGAGAGTGTGCGTGAGTGAGTGTTAGTGTTGAGTAGTGTTACTGTGAGTGAGTGAGAGGGTGAGTGAGTGTTAGTGTGAGTGAGTGAATGTGAGTGAGTGTGTGAGTGTTAGTGTGAGTGAGTGTTAGTGTGAGTGTTAGTGTAGTGTGAGTGTGTGAGTGTTAGTGTGAGTGTTAGTGTGAGTGTTAGTGTGAGTGTTAGGGTGAGTGAGTGAGTGAGTGAGTGAGTGTTAGTGTGAGTGAGTGAGAGGGTGAGTGAGTGTAAGAGAGTGTGAGTGTTAGTGTGAGTGAGTGAGTGAGTGAGTGTGAGTGAGTGTGTGAGTGAGTGTTAGTGTGAGTGTTAGGGTGAGTGAGTGAGTGTTAGTGTGAGTGAGTGAGAGGGTGAGTGAGTGTAAGAGAGTGTGAGTGTGAGTGTGAGTGAGTGAGTGTGAGAGTGAGTGAGTGAGTGAGTGAGTGAGTGAGTGAGTGAGTGAGTGTTAGTGTGAGTGTGAGTGAGGACTGTGTGTGTGGACTGTATATTCCAGACTTGGATTAGTCCTGGTCCTCTGCAGGTGTGATTAGGTGTGTGGTGTGGTGTGCGGTTGTAGTGTGAGGCTGGTGTAGTGTTAGTTATGCTAATGGTTTAGCGGGTTTAGCGTGTAGTGGGAGCCGGTTCCGCTGCATTCCGGGAGCTCTTTAAAATCCGTGTACAATAGGGCGGAATGACACGGCCCTGTTTCCTCCTGACTCCCGGAGCAGGCCGGAACGGTGGACGCTGCCGCTGTCATAACACACTAACGGCCGCGTCCTGCGGAGGGTCACATGATGTGTCATAAAGGATCACAGGACCGGATGACCAAGCCCTGCTGTAACCACTCGCTGGGTGCGGCACCTGTGGAACCGGAAGTCTTACAGACATGCGGATCTACCGTCCTTTAATACGGTTCTCACTAGGAGGTTCTGGTCATGTGGTCGGGATGTTCTGATCACGCTGTCTGATCACGAGTCTGATGCAGAGTCAGATACTGGGTCTGGTCCCGATCCTGAGTCTAATCCCACAGTCACACACAGTGGGTAGGTATTATGTAGGTACTGTGGTATAGACATAGAGAGTGTGTTCTACAGTTCCTCATTAGGTGGAGTGTATAACTCTAAGCTCTAAATGTAGGTACTGTGGTATAGACTGAGTCTGTTCTACAGTTCCTCATTAGGTGGAGTGTATAACTCTAAGCTCTAAATGTAGGTACAGTGGTATAGACTGAGTCTGTTCTACAGTTTCTCATTAGGTGGAGTGTATAACTCTAAGCTCTAAATGTAGGTACTGTGGTATAGACTGAGTCTGTTCTACAGTACAGTTTCTCATTAGGTGGAGTGTATAACTCTAAGCTCTAAATGTCAAGGTACTGGTGGTATAGACTGAGTCTGTTCTACAGTTTCTCATTAGGGCGAGTGTTATAACTCTAAGCTCTAAATGTAGGTACTGTGGTCTATAGACTGATCTGTTTCTACAGTTTTCCTCATTAGGTGGAGTTTATAACTCTAAGCTCTAAATGTAGGTACAGTGGTATAGACTGAGTCTGTTCTTACAGTTTCTCCATTAGGTGGAGTGTATAACTCTAAGCTCTAAATGTATGGTACTGTGGTATAGACTGAGTCTGGTTCTACAGTTTCTCATTAGGGCGGAGTGTATAACTCTAAACTCTAAATGTAGGTACTGTGGTATAGACTGAGTCTGTTCTACAGTTTCTCATTAGGTGGAGTGTATAACTCTAAGCCTCTAGGTATGTGGGGGGTACTGTGGTATAAGACTGAGTCTGTTGCTATACAGTTCCTCATTTTAGGTGGGAGTGTATAACTCTAAGCTCTAAATGTAGGTTTTTAACCTGTGTTGTATAGACCTGAGTCTGTTCTACAGTTCCTCATTAGTGGAGGTATAACTCTAAGCTTTTCCCCCCCCTAAATGTAGGCACTGTGGTATAGACTGAGTCTGTTCTACAGTTCCTCATTAGGTGGAGTGTATAATCTAAGCTCTAAATGTAGGTTACTGTGGTATAGGGCCTAGTCTGTTCTACAGTTTCCTCATTAGGTGGAGTGTATAAACTCTAAGCTCTAAATGTATGGGTACTACGTGGTATTAGGCTGAGTCTGTTCTACAGTTCCTCATTAGGTGGAGTGTATAACTCTAAGCTCTAAATGTAGGTACTGTGGTATAGACCGAGTCTGTTCTACAGGTTCTCATTAGGTCGAGTGTATAACTCTAAACTCTAAATGTAGGTACTGTGGTATAGACTGAGTCTGTTCTACAGTTCCTCATTAGGTGGAGTGTATAACTCTAAGCTCTAAATGTAGGTACTGTGGTATAGACTGAGTCTGTTCTACAGTTTCTCATTAGGTGGAGTGTATAACTCTAAACTCTAAATGTAGGTACTGTGGTATAGACTGAGTCTGATCTACAGTTTCTCATTAGGTGGAGTGTATAACTCTAAGCTCTAAATGTAGGTACTGTGGTATAGACTGAGTCTGTTCTACAGTTCCTCGTTAGGCTGAGTGTATAACTCTGTAAGGGTAGGTGTTGTGGTGTGAGGTGCTGTAATAGATGGGAGGGACCGTGTTGGGGCAGGTTCCAGCTGATGGACTGATATAAGGGAGTAGTGTTTCCATTCCTTCAGGTAAACGAGTGATGTAACCGCTCCTGTATCAGATCGCGCAGAGAAAACACCTGGAGCTTTCAGAGTGACGTAATGGAGAGATAGGGAGAGTCTGAGTGATGGTCAACGACTTTAACTGTCAGGACGTGACTTAAGTGTCTTGGGCAAGGCACCTTTCTCCCAACAACGGGCTCTTCTTTAGGCCAGCCGGGGACGAGCTCTTCTTTAGGCCAGCCGGGGACGTGCTCTTCTTAGGCCAGCCGGGGGCGAGCTCTTCTTTAGCCAGGGACGAGCTCTTCTTTAGGCCAGCCGGGGACAAGCTCTTCTTTAGGCCAGCAGGGGGATGAGCTCTTCTTTAGGCCAGCCGGGGACAAGCTCTTCTTTAGGCCAGCCGGGGACGAGCTCTTCTTTAGGCCGGCCGGGGACGAGCTCTTCTTAGGCCAGCCAGGGACGAGCTCTTCTTTAGGCCCGCCGGGGGCAAGCTCTTCTTTAGCCAGGGGCGAGCTCTTCTTTAGGCCAGCCGGGGGCAAGCTCTTCTTTAGCCAGGGGCGAGCTCTTCTTTAGGCCAGCCGGGGGCGAGCTCTTCTTTAGGCCAGCCGGGGACGAGCTCTGCTTTAGGCCAGCCAGGGACAAGCTCTTCTTTAGGCCAGCCGGGGGCGAGCTCTTCTTTAGGCCAGCCGGGGACGAGCTCTTCTTTAGGCCAGCCGGGGACGAGCTCTTCTTTAGGCCAGCCGGGGACGAGCTCTTCTTTAGGCCAGCCGGGGACGAGCTCTTCTTTAGGCCAGCCGGGGACGAGCTCTTCTTTAGGCCAGCCGGGGACGAGCTCTTCTTTAGGCCAGCCGGGGTCGAGCTCTTCTTTAGGCCAGCCGGGGTCGAGCTCTTCTTTAGGCCAGCCGGGGTCGAGCTCTTCTTTAGGCCAGCCGGGACGAGCTTCTCTTTAGGCCAGCCGGGGACGAGCTTCTCTTTAGGCCAGCCGGGCGAACTCTGCTGGAGTCTCAGGTAACTCGGCCTACAGGCCTCGGAGAAACTCTAACGGCGCGTACTTGGGGCATAGGCCTTAAGAATCGGCGGCTCCTCGGAAGCGCGTGGGAATGGGGGTTAGGTCGTGAGCATGATGAAGCAGCTGGAAGCCGCACGTCTCCTTCGCTGAAGTACGGATTCCTGTAAAAGACAGAAAATGAATCTCAGACCGGCTACACTGAACAGCCAATAACGGCGGATCAAGCCGCTGAACTGTAAAGACATTCCTGAGCTCTGGAAGAACACGGAAAAGCTCTTTAATAAACACGCTCTCTCCGGCTCTCTCCTGGAAAACCCTCGGCCCTCTCATCCCCGGCCGCCAAACAAAGGCGCACAGAAAAGGCCAGGAATGTGTTTGTTTTGGCTGGAGAGAGGCGCTGACCGGGAGGAGCAGGAGGAGGGGAGGACTGACCGGTGCAGCGGTGCGTTCAGCTTCTGGCTGCTCAACCGGCACAAAACACAGAACACGGAGTTTCTGTGGTGCACACGACCCGGAACACCAGGAGCTCAGGGGGGAGTACAGCACACAAACAAACAAACAATCATAATCATAATAATAATATTAATAATAATAATAACAATAATAATAATAATAACAATCATAACAATAATAATCAAATCATAATAACAATAATAATAATAATAACAAGCTGACTGAGTGGACAGCAGTTACCCCGGGAGCAGGTTGAGGACTTTGATCTCCGAGGGCGTAGGGCGGAGCTAATGGAGTTCAGAGGACGGTTCATCTGCCTGCTTGTTTCGTATTAGAGTTGGGGTCAAAGGTCAGAGTGAAGCCTGGAGTTAATCGTAGATCGCTGTTTGGCCCCAGACGGTGGGGGACCTCTCTGTAATCCAGCCCTGGCCAGTTTATCAGAAACCCCTCTGTTGTGGTTCGCTGTGCTGGTGTAGCGGTACAGACTGCGGCTGGTCTGGTATCCTCGCTCCTGATTGGTGCTCAGAGCTGCTCTGGTCTGGATCACGTTGGGTCTTCGTCCTGCGGCCGTGTCAGTGTGGCTCGTGTGGTGGGAATAGGCCTCCGGTTTAATCATCTGTCCGTCTAACGAGACCCCCAGTACACACGGGCCCAGACAGAACCTACAGGACTCAGTACCAGGCTGCTAGCATCATGTGACTTCAAAGGGGGGGTGCAATTATTTATTATCACCACCCAGAATTTCCTCGAGTGCATTGTGAAAGCTTAGGCTTCTTTTAATCTCCCAGCTTCGTGTGATCCAGTCTCCCCACTTCCACCTTAAATAGTGCACGCAGCCTCAGGAACCAGAAAACGCACTCCTGCCCCCAATTTAAGGTGGAGCGGGAGATTCCGACTAGGGTGGCGCCGATGACCTCATCGCATATCACTAGTGACCATAAACGCTGTTACCCATGTGATCTTACAGTAAAGCGCGGGTAACGGAACGCACTCCGGTTTATTGGGGCTCTCTGGTCGCTAGGGCAACCCTACCCCTATCATCCCAACACCATCCAGAACAGCCCTACCCCTCCATCCCAAACACCATCGGACAACCCTAACCCCCTCCATCCCAACACCATCAGAACAACCCTACCCCTCACTTCCCAACACCATCAGGACAACCCTACCCCCTCCACCTCAACACATATCAGGACAACCCTACCGCCCCACCACCTCAAACACCATCAGGACACAACCCTACAACCCCAACACCATCAACAACCCTACCCCCCTCCTTCCCCAACACCATCAGGACACCTAACCCCTCCACCTCAACAACCATCTAGGACAACCCTACCCCTCCACCTCAACCCATCAGGACACCCCTACCCCACCACCTCCACACCATCAGGACACCCTACCCCTCCAACTCAACACCATCAGGACAACCCTACCCATAACCTCAACACCATAGGACAACACTAACCCACCACCTCAACACCATCAGGACAAAAACCTAACAATCCACCTCAACACCATCAGGACAACCACCCCCTCACCATTCAACAACATCAGGACAACCCTACCACACCACCTCAACACCACAGGGACAACCCTAACCCTCCATCCAACACCAGCCAGTGCAACCCTACCCCCCCCTCAACAACATTCAGAACAAACCCTACCCCTATAAACCCCAACACCATCAGGACAACCCACCCCATCCATCAACACCATCAGAACAAACCCTAACCCCCACCTCAACACCATCAGGACAACCATACCCCCACCTCAACACCATCAGGACCAACCCTACCCTCATCCCAACACCATCAGGAAACCCGAACCCCTCACCTCAACACCATCAGGACAACCCTACCTCCATTCCCAAACACCATAGTACAACCACAACCTCCATCCAAACACCATCAAGAAAACACTAAACACCATCCAAACAAACTCTAGGGGACAAACATACCCGGGCAACGGGGTGTGAGTGCCCAGGGTTAGGCGAGGCCGTCCCGGGTTGGGAGAGGGCCGGGTAGGCGAAAGGATCAGGGTTAGGAGAGGGTAGGCGAGGAAAAGGGTCAGGAAGGCCCCGGGTGGCGATTCATTCTATTCCCGGTTAGGCGAAGTGCCATGGTTTCCCGGATTCCTGTGTTTATGCCGTTTTTTTATTCCCTGTTATGCGTAGTCTTTATCTCTTTTATCTATTCTTTAAGTATCTTTCTTTAATTTTTTATCTAAATTCTTTTTCTCTTTTTTTTTTCTTCTTTTTTTTTTCTTTTACATTTTATCCTTCCTCTCCACCTCCTCCACCCCCTCTCTTCCCTCCCCCTATCTCCACACTCCTTCACCTTTCTCCTCCCCCC
>JAMWET010000302.1:0-12500 GCA_024036415.1 Prochilodus magdalenae
TGATGCGGTATCCGCCTACCACCAAGAACGGTTCCCACCGACGCAACGTGCGCTGAGGATACACAGACACGAAACACTGTCCTTACCACACAAAAGAAACCCAACAGGTGAATTACAGTGATTACGTTTTCCACTGAGCAGACTTGACACAACTATCAAAGCATATTTCCAGCAGCCGAGATCCTACAGCTTATATGGGGTGACAGCATCTATGCTATCTTCTGATGTTCATAGAATGGTTCTTATACTACCAGATCACCTGATCATGAACAGTACACAAATATGTAAATGGTCTGTTCTGTGTCACAATTCCCAAAAATTGATATTTCCTCAGGCTAGTGCTTTGAACGGAGGTGCGCCTCTGGTACTCCTCCTTATTCACATGAACATCACATCACCCGGTGTCTAGGACAGCCAAGCACATAATAACTTTCCGGACATTTTCTACAGGGAGATATCGCTGATGTTCACAACGAAATTCAGACTTGATATGGATTTTATTAAGCTACACATATATAATCAATATATTTTATGTGGGTTTGGTGTAGCTTGAGGCGGATCACACCTCCTACCCACGCAGGCGAATTCACCACCACTGACGTGGGCGACTGGGGCTTTGCAATCTTGGTCGGGGTGACTAGGCTTGGGCTACACCAACTAAGAAGTCCCTGGGCAAGACTCCCTAACTGAACACTAAGGTACACTGGCCGCACCTATAATATGATTACCCTTGTAAGTTGCTCATGGTATAATGAGCTGTACAGTCTAACATGGTGTAAATGTGTGTGAAGATTATGCCAGGTTCCTAAGGTCCTGGTGATAATGCCATCCCATGGCAGCTTGAATATTTCTCACACCGTTCCTGCAGATTGGTGGCGGTAGGGGTGGAGGTGAAGTGACCCCAGGCCTTCTGTTGTTGTGACACCCGCTGGCCTTTCTCATTCACTCCCTGACATGTCCTGGAATGAGGACAGCCGTCTTTGGTGAAGGTGACAATGGTGTTAAGATGGCAGTCATTGTAATGGTCTGTGTGCATGTAGTTTCTGTGGTGGTGGCAGCCCGTCTGTTCAATGGTGCCTGCTGCACTAACAGTATGACTCATGGAGCGCATCACCCTGCTTTCTGAATGTCCTGCAGTCAGTGGAAGTTGGGGGTCAGTCAGGTGATAAGGCCCGATCCTTGCTTAGTTTTAACATGCGGAGTTTTGAGTTGATAACTTATACACATACATTTGCATGTCTCCACATACCAACACGCGTAACCTACTCAAGTTCATTTCATTCTTGGGTGCTTGGTTCATCTGTTTGTTTCATCTGGTTCCAGCCATGTTTTTGACCAAGAGTGTAAAATATGTTGGTGATAATTTTCATACTATTATATTGTGTCTGTCTTTTCTGTACATTCTCTGTCTATCACTCGTCGTCTGTCCTGTCCTGTCTGCCTATCTATCTATCTATCTATCCTATCTATCTATCTATCTATCTATTTAGTGCTATACTAATCTATCATCTATCATATCTATCTATCTATCTCTACTGTCCTGTCTGTCCTGATCTAATCTATCTATCTATCTATCTATCTATCTATCTATATATCTATCTAATCTATCTATCTATCTATCTTTCTGTCTGTCCTGTCTGTCTGTCTGTGTCTGTCTGGTCCTGTCTGTCTGTCTGATCTGTCTGATCTATCTATCTATCTATCTAATCTGATACTAGACTTTCTCTTTATCTGTCTATCTCTCTATCTCGCTGTGTCTATCTATCTGATCTATCTCTCTGGCCTGTCTTATCTAATCTATCTATCTATCTATCTATCTATCTATCTATCTATCTATCTATCTATCTATACTATCTCTCTGTCCTGTACTATCTAATCTATCTATCTATCATCTATCTATCTATCTATCTATGACTATACTCTCCTCCTCTGTCTGTCTATCTGTGTCTATCTATCTTCTCTGTCTGGTCTATCTCATCTACTCTCTATCTAGCTTATCTATTCTATCTATCTCTCTATGCTATCTCCATCCATACCTATCCATCCAATTCTCTCATTCCATCCATCCCATACACATCCACTCCATCCAGTGCCATCCATCCAGCCATCCATGCATCCATACCATACCATCCATCCATCCATCCATCCATGCCCATCCATCCATCTATTCACAGTAAAGTTCTGTTTATTAGGAACACATGTCATTCTTAAGTGTGTATGGTCAATTCAGTAAGCTATGATGATAAACAGAAGATAAACAGCATCAACAAGATTTTTTGACATATATAATTCTATACGTAAACACTGGACGAAGCTGTATTGAATAAATCTCTTACTTGTGCCAGTCCACAGTCTGGCCGTATTGCTCACAGGTTCTTAGTGTTGCTTGTGACATTCGTTTCTGTGTTTCAGTGCGCAAAGCAGATGACGTGTATTTTTGTGTGCAAAGGCAAGCGATAGATCTTATAACAAGGAACTTGAATCAGATTCACAACACCTATACATGTGAGAAGTGCTAGGTACTTGCAGAACGCTCTGAGTACTGGACTCACTTCAAGCGTACTGCCTGAGGCCATTAACATTCAGTTTTCTTGTACATCCTACAGTAAAAGTCTACTAGCAGGGTGTAATGTCTCAGAGAAGACTCACGCTTATACTCACCAGCACGGGTTTTTCATTATGCAGCGCTGAGACAATTAGCCAGAACAGGCAACAGAACACAGAATAATGAGATCAAAGACAAACACAAGACAAGTCACCCAGTGTTCTATGCATTTTAGTGATGCATTTGTGGAATAATGGGATAACCGCAGCATGACTCCAGCAAAGCCCAGAATAGCCTATTGACGTTATCTGCCACACTGATCCCTTGCCTAAATACCGACTTGGGCAATCATAGCTTTACCAGGAGCAGCAGACCTCCCAAAACAAACCCAATATAACCTAATATTATAAATCAGTCAGGTAACGTTCTCCTGGCATTCGCCAAACCCAGACCTGTCCATCGGACTGCCAGATAGAGAAGCGTGATTCATCACTCCACAGAAGATGTTTCTTAATCCAGTGGCGGCACTTTACAGCAACCTTTAGCATTGTGTTGGCTTGCATGCAGCTGCTCGGCCATGGAAACCCATGCCATGAAGCCCTCTGATGATAATGTCAGAGAAAATCTGGAACGTTACATGGTCTACCACTTTGCCACCAGCTGTAGTGGTAAATGCTTCCACTTTTCGGTAATTCCACACTGGAAATCGGTCAGCTCTTCTGAGGGCCTACGAGGCCAAACAAGCCAGGGCACGAAACCAAATACACAGGGAAGGAACAGAGACACAACATAACCCCAGGAAAAAATAGCAAGGGTTGTAAACACCTCAGTACAACAAACGATCATCACCGCAAGAGAATTGAACACGCGAGAGGCAACAGCATTAGCGAAGAACCTAAACTTACTGAAAGTGGAGCATTTACCACTACAGCTGGGTGGCAAGAGATAGGACCATGTAACGTTACATATTTTTCTCGCTGACGAGCAGCTGCATGCAAGCCAACACAATGCTAAAGGTTGATGTAAAGTGCTGCCACTGGACTTAGATCTTCTGTGGAGTGATGAATCACGCTTCTCTATCTGGCAGTCCGGTGGACAGGTCTGGGTTTGGCGAATGCCAGGAGAACGTTACCTGACTGATTTATATATTAGGTTATATGTGGGTTTGTTTTGGCAGGTCTTCTGCCTGGTTAAAGCTATGATTGCCAAGTCGGTATTTAGGCAAGGGATCAGTTGTGCAGATAAAGTCAATAGGCTATTCTTTGCTTTGCTGGTAGTCATGCTGCTGTATCCCATTATTCCATCAAATGCACTTCACTAAAATGCATAGCACACTGGGTGACTTGTCTTGTGTTTGTCTTTGATCTCATTATTTCTGTGTTCTGTTGCATGTTCTTTCTAATTGTCTTCAGCGCTTGCATAATGAAAAACCCTTGCTGGTGAGTATAAGACTGTGAGTCTTCTCTGAGACATTAACCCCTGCTAGTGGACTTTACTGGAGGATGTACAGAAACTGCATGTTAATGGCCTCAGGCAGTGCTTGAAGTGATCCAGTACTCAGAGGTCTGCAGTACCAGCACTTCTCACATGTTACCGGTGTTGAATCTGATTCAGTTCCCCTTTTAAAATCACGCTGCCTTTCGCAAAATCACGTCCTCTGCTTTGCGCACTGAACAGAAACGAATGCCAAGCAACACTAGAACTGTGAGCAACGCCAGCTGTGACTGCACAAGAAGGATTTATCAATACAGCTGTTCACTGTTTACTGATAGAATTATATATGTCAAAAAATCTTGTTGATGCTGTTTATCTTCTGTTTATCATCATAGCTTACTGAATTGACCATGCTTAAGAATGACCATGTTCATAATAAACAGCACTTTATTGAATAGATGGATGGATGGATGGATGGATGGATGGATGGATGGATGGATGGATGGATGGATGGATGGATGGATGGATGGATGGATGGATGGATGGATGGATGGATGGATGGATGGATGGATGGATGGATAGATAGATAGATAGATAGATAGATAGATAGATAGATAGATAGATAGATAGACAGACAGAGAGATAGATAGATAGATAGACAGACAGAGAGATAGATAGATAGATAGATAGATAGATAGATAGATAGATAGATAGATAGACAGACAGAGAGATAGATAGATAGATAGATAGATAGATAGATAGATAGATAGATAGATAGATAGATAGATAGATAGACAGGCAGAGAGATAGATAGATAGATAGACAGAGAGATAGAGAGATAGACAGATAAAGAGAAAGTTATATAGATAGATAGATAGATAGATAGATAGACAGACAGACAGACAGACAGACAGACAGACAGACAGACAGACAGACAGACAGACAGATAGATAGATAGATAGATAGATAGATAGATAGATAGATAGATAGATAGATAGATAGATAGATAGACAGACAGACAGACAGAGAGATAGATAGATAGATAGATAGATAGATAGATAGATAGATAGATAGATAGATAGATAGATAGATAGATAGATAGATAGACAGACAGACAGACAGACAGATAGATAGACAGAGATGTACAGATAAAGACAGAGATACAATATAAAGTATGAAATACACAACATATTTTACACTCTTGGTCAAAAACATGGCTGGACCAGCTGAACAAATAGATGAACCAAGCACCAAGAATGAAATGAAACTTGATAGGTAGGTTTGGCATTGTGAGACATGCAAATGAGTCAAGTTTCACACTCAACTCCGCATGTAAAATAAGCAAGGTCGGGCCTTATCACTGACTGACCCAACATCCACGACTGCAGACATTCAGCAAGCGGTGATGCCTCCATGAGTCATCCTGTTAGTGCAGCAGCACCATTGACAGACGGCTGCACCACACAGAACTACATGCACCGACCATTACAATGACTGCCCTTAACACCATGTCACCTTCACCAAAGATGGCTGGTCTCATGCCAGACTGTCAAGGAGTGACTGAGAAAGGCAGCGGGTCACACAACCAAAAGGCCTGGTGTCACTTCACCTCCACCCCTACCGCACCATCTGCAGGAACTGTGTGAGAATATTCAAGCTGCATGGGATGGATTATCACAGGACATTAGGAACCTGGCATAATTTTACATTTACACCATTTAGCTGACGCTCTTATCCAGAGCGACTTACAAGGGTAATCATATTATAGGTGGGCCAGTGTAGTGTTAGGAGTCTTGCCCAGGGACTCTTATTGGTGTAGCACAGCCTAGTCACCCAGACCGGGATTCAAACCCCAGTCTCCCACACGTGGTGGTGTCTCCCTGGTGGGTAGTGGTGTTATCCGCTCAGCTACATCAACCCACATAATAATATTGCTTCTATATGTGTAGCTTAATAAATATGGCCATATCAATCTGAATTTCATTGTGAACATCAGCGATATCTCCCTGTAGAAATTCCGAAAGTGAAATGTGATGGCTGCCTGATACCGGGTGATGTTCATGTGAATAAGGAGAGTACCGGCACCTCTTCAAGCACTAGCCTGAGGAAATGTCACTTTTTGGAATTGTGAACAGAAAGACTTTATGTATTTGTGTTACTGTTCATGATCAGGTGATCTGTATTATAAAACCCTCTATGAACATCAGAAGTAGCATAGATGCTGTCACCCCATATAAGCTCACTCAGGCTGCTGAATCTGCTTTGATGTTGTTTAGTGTGCTCAGTGGAAAACGTAATCACTGTAATTCACCTGTTTGGGTTTCTTTTGTGTGGTAATGACAGTGTTCCGTGTCTGTGTATCCTCAGCCGCACGTTGCGTCGGTGGAACCGTGGTGTTCGGCGGACGTGTCGAAAAGCTGTGAAATCTGTCACGTTCTATTGGATAGTGCTGATTCTTGTTTTCCTCAACACAGCTCTGAGTGCATCAGAGCATTACAACCAGCCAGACTGGCTCACAGATGTACAGGGTATGTGTGCTGTTCCCTCCTCTTCTCTCTTCTGCACATTCTGCCCTGCTCTAGTTCATACAGAGAAGGGGTGGAAGTCACCTCTGTGAAGGCTTCTAGTTACAATCTAGGAACACATCAAATCTTATCCACCACTAATAACCGCCATTTATTTTTCCTGTGACGTTCATGCTAAGTCTGGAGCGTGGTTGCTGTTCCAAGCTATCTAATTCTTAGCTTATCACATGACTTTCCTCTACAAATGAACTACATCTCTGCATATTGTTGCTGTGCAAAGAAAAACAAGTATTTCTAACAAGGTAACTTTACAGCAGAGGGTAAAAACCTCATTTAACTTGAATGTAAGTCAATGGAACCAGACGTCTTTCCAAGCAATTATGGGCCATTTCTGTTGGTCCATTCATCATGTGATGTGTACACAGTGTAAACAGCAGCTGCTGTGTTTAAATGATGTATAATAGTAAAAATTGACCAAAAGAACGAAGATACATGTTTTTGTTCTGGACAGTGGCAAAATGTTAAGCGTCATTGAGTGTTGAGGGTTATTCTCACCAGCAAATGACTTTCCCCTATTAGCATGCTTTATGTAAAATCACTGCTGGCTTCTCTCTGTCTTTCTTGCTCTCTCTGTAGAAATTGCCAACAAGGTTCTTCTGTCTCTCTTCACGGTCGAAATGTTGCTGAAGATGTACAGCCTGGGCCTGCAGGTCTACTTTGTAGCCTTCTTTAACCGCTTCGATTGTTTCGTGGTGTGTGGAGGTATTCTGGAGACGGTGCTAGTGGAGATGGAGATCATGCCACCTCTTGGCATTTCTGTGCTGCGCTGTGTTCGGCTGCTTAGGATCTTTAAAGTCACACGGTAAGCATTCTACTCTCAGGAAATGGGTGAGTAATCTGTCAGTGAAATCTGGATGTAACAAGCCATCTACGTTTTGTAGTGTCATAGTGTAGCATGATTGAAGTTGAGCACCGCGTCCCTGGAAGTCTTTAATGTGTTGAGTCTTTTTTATGTTGAGTCTTTCTGTTCCCCTGGTCCAACCTCCTCCTGTAGCCATTGGACAGCCCTGTCCAATCTCGTGGCTTCTCTGCTGAACTCCATGAAGTCCATCGCCTCTCTGCTGCTGCTGCTTTTCCTGTTCCTCATCATCTTCGCACTGCTGGGAATGCAGCTCTTTGGTGGCAAGTTCAACTTTGATGAGACACATACCAAGAGGAGCACCTTCGACTCTTTCCCTCAGGCACTCCTCACCTGCTTTCAGGTCAGAGTGGGGTTATTATTATCTCATTATGTCAAAGCCATGTGGCCTGTAGCACGTCCTGATTTGTGTATGTGACCATCCTCAGGCCAACAGAGTGTATTTCATCATTTTGTGTGACTCCGCCATTTCAAATTCTTTCCCTCTGCTGTACTCCAGTTTGCT
Source organism: Prochilodus magdalenae (assembly GCA_024036415.1). Taxonomy (NCBI): domain Eukaryota; kingdom Metazoa; phylum Chordata; class Actinopteri; order Characiformes; family Prochilodontidae; genus Prochilodus; species Prochilodus magdalenae. Next base: position 7,929 of record JAMWET010000302.1, read on the forward strand.
GCAGCTCTGTTTAGGTTCAAGATCCACTTTTATCTTTTACTTTCAGTATTGCTTTTTACTTGACATGGATGAAAGCAAAAAGTTTGACAGCAGAGTGGAAAACCTCTCTAGATAACCCAAGCTAACGGCTAACTGAATTAGCTAGCTAACTACAGTAACTAGCTCTCTGGTACTTTTTTTACTAAACAGGGCTCTAGACTAACTTTTTGAACTGGTTGCACTGGTGCGCCTAACGTTTTTCTTAGGTGCACCAGCACCAAAGTTAGGTGCACCCAAATTTTCAACTGCATCACATTCAGAACAGCAGTTTTACATGTTCACTTTTTCTTTTCTTTTTTTAAATCGCTGTCCATATAGGCAATATTGACTTGTAAATGATTAACTAACAATGTGGTCAGCATAAAGTTCTTTATTTGAAGCACAATTCTACAAGAAAGGTAACACTTGGGCAGTGCATTTGTCGGGCATGTAATGTGTTTTATAGATGCGTTGTGCTTTTTCAGCCAGTCACAAACGCACTACTGCAGGCCATGGTCTTCCCACACTCCTTACAGTCAGTGCAGGCTGTGACTCGGAGTCGATCGTATGTGGCTAGTTATCTGATGCCGTCTCCGGACCAGGGCTTGACATAACCAACGCTCTGACACGGAGCCATCAGCCTCCCAGGTTAACAATTTTCGAGCGGATCAGGCCTGAACTGAACATTCGTAACCAAGGTGTTGTAAATCATTCTTTTCACCGTCTCTCGTCATCCGCAGCTACACCCGCTCTGTTTATCTGACGGGCCTAGGCTACTCAGCGCTCTGTCTGACTGCAGCCCACGCACTTTCAAACGTACACATGTACAGGAATATCAGAACCACGGCCAATCAGGGGGCGGTCCCACCCTTCACTATCTTTGATTGGTTTAGACCACAAAATGGGCCTAATGTGTGTCTGTTTTTAACGACAGGGAGACTTTCAGAGTCACGAAGACTTTTTCTTTTTTGCCCCATCGAATGGCTGGTCGCACTGGTGCGACCTCAGATTTTTTTTTGTCGCACAATTGAGAAATTACAAATTGGTCGCACTCTAGAGCCCTGCTAAAGCATCTATGCTAAGGTAAAGCACTAAATAAAAACATGCTATAATCCATGTCTGATTAACTAACAATAAAATGCAAAAACATAAACAACACAATAAGAAGAAAGATGTATAACTTACATGGTAGCTTAAACAATAACAGGAGCAGCACGAAGCAGGAGCACAACAGAGGGAAAAATTTGAAATGGCGAGTTGTCATACACTCTGTTTTCTGTGATTGGACAAGGGAAATGTTAACATAGGGATGGTGGTTACATACAAAAATCAGGATGTGAGTGGCCTGTACTTCGTTTGTCCAAGTGTTCAGTCGGTCATTAGTCTGAGTGTGGTTAAAAACATTATCTGTGTTTCTGTTTGATTGGGATGTCTTTACAGAGATTTTCCAAATAGTATATGATGATATTTAAATATTCACAGCGTTATATATTTTGAAGATGTGATTTAAAAAAATGACATCTTTCAGGATTATTGTAGATACGACTGAGCCTAGCATGTAAGCTATGCTTTAATGTCTATGCTTCCAATGTGTTCAGATCTTGACGGGTGAGGATTGGAACATGGTGATGTATGATGGGATCATGGCTTATGGAGGTCCCGTATTCCCTGGTATGATCGTATGCCTGTACTTTGTCATTCTCTTCATCTGCGGTAACTGTATCCTTTCCTGCAGATTCAGTCATGGAGGGACATTAGAATACAAGCCGTATGTCCTCACTTCAGTCTAATGGAATTGCATGGTACACTTTGGCACAGGATTACCTTTAGACACTTCAGGAGACTGAAAAATAAAAAAGACCTTATATAAGTTTACCTTATACACCTTCTTGCAGTCATAATTTCCTTATGCTAATTATATACTTAGTATGCGAAATATAATAAATAGTGCTATTAAATATATACTTAAATAGAATTCTACTTAACTATACTATTTTATACTATTTTTACACACCACTAAAGTTTCACTTAGATATACTTAAGTAGATATAAAAAGTACATTTCTAGTAAACAAAATATGCAAATTAGTATACTCATATATTTAGTATACGAGCATTAAGTACCCTGAGGTACTGCTATCACGTCCTGTCTTGTCTTGCCCCTGTTTGTCTCCACTTCCTCTGGTTTTCTGTTTCTTGTCACTTCTATGTGCTTCTCTTTGTTTTGGTTATTGCTCCCCCTGTCTCCGCCCTCTTGTCAGGCCCCTCACCTGTCCTTAATTTGTAGCTCCGCCCCTTCCCAGGTGTTCCCTGCTAGTCTTTGTTCATTTATGTTTCCTGTTGTTCACTTTGTTCTTGCTTGGTGTTTTGTCTCCATGTCAGGTGTTTTTGTAACCCTGTTCCCAGTTGTTTCTTAGTTTATTAGTGTCTTTGTTTTCTTTGGTTTTGTTTCAATTTGATCCTATTAAAGACTTGCATTTGCATCCTGCCTCCTCGTTTTGTCCCACACGACAAGCACTGAAGTCAAATGTACGTTTAATTACTACACTGGTAATATAATCATGTGACGTATTTGAAATGTACTTGCTGTTATTAAAGTACACTTCTAGTATATATTTTTTTACCTGGGACATCTAACAAAATTATATTTAGATATTTATCTGCAAGGTGTCTATTAGGAGTTGGAGGAGTGTCAGTTTAAAAGAGAATATTTTATAGCATTACAAATACTGGCCCAAGAATGCAAAGCCACAAACATTTTCAAAGCTAAGCTCATCGGACAAACTTTTGGTTACCTGTGAGAGAATTCCCTGTAGACTGGGATTTGTGCCACTGCTGGTAGACCTGTATGACCGTACGCTTCCATACACCTGCAGATTCAGCTACTTCCTTCACACTATGGTCTTTGGCCACGCCCACATGCAGTCACTCCTTTTAGCCACTCATTAACATCTGCTCTGGAACCTTTTTCCACACATGGGACGAGACATTCCCTGCACTGTACCACCTCTTTCCAATCTATGGATCCTGTCACTCACACCCCGCAGGTATTATGGCCCCATCGTCCTTGTGGAGTGCCATCTGCAGGAGCCTGAAGTTACTACCACCTTAAGCACACACGGTGACTAATTCTTTGTCCAGTGAGCTTATTTACAAAGCTATTTACAACCTTTGTTTTTTTCCAAAACACATTTAATGTTACCTTGCACATTAGTAAAGGGTGTATAAGCTTTTGTTATCTGCAGCCTATAGTGAAATCCAAGGAGAAAGCCAAAAGGATAGAGGTTAAATGAGAGAACTGTCATGACATCATGTAGCTGTTCTCCATGTAGCGTATTGACATCATATGACTTCATGTCCTCTATTGCTACAGTCTATAGATGTAGTGTCCTGCGTGTCTCGCCACTCTTGTGTTTGTGCTGGGATCCTAACTCACCGCCCTTCAGATATCCTCCTCAACGTCTTCTTGGCTATCGCTGTGGACAATTTAGCAGGAGGAGACGGGGACGACAAAAAGAAAGAGTAAGGATCCAGAAGACTGAGTTTGGTGTTATCTCTGTAGCATGAAGCAGTGAAGTGTCTGTGAATGTCCTCTAAGCGTATGTCCTGTGTGGCTTACAGAGAAAAGAAAGAAGAAGAAGAGAGCCAGGAAGAAGGAGAGAATGAAGAAACAAAGGCAAGTTCTGAACACTTCTCTGTATAGGTGAGAACAGAGAGTCAGAGCACTCTTTAAGGTTCTTCTCTTGATTTCTTCGAGCAGGTGGACATGGATGAGTATGAGGAAGAGGAAGAGCATGAAGATGGTGAAGAGGAAGGCAAGCAAAATAGTATTAGATCCATAATTCATAATTCAAACAACTCGCTCTTCCTCTCCCTGCCTAATTCTGTCTGTGTTTATCTCTGAAGAAGGGGGGGCTCAGTTGAACGTGGCTGATTTTGCTCCACCCAAAGAAAAGGTTCTGCCAATTCCAGAAGGCAGTGCCTTCTTCTGCCTCAGCAAGACTAACCCGTAAGACCGAGCAACAGATATTCACACACACAACACAAACACACCCCCATAAACACATACAGCAAACCTTCATTAGTATACAGATGGGACTAGTTTGGATATATGCAGGTGGGGTTCATGCAGTTTCTACCAGTGCTTTTCAGTGATTGTAGTCCCTTTTGAATAGACTGTGGTCGTGTACTATCCTACTTCAAATGTAGCATACCAAACATTAAAACATTAAAAATCATTATTTATGGATTGCATTGTACGCTCACCAACAAGAAAATGTGTAGTAATTTCAGGCACCTCCAGATGGCCCTATTCATAGATTGGGAAGAGGTGCTACAGTGCAGGGAATGTCTTGCTCCGTGTAAGGAAAATGGCTCCAGAGCAGATGTTAATGATTGGCGTGATGATTGATGTGGGCGTGATAAAGACCATAGTGTGAAGGAAGTAGCTGAATCTGCAGGTGTATGGAAGCGGTAAGGTCATACGGGTCTACCAGCAGTGGCTAAAATCCCAGTCTAGAGGAATTTCCCATTAGAATAAAAAATCAAAAACTGG